>CM076578.1:362364853-362686242 GCA_034641835.2 Pinus albicaulis
TACTTGACGAAGTTGTTCTTGACTTGATGAGCTTGCAAAATAATGTACATTTGATGTATCTACAATCAGTACAGAAGGTAATGATGAAAGGAATTTCAGTATGTGACAGAACATTGATGAAAAGTGTGTGTCTCAAGGCATACGCGGGTTTGTCTAGGCGAAGTAGCGTATGCACGCGGGAATTAACGTCACAAGTCGCGTATGCTCAAATGTGCTCTAAATATGTAAAACAAGGGGTAAATACCATGGTTTTGACCCATTGTATTAAGCGTTGGATTGTCTATGAGATCCCGTCCAGGAATACCATTGGAAGTTATGTGGTTTTGGCTCATGGTATTGATAAAGGGTAACCCTATATAAGGAGAAGAAAATCATTGTGCAAAAGGTGTGCATGTGTCTGGGCTTTGATGAATACTTCACTCTGAAGTATATCTGTATGGTTGAACCCTGTTCCTAATTGATAGATCTGAATCTATGATGCACCTATGAACATGATGAAGGCTCAAGATCTCTAGATCTAGAAATGGTGAAAGTCAAGAATGATCTGAAAAGAAGTGAAGAAGACCTGGCGCAATCTTGTTGAAGAGATTGAAGAAATCTGGGTAAGTTCATAGATCTGGTCTGTACTGCAAAGTTTATCTTTTGTAGATCTATATGCAGGTTTGTTTCATGAAAAGCGCGTGTATACGCGGGTCTGTGGAAGGAAAAGCGCGTATGCGCAGTTAGGGTTTTTCCCTAGAAAATGCACTGAAGTATACGCGGGTTCGTCTTCTGGAAAGAGCGTATATACGCGAGTCTGATCAAATAAAAGCGCGTATGATTTTTGATCTAATGGTTGCTGAAGGTTGAATGTGTTTCTGCATATCTATTCTGAAGTCTGGGTTATATCTGATATTCTGGTTACAATGGTCTCACTGTTCTGTTTGAAGCATTGAGCAAGGTATGATTATTGATAAGTGAAGGGTTGTGTTGAAGCTGTTTGATCCAGTTTGAAAATTGATGAAACGTGGTCTGCAGTGGTGCTGAGGGTCGAAGCCTTCAGTCAGGGGGGAGAGGCTGGTAAACGAGAGCAGGGGGTTGTAGCTCCCTTCCAGGATAGGTTGGTAAACGAGAGAAAGTTGTAGCCTTCTGCAGGTGGGTGCCTGCGTGCTGGTTTGAGTCTGCACCAGTACATGATTGTAAGAAGTTTTCTTAATAATAAATTTTGAAGGCTGAAGCGACGGCAGCGGTGGTTTTCTCCCGAATTGGGTTTCCACCTAAAATTCCTGGTGTTCAAGTGTGTTGCATATGTGTGATGATTATTCTGTTATGTCTGCACCTGTTTACTGTTTCTGAAATATCTGATGAATGAATAATGCAATGATCTGAGTTAAGATTCAAACACATAATTAGATTTAGATCTAGAGCATACGAGGGCAACAAAGTTATCATATGCTCGAAGTGCCTTGGAGTAAAAAAATGGCGTGTAGGTTTTTAGAAAGGAAAAAGTAAAAGTTTGATTGTCTGCACTAAATACTGATTCACCCCCCCCTCTCAGTATTTTTCCCAACAATTAGTATCAAAGCAGGTCCTTCTGAAAAATATTAGCTGCTAGAAGGAAGATCAAGCAAAATGAGCTATCAAGAAGGAAGATCAAGCAAGATGAGCTATCAAGAAGGAACATCATCTATCAAGCCTCCGCTCTTCAATGGAAGCAATTTAATCTTTTGGAAAATGAGGATGAGATCCTTTCTTCAGTCTATGGGAGCAGATGTATGGGCCATTGTTGAACAAGGATATCAATATCCAGCTGCTACACCAACAGATCCAACTGAAAGGAAGAATTATGAATCAAATGCAAAAGCGGTCAATGCTATAACAGGAAGTCTAACAGAATCAAAATTTGTCAAAGTCATGCAGCTGAATACAGCAAAATAAATATGGGACAAAATCATTCTGAGTTATGAAGGTGATGCAAAGGTAAAAAGTGCAAAACTCCAAACTCTCAGAATTGAATATGAAAATTTAAATATGCATAGTGATGAGAGTATTGCCAGTTTCTTTTTACGTCTTGATGATGTTGTAAATCGTATGAAAAATCTGGGAGAAACAATAACCGAAACTACTTTGGTTGAGAAAATTTTGAGATCGCTAACGGCAAAATTTGAGTCAAAAGTCTCTGCTCTTGAAGAAAAACAAGATCTTCAAAATCTTACTGTGGTGCAACTTCATGGCATACTGACTGCATATGAAATGAGAAGAGGAGGACCATCTGAAGTCAAAGAAGCTGTTTTTAGAGCTTCTACAAAAGGGAAAGAAGTACAAGAAGCAGAAGGATCGGGATATATTTCGGAAGAAGATGAGGAAAATTTTGTAAAGAAACTTCAACTTGGTACAGGACGGTTTAGAGGTAAGCTTCCTTTCAAATGTTTTAATTGTGGAAGAGTTGGTCATTATGTTGCTAAGTGTCCTCACAAAGAAACACCTGCAAAAGGAAAGGAAGTAGCTAGAAATAAGAACCGGTCTAGCACTAGAAGAAGTTACTATACTCATGATGACAGTGATGGGGTATCTGATAGTGAGGAAGAATGTGAACAAGATCTTAGACTTCTCATGGCTTTTGAATGTAAAGAAGAAAATGATACTTTTGTGGATGCTCTAGAGGATAATGATTTTCTTGAAGAGAACAATCAACTCAAAATACGCTTAGAACAAAGAAGAATTCTCTTAGAAGAATATAAAATTCTCTTAGAAGAAAGGAAAATAACCATCGAGACTCTGGAAAAGCAGGTTGAAGAGGCAAAGAAACACAATGAGAAATTAGAATGTGAAGTGGTAAGTGTAAGAAAAGAATTTGAGAAAGCAAAGACTCTGAATTTCAGATTTGCTAAAGGATCTGAAACCCTAGATGAGATTATCAAGGTACAACGTTCTCCTCTTATAAAGACAGGTCTTGGATATATTGGAGAATCTTCTCAAGCTTCAGCACCAAATTATCTAAAAGCAGCTACAGCTGGTTTACAAAATTCTGCCACTCGGCAAGGGAATAAAGAATCTTTACAGGTAAAGCATGATCATCTTAATGCAAGGAACACTAACAGGAATATCTTTCAAAGAAGCCCCAATCAACAGGTAAATTCAAGTAGAAGATTTCATGATCGCAGAAATTTCTTCTTCAATGGACAATGTTTCTCATGTCACAATTTTGGCCATAAGGCTGCTCAATGTGTTGCATATAAAACCATCATTACAAGAGAAGCAAGAAAGAAAAGGGTTGATATTGAAACAAAGAAGAATACCTATAACAACTTTTCTCCTCTTCTAAATGAAGTTGAATGTGCTTATTGCAATAACTATGGGCATGAAGAATCTGAATGCAGGAGCAAAGTTCAGCCAAAAGAGCATCTTCCTTCAAAATCCAAAATATGGAAAAAGAAGGAATCATAGGTTGAAAATTGTGGCATAGCATTATTTGCGGAAGGTGAAGAAAATCAATGGTACATTGATAGTGGATGCTCGAGACACATGACAGGTGATAAACACAAACTTCGTGCATATAGTGCTCTAGAAAAGGAAAAGAAAGTTACTTTTGGAAATGATACTCCTGCTGTAATTAAAGGAAAAGGGTTTGTGTTCCTAAAAGAAAAGGTGAAGGCTAATGATGTCATATATGTGGATGGATTAAGGCATAATATGTTAAGTGTAAGTCAAATGTGTGATCAAGGAACTGAAGTTGTCTTTAGTTCAAAAGAATGTGTGGTTCGTGATCTTGATACAGGTAAAACAATTATAAAAGGAAAAAGAACTCCAAGCAACCTGTATGTATTGAATAATTGCAAAGAACAATGTTACTTGAGTAAATATTCAGAAAACTGGCTATCGCATAGAAGGTTGGGGCATCTAAGCTTCTCTCAAATCAACAAATCAAGCAAACTTAATGTTGTTCGTGGTCTTCCCAATATTTCTCTACCTGAAAGTATCATATGCAAATCCTGTCAATTTGGTAAACAAACCAGAGTGCAATTCAATGCCAAGGAAGAATCGTCAAGTAAGCCTCTTGAACTCATTCATACTGACATATGTGGACCTATGAGGAAAAAGTCACCACGTGGTGAAGAATACTATATCTTATTCATTGATGATTTCTCTAGAATGTGTTGGATTGGGTTGATCAAGCACAAAGATGAAGCATTTGAAAAATTTCAGATCTTCAAAGCGCTGGTTGAAAATGTATTAGATCTAAAAATCAAGTGTCTTAGATCTGATCGAGGAGGAGAATATACATCAAATGAATTCTTTGAATTCTGTGAACAACATGGCATAAAAAGACAGTTTTCTGTAGCAGGCACTCCACAACAAAATGGCGTAGCAGAAAGAATGAATAGAACAATTCAACAAATGGCTAGAGCTATGCTTGATGATTCCGAAACACCTGACACTTTTTGGGGAGAAGCAGCTCACACAGCAGCAAATATTCTTAACAAGGCACATGTTCGGGTAAATAGTGACAAAACTCCATATGAACTCTGGTATGGTAATTCTCCCTCTGTGAAACATTTTAGAGTTTTTGGAAGTAAATTCTTTATCAAAATAATGATGAAAAGCTTGGCAAGTTTGAACCTAGATCAGATGAAGGAATACTTCTTGGTTACTCATCTACAATCAGGGCATACAAATGTTACAATAAAAGGCTTCGAAAGATTGTTGAAAGTATTGATGTTGTTATTGATGAGTCTCATGCAGTCCCTAAAGAAGAAAGACAAACAAAAGAAGAAGATGATGGTGACTTTTGTCCTTCTACATCAAATAGAAATGATATAGACAGTGGATCCAATGAAGAACCTGAAGATGATTTATCTGGAAAGGCTCCATCCAGATATGTTCAAAAGAATCATCCTGAATCTCAAATTTTGGGAGACAAGGAATCAAGTGTACAAACAAGGAGGACTCTTGTGGGATCTCCTAGCTATCTGGCATTTCTATCCACGATTGAACCACACAATGTCAATCAAGCTAGCAAAGATGAATTTTGGATTCAGGCCATGAATGAAGAACTTGATCAAATTGAAAAGAACCACACTTGGGAATTGGTACCAAGACCACATGATAAAAATGTCATTGGAACCAAATGGATATTCAAGAACAAGCTAAATGAGAATGGGGGCGTTATAAGAAACAATGCTAGATTGGTTTGCAAAGGGTATACTCAACAAGAAGGTATAGAATTTGAAGAAACTTTTGCTCCTGTAGCTAGACTTGAAGCCATAAGAATGTTTCTTGCTTTTTCAAGTTTTCAACAAATCAAAGTTTATCAAATGGATGTTAAATCTGCATTTCTCAATGGTGATCTAGAAGAATAATTTTATATAGAACAACCAGAAGGATTCATTTTGGGAAATGATGAAAATCTTGTTTGTAGACTTAAAAAGGCTCTATATGGTCTCAAACAAGCTCCAAGGGCATGGTATTATCGTCTTGACAAATATCTTCATCAACAGGGATTTTCAAAGGGGTCTGGTGATAGCAACTTATACACAAAAATTGAAAATGATAAACTATTGATTGTGGTTGTATATGTTGATGATATCATTTTTGGAAGTAATGAAGAATCTATGAGTCAAAAATTTGCTTTTGTCATGCAGCAAGAATTTGAAATGTCTTTACTTGGGGAACTAACATTCTTTCTTGGCTTACAAGTGCATCAAACTACAGAAGGTATATTCTTATCTCAAGCAAAATACCTTAAGAAAATTCTGAAGAAGTATGGGATGGAAGAGTGCAAACCTGTAAGTACACCAATGGTAACCGGATGTAATCTCAGTTCTCATGATGATTCTCCCACAGTGAATCAACCAGAATACAGATCTATGATAGGAAGTCTTTTGTATCTCACTGGGACTAGACTGGATATTATGCATGCAATTGGGATTGTTGGACGATTCCAAGCCAATCCAAAAGAGTCTCATCTTCAGGCTGTCAAAAGAATATTCAAATATCTACAAGGAACTCAAGACTTTGGACTATGGTATCCAAAGAATGTTGATCTTACTCTTCATGCTTACACTGATGCAGATTGGGCTGGAAATGTTGATGATCGGAAAAGCACAAGTGGTGGTGCATTCTATATGGGGCCTCGGTTGGTATCTTGGTTCAGTAAGAAGAAAATTTCTATTGCCTTATCTACTGCTGAAGCAGAATATGTGGTTGCCGCATCTTGTTGCACTCAACTCCTTTGGATGATGCAAACCTTGGAAGATTTTCAAATCAAATGTACTTCTCCTATCTCCATTATGTGTGATAATACAAGTGCCATCAGTATCTCAAAGAATCCTGTTATGCATTCAAAGACCAAGCACATCCCCATCAAGTATGACTTCTTGCGTGAACAAGTGCTTGAACAAAAGGTGAAGTTGGAGTATGTTCCCTCCAAAGAACAAGTTGCTGATATATTTACCAAACCTCTGCCTAGGGAAGCGTTCGAATATCTCAGACAAAAGCTAGGTGTTGTCTCTACCTCTCAGAAGATCAGATATGATTAAATTCAGAAGATTAAATTGGATACGCAGGTTTCTTTAAAGACATTCGCGTATATATGCGATTTCATTCACAGAAAACCGCGTATGGGTGGTTGCTGACAAAGTTTCTGGGTCAGCATTCTTCAGCACAAGATATGGTGTTGTTTGGTATCTCTGATGCTGTATGGATTCTCTGGTGATGTTTCAGCTCTCATATTTCTGTTGCATTCTCTGATATTGGGTGAAGATGCCTTGATGATTGGCTGTTGAAAGTGTTCAAGTTACTCAAGCTATGGAGGAGTTTTGGTCGTATGGAAAGGATGCACAGTTTCAGGGGGAGCATTAGCCTGGCTGAGAATAATGCATTGTTGGCATTATGATGGTTCTGAAACTTGATCTCTCTCTTGAGGTATTTTTGTTTTTGGTTGTGAAAAGTCATACTTGTAATTTGATGAAAAGGTCATGTTGAGACCCATGATGTAAATTGTAATATTCAGTCATGTAAGGACTTGTTCAAATTTGTAAACCCACTTGGTTGGGTAGTTGAGACAAAATGTGTAAACCCACTTGGTTGGGTATTTGAGTAGCATATGTAAATCCACTTGGTTGGATATTTGATGTAAGTATGAGTCTTGGTGATAGGAAGGTCATAGATTCATGTACTTCATTGAAAAATATGTTTAAAGATTCAGCATGAACTCAGGGGGAGCATGGTAACTTCAGTGCACATCAGATTTGCAAAGCGAAAAACCTTGTGTTGGTTTTGATCCGGCCTTTGCCCTTGATGTCAAAGGGGGAGAGTGACATAGTGTTTTCATGAATAATGGTTGTGCTTAATGTATCTATCTGTTATGGTGATCAAACACCATCGTGGTTGCCATCAAGTCCAAAGGGGGAGATTGTTGGCAATATGATGCAGAGTGTTGTCCTTGATGGCAACCCACTTGATGAAGATGATGGCAACCTACTTGACGAAGTTGTTCTCGACTTGATAAGCTTACTAAATCATGTAAATCGGATGTATCTACAATCAATACATAAGGTAATGATGAAAGGAATCTCAGTATGTGCCAGAACATTGATGAAAAGTGTGTGTCTCAAGGCATACGCGGGTTTGTCTAGGCGAAGTAGCGTATGCACGCGGGAATTAACGTCACAAGTAGCGTATGCTCAATTGCGCTCTAAATATGTAAAACAAGGGGTAAATACCATGGTTTTGACCCATTGTATTTAGCGCTGGG
Source organism: Pinus albicaulis (assembly GCA_034641835.2). Taxonomy (NCBI): domain Eukaryota; kingdom Viridiplantae; phylum Streptophyta; class Pinopsida; order Pinales; family Pinaceae; genus Pinus; species Pinus albicaulis. The sequence goes on from CM076578.1 coordinate 362,372,589, forward strand.
TTGTCTATTTGACCTCGTCCAGGAATACCATCGGAAGAGGTGTGGTTTTGGCTCATGGTATTGATAAAGGGTAAACCTATATAAGGAGAAGGAAATCATTATGCAAAGGGAGAGCATGAGTCGGGGCTTTGATGAATACTTCACTCTGAAGTATATATGTATGGTTGAATCCTGTTTCTAATTGATAGATCTGAATCTATGATGCACCTATGAACATGATGAAGGCTCAAGATCTCTAGATCTAGAAATGGTGAATGTCAAGGATGATCTGAAAAGAAGTGAAGAAGACCTGGCGCAATCCTGTTGAAGAGATTGAGGAAATCTGGGTAAGTTCATAGATCTGGTATGTACTGCAAAGTTTATCTTTTGTAGATCTATACGTAGGTTTGTTTCATGAAAAGCACGTGTATACGCGGGTCTGTTGAAAGAAAAGCGCGTATGCGCAGTTAGGGTTTTTCCCAAGAAATTGCACTGAAGTATACGCGGGTTCGTCTGCTGGAAAGAGTGTATATACGCGGGTCTGATCAAATAAAAGTGCGTATGATTTTTGATCTAATGGTTGCTGAAGGTTGAATGTGTTTCTGCATATCTATTCTGTAGTTTGGGTTATATCTGATATTCTGGTTACAGTGGTCTCACTGTTCTGTTTAAAGCATTGATAAAGATATGATTATTGATAAGTGAAGGGTTGTGTTAAAGCTGTTTGATCCAGTTTGAAAATTGATGAAACGTGGTCTGTAGTGGTGCTGAGGGTCGAAGCCTTCAGTCAGGGGGTCGTAGCTCCCTTCCAAGAGAGGCTGGTAAATGAGAGCAGGGGGTTGTAGCTCCCTTCCAGGATAGGCTGGTAAACGAGAGAAGGTTGTAGCCTTCTGCAGGTGGGTACTGCGTGCTAGTTTAATTACACACCCCGTACATGATTGTAAGTTTTCTTAATAATAAATTTTGAAGGCTGAAGCAACGACAGCGGTGGTTTTCTCCCGAATTGGGTTTCCACCTAAAAATCCTGGTGTTCATGTGTGTTGCATATGTGTGATGATTATTCTGTTCTTCCTGCACCTGTTTACTATTTCTGAAATATCTGATGAATGAATAATGCAATGATCTGAGTTAATATTCAAACACTTAATTAGATCTCTGGACATACGCGAGTTATGTAAAGGATATCCGCGTATATACGCTAGTTGCCTTCAGTAAAGTAGCGTATGGGTTTTTTAGAAAAGAAAAAATACAAGTTTGATTGTCTGCACTAAATACTGATTCACCCCCCCCCCCCCTCAGTATTTTTCCCAAAAATTCGAAATATTGTTTAGCTCCTACAGTCCATTTAACTCCCACACCTTTCTTCAGCATGTTAGTCATGTTCCTAAGGTGTTCAGCCAGATTTGGAATAAACCTCCTGAGGTATTTAATCTTCCCAATGAAGGACTGTAATTCCTTGATGTTTCTTGGGTGTGTGATCTATACTATTCCCTCAACTCTCTGTGGGTCTATCCTAATCCCCTTTTCAGATATAATGTGGCCAAGAAGCTTTCCTTCTTGCAGCCCAAACACAGTATTTTTAGGATTTAGGGACAGACCAAACCTTCTACATTTTTCAAACACCTTTCTCAGATGTTTCAGATGTTCTTCTTCAGTCTTGGAATAGACTGTTATGTCATCTAAGTAAATAACAATGAAGTGCTCTATCTCATCTGAGAAAGCTATGTCCATCGCTCTTTGGAAGGTGGCTCCAGCGTTCATCAGTCCAAAGGGCATCTTCACATACATAAAGGTACCCCATGGAGTGGTAAAGGCTATTTTGAGTTGGTCTTCTAGGATTACTAGGACTTGGTTGTAACCTGAAAAACCATCTAGCAGGGAAATCCTTTTAGAACCTACTACCCTTTGTAGAATATGTTCCATTTTAGGCAAAGGGTAATTGTCTTTGAGTGAGGCTTTATTAAGATTCCTGAAGTATATACACAGCCTGATTTCCCCTATTTTCTTTCTCATAGCCACTAAGTTTGATACCCAATCAGAGAACCTTATAGGCACTATTATACCTGCCTCATACATCTTTTTAATCTCTTTCTCTACTGTAGGCAATTGTTTTGGATTGATTCTGCGAAGTTTTTGTCTGAAGGGCTTTTGATTTTCTTTCAAGGGTATTTTGTGCTGAATGATGTTTGTGCCATAGGCCTTTAAGTCTTCATAACTCCAGGCAAACACATCAATGAATTCCTTGAAAATGTCGATGTAATTTTTCTTCATGTCCACCGACAAAGACTTAGCCAGTTTAATCATTTTGGGCTTATTCTTCCACATCAGAGTCTGCATGTTCTATAGTGGGATTTTTTACTACATCAAGTCAAAGAGGTATTCTAAGGTGTTATTCACAGTATTTTTTACTTGTTAGTGATGAATAGTTGTAACAGCCCAGTTTTCCAACAGCCGATCTGAAAATTTGTCAAATTTTCCAGCTGGGAAAACACCCATAATTTTTTTTTTCTCTCCTACCTTTTCAGTCTGCCCATGATGAGATGAAACCCCATCATCAAATCCTACCTAGCCTGAGCCATACTAGTCTTCCCATCAGCCCTAAAGATATAATCCAAATCTGTTCAAGAAGCCTCCCCTAAGTTAGGAAGTGGCGCTTTAAGGCATTTCACCCTTGCGAACAATCAAAGGGCAAAAAAACCTCCATCTGCTACAGACCAGTCACAATAGACCTCTCACTCTGCCAATAAAGTTAATCACAGCTCTAAGTCGTGCCACTTATACACCCTTAAGTCTCAGCAATGCATAAGACCATAATCTCAAGCTAACTTTAGGTGTTTTACACTGTTTATGGATTTTACAAGCACAAGAAACATATCAGCATCTTGGAAAACAATTCTTGGCTCTACATGAGAAGACAACTGCTTCTTAATGTGATCAAGAGCCTAAGATGCATCTGCAGGGCAAGGAGTTTCTCATCAAGCTCTTGCAACTTCATTCAGCCTGAAAAGACGGTAGAGGAAAAAAAACACTGTCAAAAAGACTTGTAATTTGTCATGGCCAAGAACCTCCTTCATCTATAAGCAGAGGGTTAAGGCGCCTCCTTCATCTATAAGTAGAGGGCGATGGCCAATGTTTGACTTAAAGGATTGCAACTGACTGTGAGATAGATATGCTTTAATAAACAGTGAGACAGTAACACATTGACTAGGGTTTTTCTGAAGCAAATTAATGATTGCAGGCATAGGTGAAAGCAGTAAGGTTTTCAAGTTTGTTTGCTTGCCATCATGTGTAAGGAACCCTTGTCAAGCATGTTTATCAAACAATCTTCAGATATTTCGCCAAGTGAGAGGCCTCCTTCATTCATAAGCAGATGGCCAGAGCGTTAATTGATTTCAAGGTTTGTTTGAACAGAGAAAAATGTGAAGAGAACAAAAAGGAAAAAGCAGGGGTACCACTGCCATCAAAGGAGATAAAGCTCATCTCTTAACAGGTTTTCTCTCAAATGACAGTCTGCAGCTCCAACAAAACAAAATTTGAATAATGGTTGATGAGGTGAATCATTGCACAGGTGAAAGGACATAATAGTGATTATGTTTCAAAGTATTGGTCTGCTCCACTCATAAAAAGGTGTTTTTCATTCAAGTAGGGTTATCATGATTGAAAAAGGAACTTGAGCTCATTTCCCTCAAGAGGCCATACAACTGAACATGGTTGTGCATAATATGCAAAAATGATTTTGACATACTTTCAAATTCTGGAGAAGAGGTTAAGACAAATGTAGGCATGCTCTTTATTAAAAGGCCAGAGGTACCATATCAGTACACTATGAGTAAAGACAAAGGACTATTAAACCTAAGATAAATGCCACTGCATTTTGTACCCACATTCAAAAAGAGGCTCAAATCTCTCATCTCAGCAAATACCAAGGGATAGTAAAATTTGCATGGCTGTTGAATCATAATACCTCTGCCACAGTAAAATTAGGGTTAAGGAGCGCCCGGGCAGTTTGTTTCAAAATGTTTTTCTGACCAAACAGAGATGAAATTTACAAAAGTGAGAGAGGTTTTTGTCCCTCATAGGTTCAAGAAGAAAAAAATCCTTCAGTTTCTACACAGGTATCATGGTTTGTGAGAAATGTGAAAAATTCAGATGTCACGGGAGAATTTCTGCACTAGGATTCATCATTTTAACCAGTGATGGGAAAATCAGATTTTAAACAAAAAAATTGAATCCAAATGAAAAAATTAAATTTTTTATGGAAATTAGACTTCCATATCTTTCCGACGAGCCATCTCGGGCCAAATTCTGACAATGGGAAAGCATCCAAAAGTAGCCTGCAATCAACGCTATGTTTTTCTGCACCAGCATTCACCATTTTTGGCCAGTGATGGGACAGTCAGTTTTTGAACACCAAAATGGAAACCAAATGAAACAAATCAAGCATATTTGGAAAGTAGACTTACCTATATTTCCAACGAGCCATCTCGGGCCCAATTCCGACACCGGGAAGGCATCCAAAAGTGGCTTACAAACAACACTATGCATTTCTGCACCAGGATTCACCAGTTTTGACCAGTGTTGGGAGAATGAATTTTTGAACAACCAAATGGACTCCAAATGAAAAAATTAAAGTTTTTCTGGAAATTATACTTCCACAGATTTCCAACGAGTGATCTCGCGCCCAATTCTGACACCGGGAAGGCCTTCAAAATTCGGTGCAAAGTTGCGCGGCGCTCCTGGAAAAGCGCGCGACGCTCCTGTGCATGGAATTTGCAAAGGCCAACAAAGGCGCGCGACGCTCCTGTAGCACTGGTCAAAAATTCACTTAAAATCATTCAAAAACTATTTTTAGAGCTGCTTAAACTCCTCAAGAAGCATCAGCATCGATTTCAAAGGTATTCCAAGTGACTCCTTGTGGTTTTCAAGTTTCTAAAAAGGTGTTAAAAAGTTGGGTGTCTTCAAAGGACTAAATATTGGTAAAAGGGGAAAGTCTTGGTAAGGTTTTCAAAGCACTTCAATTAGAATCTATTTGCAGAGTTTGTCACAGTGGAAATGGTGGGAGGTTTATTTGATTTTAAAGGAACCCTAAAGCTACCCTCAAAAAATCAGTAACAAACCATGAGCCCTGTAAACTATATGTGACAAAGAAAAAGTGCTGGGGAAGTTTGATGTTTGTTTTAAACTCAGAAATGTGTTGTAGCTTCGGATTATTCAAAGAGAACATAGTAAAGATGGTAGGTTCATATTAATGTTTAAAAAACTAGTAAACTGCCCTCAAAAAGTGTTAGAAGATGGAGTCACTGTTTTAAAACAGAAGATCAGCATTTGAAAAAGGAAGCAGTGGTCCTAATTCCAACCACAATCATCATACATGTATTACTTGGTCATTTTTCAAAGATTTCCTCAGTACGGTAAAAAGCAAGGTCATGGCTGCCTTTTAAACCATAAACAAACCTCCAGTGAGTAAAACAGTGAAGACAATTGGAAAATCTGCGGGCGAAATTGGTATGAGAGACAGTAGAGCATGAAAAAGGCAGTGTTTTTTGTTCAAGAAGGGGTTTATTGCTGTTGAATGCTCCAGGATTCTATATGATCAATCAAAGGAAAAATGAACTCTGTCACTTATTAAACATAGTGACCTTGACTGTGTGGATATCTTTTGATTGATTGTGTTTACATTGTTAAATATATTTGGTGGGCTGTATACAAGGAGGGTAGTGCTTTGTTCAAAGAGGAGTCCATTGGCTTTATGACTGCTGCAAGACCTTTGCTACCACCTCAGAAACATTTCAAACTCTGCCAGCTTGTCCTATGAACAGTAAAATCTGACTGTGTAAATGCACTAAGGTTGACTGTGTTCATATTGTTGAGTTTATTGGATTAAGTGGCCTAAAAAGAAAGCAGTGTCTGTGACCTTCCATTCCATAAAGCACAATCAGTGAGTGAAATATCCCATTACATTTGGAGGTGTTTTTGTTAAAACCGGTATGAAGAGCAGCAGAGTATAAGTAAGGCAATGTTCTGTTGGAGGAGGGGTTTATTGCTGTTTGAATGTTACAATATTCTTTGTGACCACATCAAAAACATTACAAACTTTGTCACCTTGTCCTATAAACAGTGGCCTTTAACTGTGTATACACTATGTTTGACTATGAAACAGTGTGAGAAAAGACACTTCAGGACTTCATATTTTGGCTTCTGCTTCAGAACATATTGCCAAGGACCCTTGAGGGTCATACACGCCGATTTTGGGCAAATTTTGACATACTTTGGTTTTTTGGCATTTTTGAGTTTTTGGTCAAAAACTCATAAATTCGCCATTTCATTTTGAGGATTCATCAAGGGAGGAGAATGGTATCATTGGGTGCCATAATTTCATGAGCACACCCTCAGTGATTTTCAGAAAATTTTGAGATCATTTTCTCCCTCAAATCGGCAAAAAATGCTCACTTTTTGCACACACTGCCCGGTCTATCAGCAGACTGTAATTTTTGGTTTTTTACACACAGGTTCCGTTTTGGAGGACTTCCAGGCATTAGATTTGTAAAATTCAAGTTTCTCCAGAGATTAGACACTTAGAGCTTTCCAACGAGCTATCATGAGCCTCGTTCCGACATCGGGAAGGCTGTAAAATGTTGCCGGCAAGTCAGGGGACCTTTTGCTGATGTTTTTTCTGAGTATTTTTGTAATTTTTGAACCTCTAAAATCTGCTTTTTCCAAATGTGCGTTTAGCTATTTTTGCACATGAAAAATGATGTAAAGTCAATATTTTTCCCATTTTTAGCATTTTTTAGATATTTTATGAGATATTTTTTTGCCTTGGGCTTTGCAAAGCCTCAAGGACAAAATTAGATATTTTGATTAGGCCAATAGCATGGCAAGTTGAACCATGAGGTTTTCCTCACTTGAGCCTATATATTTCTAAGGCTTGCATTGTAAACAAGGCTGAACTTGAGAAGAGAAGAAATATATGGTCATATGAGCTTTGGGAGAAATACTTGTGTTATGCTTTTGGATTGCCTCTTGAATGCTCTTGGATGAATGATGAAGGATTGTTGATGGATTCCATGACATGGTAGAATGGTATAGTGTCTCTTGCTTTGTTGCTTGTCTTCTATTTGTTATTCATGAATACATATTTCTTGCTTGCTATATATCAGTAGAGAACAAATTTGAGATATGCCCATGGAGGCACCTCAAATTTCCTGTTTCTTCATAGCCTCTTTGTTTTCTTCTTCCTAAGTAACATTAAAGAATTCTTGACTGCTCTTTAAATATTTAGGATATTGTTGCTTGTTTCATTCATGGTTTTATACATGCTAAGAAGGACTTACGGTACGCCCTGCTTACCTATGGCTAGCTATAGTTCCATCCATGAAACTTCTCTTTGATTGATTTGATTATCATTTTGTTTGAACCAAGGAGGCCTAGTTTCAATCTAGCCCTTTACCTAAAACTATGCAAATCTTGTTGTTCAAAGAGCCCAATAACTTGAAGTACTGTGTTTAGGCATTCCGGCATAGTGTTTTGAGTTGTTTGTCTTCCTTAAGTGTTTTCCCCAAAGTCTGAAAGCCATTTCCCAAAGTTAGAGGGTCTTATACTTCTATGCATGGCTTGAATGTTTATTTCTATGTATTGATTAGCTTATAGTTACATTTCGCATGATTAATGGTTTTCCCTACCATGTTTATGTCTGCTATTAAACTAGTTATGCTTGAAATCCTTTGTCGTTCACAAACTTGATGTCCATTTACTCCATTTTGACCAAAGATCCTTTCTACCTTGAATCAAATCGGCCCTTCAACAACCTTGTATCGTCATCTAATAGCTTTCTTGACCTTTTGACCCCATAGCCCAGTTAATCTAACATCTTGTTACCTATTTTATATCTTTGATCAGTTTCATCCCTCACAACTTAAAAAACTAAAACCCAAAAAACTTACTTCATAACTAGCCTAAAATCAGAACACAATAAGCAAACACACAGATATCCCTTACACATATAGAGAGAGCCCTCTCTGAGTCCAGGAAGGCTAGGTCCCCGGGCTCCAAGCTTGGTTTGATGTTACACTGTCATTTGGCTTGCCAATCAGCCAAATCACGGGACCCTAACATAATGGCGATCACGGTGGGACTCTGAGTGTTAAAACAACTTAGTTTCCCTAAAATATTTAGAGGCCTTAAGAATACTATTTGATTGACTTATCCCACCGCTCCCTAACATAATGGCGATCACGGTGGGACATACTGAGTACATGATAGTCTAGCAAACTCTTATAGACTCTTTAGTCCTTCAACATTTAACTTAGACCATCAGCCTTTAGAATCATTTAGAGTAAACTCTCTGTTTCACCATCTTAGCAAAGTGATGAATCAGGTTCATAACACTCTTACATCCTAGGCTGCACATAAAACTCAGAAAAAACCACAAAAAAACTCCCTTAGATTGGTTTTTGTCAGTACTAGTGGTGGACCATACACACATACCTCAAAACAACCAATTTCCACCTGGCGACTCCACTAGCCTCCAGTAGGCCTTACTATTTTACCGAACTCTAGGTTACTATCAAATCGACCTATCCCATCACTCACTAACATAGCGGGAGATGGTAGGACACTGAGTACATAACAGTCTAGCAAACTCTTATAGACTTTTTAGTCCTTTAGATACTTAAACAAGCAAGCAGTCCATAAAGATCAGTTAGAGTAAACTCTTTTTGTTATCACCACCCTAGCAAAGTGTCGAAACAAGTTTAGAATACTTTAGATAAACCATAGACTGCACATAAAACTCAGAAAAACCCCAAAATATTCCCAGATTGGCTTTACCCTAGTTATTGGTGGTGGACCATAGCTTCAAAAACAACCAAGTTCCACCTGGCGACTCCACTAGCCTCTAGTAGGCCTAAAACTCCATAAAAAACTAAAAAATTCATAAATCATACCTTTCTGCTAACTGATCTTTCCAAAAGCTCAAACTTAGGGTGGAAACTCTGTAATCAGTGACAATCTAAGTATAACTTAGCGATTCAGAAGGACCTCACCTAAACATAGAAGATAAGTAGAAACCTTCTTGCCAAGAGAACCATTAGCTTGTCCATGCAGCTTAGCAAACTGTAGAAACCAAGTGAATCACTCTTCTTTGCAAGTTTTCCATCTCAAAGTTTGCTATAAAATTTTTCCCATAAGCATATTTGATAGTTTTGGTGGTGGACCATAGTTTTCATAAAAAACCACTTGGCGACTCCACTAGTCCATCTTTTGGTTTTGACCATCCTTCACAGTAGTATAACCTTAGAGAGGTCATTCATCCCCTCTAAACTCTAGACCCAAAATCTGGCTTCACAAAGAATCAACACCAGATCTCATCCAAACCACTACTGTTCCAACCCCCTCAGCTCATCCCACAAACCCTCATCTTGTACATCATCCATTAGCTCCCATCATGGCAGCCTGGTACACACCTTTGGTGTTGCCACTACCTTTGGCTCCCCTACCAGATAAATATTAAGACAAAATCCCACACTTTACCGGAGAAGAGACTGCCACAACTCAACAACATGTAAGTAGGATTAGCGATGATTTTGAATACATGGAAGTACACGACGAAACTGTCAGAATGAGAATATTCGCCCAAATCCTGGGTGGAGAACCCAAAACACAGTTTAAAAGCTTGCCTCCAAATAGCATCCACAACATCCCAGAACTCTGCCAAGTCTTCACGAACAAGTGGGAAGTCCGAAGGAACCCTATTCAAATCCTGTCAGAATATAACAACCTAAAACAGGAAAATGGGGAAAGTGTCCAGGCATACTGCACTAGGTTCAACAGTGTGTATAACGCCCTCCCACCTCACTTCAAACCCCCACTTGGTTTAACCTTGTCGAAATTCCCCGAGGGTTTTGATCCAGACATGACGTATCATCTAAGAGACAAAGATCCCCCTACCCTAGAGGAAATGCAACAAATAGCTATAAAAACAGAAGCCAACTTAGCAGAAAAAAGAGCTAGGACTAGATTAGAAAGAAAAGTCCCATATAGAGATGAGGTCTCCACTTCATCTCCTTCCCTAGATCCTAGAATAGATGGCCTGGTCAAATCCATGACAAAGATGTGGGAAATAATGAGTGAAAAAGTGACCCCTAGGGACAAAAAACCAAACCCTCAAAACCGGAACCAAGGCTTTAGAAAAGATCAGTCTCAAAATAAACCAAAAGGAAATGATCAGCAGATCAGACCATCCTTCAGTAAGAATTATGTTGATGAAGAGGATAAGGATACTGAACCCATTAATGAAAATCATTGGAACCTCATAGGTTCTGATAACGAGAGTAAGGTTTACCTCACAGCAGAAAAGCAAGAGTTATGCTCCCCGAGTCAAGACGAAAACAACTGTGAAGATCTCAAAGATCCTGCCATAGATTTTCAGAATGCCATTATTGAAGCTCATAGGCAGTATAACCTTAGAAGCAAAAAAACCAAGACCACTCCAAGAAGGGTAGCCCTGACACTGCTAAAACCTCTGACACCATCCCTAAAAAAGCCATGGATAGCAACAAAATTGTGGCTAAGAAAATTGACCAAAACAAGGATAAAGCCATTCAAACAAGTCTTAGCTCAGATACTCCTAGCACCTCTACAAAAACCCCCGAAGTAACGGTGTCAAACAAAGTCCCGAATCAGAGTCAACAAATTAAGAGCATAGAAAAGGTCATGTCCGAAAAAGCTGAAACAAATCTGCCCAAACTACAAACTCCTTTTAGTTTCGAAGGGGAAGTTTCCAAAATAAAAATTACCATACCCCTTACTGAGCTAATAACTGTAGATAGGTATAGATCTCAAATTTTCAAAGTTTTGGACATAGGGAACGAGGCAGATATTTTAAATCTAACTAACGACAAACCCAAGCTCTTATTCGGCCCGAAAATAGAAGGTCAATACCAAGAAGGATCTGTTTCTCCTTTCTATGTAAGCCTGAACATACAGGACAAGATATTACATAATGCCATGTTAGATTCTGGTGCCTCCCATAACCTCATGCCTAAAGTAGTCCTGGAAAACCTAGGACTAGAAGTAACTCAACCCTAGAAAAACCTGTATTCCTTTGACTCAAGTCAGGTCAAATGTTTAGGCCTAGTAAAGAACCTAGAGGAATGCTCTAAAGACACTATCAGCCATTTTGAAATCACAGATTCTGAAACGGAAGAAGAATAAAAACCTTTAGGATCTCTACCCTTATGCTTTAAATCATTCCAGACTTTGAAAGAAAATTTGCATCCTAAAGATCTCTCAGCAATTATTCAGGAAAACCCCGCTCAAGTTAACTCTCACCTGAATCAAGAAGAGCTAATTGAAGAGGAATTCAAATCTAGGATAGAAGATAAAGAAAAACCTGTAGGATCTCTACCTTTATGCTGGGGGTCATTTGAGTTCATAAAAGCAAATTGGCCTCCTGAACATCTATCAGAAAAAACTCATGAATTACATGATAACTATCCTCAACATCACAAAGAATTGGTTGAAGATGAAAACAAGCAAGAAATGAAAGAGAACCCACAGGATCTCTCTAAGGACATGAGTGATGATTCATCATCTCTCATAGGTGAAGCCCAAAAAGACATTCATCCTTCAAATCAGATTTCCCAAGAGAAAGAGGATTGTTATGGAGAGATGAAAATGCCTCCCTTTTTAACTGAAGAGGAAATAGATCAAATTATAAACATGCAGACAGCCTCTGAATCTTCACATAACCACAACTTTTATAATCTTTCTCCTATTTATCTTGCATATCATAAGTCAAAAAGTAGATTTGTAAATCAATTTGAAGAAAAGCAATCTGATAGTCCAATATGCATGGTTGATGAGATTAATTATAATGATGATTTTCCAAGGTTTGATCAATATTTTGATTATGATGATGATTTCCAAACAGAAGCTAACTTTGCAGAAAACTCAGTTTTTGATTTTTGGGAGGAAGCTCAGTTTCATAAATTTGAGAAAAGTAAGCAGCCATTACCGGTCATCTATGACACTCATGAGGAGAGCCTTGAGAGTTCATAATTAAGTGAAGAGTCTCAGACTCTTTGCTCTACTTCACTTCAGTCCATCAAACATAACATTCACATAATTGAAAATCAACTGTTTTTTAGCTTTGATGATGAGGTTGAGGAGGATGATGAAATACTCGAGCATGTTGTAAATGAGAAGCCTTCTCCTAAAATGGTTAGGGAAATCATTTTAGACATGGAGTATTCCTTTGCTTTAGATTTTCAGCCACCAAGTTCCATTGAGTTACAAATTGCAGATGAAGAAATAGATGTTGATAAACACATGGGAGCTGTCACACTATCCTTTCAAGATAATTTACTGCCAAAGTGTATCCCTGCTCATCAACCTAACGACCTTCATACAGTTTTCAATCCACTTAATCAGAACACATCAGCTTGGAAAGAAAACTACAGTGCAACATATGATGAGCCTGAAATTTCAAGTGATCATGAGCAAGGGGAAGAGTTGCTTTACCAGGGGGTTCCCAAATGTAGCCAAGTGGAAGAAAGAGTAGTCCTGAATGAAGCCTATATCTCAAATCCTCTAGATCAGGTATCATTCCATGATCCATTGGTTGTCTTCCTTGAAAAGTCTGAAAGAGTAGTGGGTTCTATCATGAGCAAGTTGCTACCTAGGATGAGAAAAAACTTAAGCTCTAATGTCCAGAAACAAACCAAATGGGAGTGGCCTTTTCATTATTTCTGCATCATAAAAAAACTAAACCAGAATCCCCCATGTGATCATCTACTTGACTGGTTGCATTGGAAAACAGAGTTCACCAAACAAATGTCTATTGTGTATAGATTAGATTAGGATAGATAGACAACATGTGAAAAATAAGCTCAGCCTTGTGAGCATATTTTCAGTTTTAGTTTGTTTGAAGAAAAAGTTAAAAAAGCAGAAAATACAAAAACAATAAATAGTAGAAAAAGAGGGCAGTTTCTAAAAAGTAGTGGTAAAGCCCCATGTTCCAAAAAAAAGTCCTTCGGAAAGCGCGCAAGTCTAAATGCCGCTACTAGTACTTCAATGTCTTGTTCAGCTATCTAGCCTAATCGTAACTGAGCATGTTTAAATTTATTTGCTGATAAGTTAGTGAGTGAAAAAGATGGTCAACATTGTGTAAGATTGACTTATCACAGAGAGTAGATTAGGGAGAGATTCTGGTTCCACATGCCTAAAACAGAACCAAAGAGAGAAGCGAGGGATGAAAAATACATTGTACATCTTAGCCCCGCTTTTCTAGTTTTCCTTTTTTGCAAAATAATATTTGTGTGCAGTTTTTCCTGTCATGCCACAAATACATGACAAATCAGACTGTTTAACCCTGATTTGATCATTTTGAATTTCATGTTTTAGATTAGAGAACAAAATCCTGTCAAATAGTTTAATCTTGACAGTTGATCTAGTTTAGGTAGAGTAATGAAAGGAGTTCATCAGTTTATTCTGAACTCCAGGTAGATATAAGTGTAGAAATAGATAGGTTCATTTTAAAAAAAGAAAAATATGCATTGTCAAAAGGCTGCTAGTTCAAATGCGCCAAAAAAGGAAGAAAAAATGTTAGGAAAGAAAGTGGGTAGGTAGAAATATCATTGATGCTAATCATGCTGTCTCTTTTCAGAAGTAGCATCAAAGAAGAGTGAAATTTTGTGCCAATGGGTAAGGCATTGGTCTTCATAAGCCAAAGATCTAAAATTCTGGACACCTCCTGAAAAAGGAGCTGCCCTACCCAAATGGAGCCACTATTAGTCATCAGTATTTTTTACTTGTTAGTGATAACTAGTTGTAACAGCCCAGTTTTCCAACATCTGATCTGAAAATTTTTCAAATTTGCCAGCTGGGAAAACACCCATAAAACTTTTTTTCTCTCCTACCTTTTCAGTCCGCCCATGATGAGATGAAACCCCATCATCAAATCCTACCTAGCCTTAGCCATACTAGTCTGCCCATCAGCCCTAAAGATATAATCCAAATCTGTTCAAGAAGCCTCCCCTAAGTTAGGAAGTGGCGCTTTAAGGCATTTCACCCTTGGCAACCATCAGAGGGCCAAAAAACCTCCATCTGCTACAGACCAGTCACAATAGACCTCTCACTCTGCCAATAAAGTTAATCACAGCTCTAAGTCGCGCCACGTATACACCCTTAAGTCTCAACAATGAATAAGACCATAATCTCAAGCTGACTTTAGGTGTTTTACACTGTTTATGGATTTTACAAGCACAAGAAACATATCAGCATATTGGAAAAAAATTCTTGGCTCTACATGAGAAGACAGCTGCTTCTTAATGTGATCATGAGCCTAAGATGCATCTGCAGGGCAAGGAGTTTCTCATCAAGCTCTTGCAAGTTCATTCAGCCTGAAAAGACGGTAGAGGAAAAACAACACTGTCAAAAAGACTTGTAATTTTTCATGGCCAAGAAACTCCTTCATCTATAAGCAGAGGGTTAAGGCACCTCCTTCATCTACAAGTAGAGGGCGATGGCAAATGTTTGAATTAAAGGATTGCAACTGACTGTGAGATAGATATGCTTTAATAAATAGTGAGACAGTAACACATTGACTAGGGTTTTTCTGAAGCAAATTAATGATTGCAGGCATAGGTGAAAGCAGTAAGGTTTTCAAGTTTGTTTGCTTGCCATCATGTGTAAGGAACCCTTGTCAAGCATTTTTATCAAACAATCTTCAGATATTTCGCCAAGTGAGAGGCCTCCTTCATTCATAAGCAGATGGCCAGAGCGTTAATTGATTTCAAGGTCTGTTTGAACAGAGAAAAATGTGAAGAGAACGAAAAGGAAAAAGCAGGGGTACCACTGCCATCAAAGGAGATCAAGATCATCTCTTAACAGGTTTTCTCTCAAAGGACAGTCTGCAGCTCCAACAAAACAAAATTTGAAGAATGGTTGATGAGGTGAATCATTGCACAGGTGAAAGGACATAATAGTGATTATGTTTCAAAGTATTGGTCTGCTCCACTCATAAAAAGGTGTTTTTCTTTCAAATAGGCTTATCATGATTGACAAAGGAACCTAAGCTCATTTCCCTCAAGAGGCCATACAACTGAACATGGTTGTGCATAATATGCAAAAAGGATTTTGACATACTTTCAAATTCTGGAGAAGAGGTTAAGACAAATGTAGGCATGCTCTTTATTAAAAGGCCGGAGGTACCATATCAGTACACTACGAGTAAAGACAGAGGATGATTAAACCTAAGATAAATGCCACTGCATTTTTTACCCACAGTCAAAAAGAGGCTCAAATATCTCATCTCAGCAAATACCAAGGGATAGTAAAATTTCCATGGCTGTTGAATCATAATACCTCTACCACAGTAAAATTAGGGTTAAGGAGCGCCCAGGAAGTTTGTTTCAAAATGATTTTCTATCCAAACAGAGATGAAATTTAGAAAATTGAGAGAGGCTTTTGTCCCTCATAGGTTCAAGAAGAAAAACCTCCTTCAGTTTCTACACAGGTATCATGGTTTGTGAGAAATGTGAAAAATTCAGATGTCACGGGAGAATTTCTGCACTAGGATTCATCATTTTGACCAGTGATGGGGAAGTCAGATTTTGAACAACCAAATTGACTCCAAATGAAAAAATTAATTTTTTTATGGAAATTATACTTCCATATCTTTCCGACGAGCCATCTCGGGCCAAATTCTGACAATGGGAAAGCATCCAAAAGTAGCCTGCAATCAACGCTATGTTTTTCTGCGCCAGCATTCACCTTTTTTGGCCAGTGATGGGACAGTCAGTTTTTGAACACCAAAATGGAAACCAAATGAAACAAATCAAGCATATTTGGAAAGTAGACTTCCCTATATTTCCAACGAGCCATCTCGGGCCCAATTCTGACACCAGGAAGGCATCCAAAAGTGGCTTACAAACAGCACTATGCATTTCTGCACCAGGATTCACCAGTTTTGAAAAGTGTTGGGAGAATGAATTTTTGAATAACCAAATGGACTCCAAATGAAAAAATTAAAGTTGTTCTGGAAGTTATACTTCCACAGCTTTCCAACGAGCCATCTCGCGCCCACTTCCGACACCGGGAAGGCCTTCAAAATTGGGTGCAAAGTTGCGCAACGCTCCTGGAAAAGCGCGCGGCGCTCCTGTGCATGGAATTTGCAAAGGCCAACAAATGCGCGCGACGCTCCTGTAGCAGCGCGCGGCGCTCCTGTAGCACTGGTAAAAAATTCACTTAAAATCCTTCAAAAACTATTTTTAGAGCTGCTCAAACTCCTCAAGAAGCATCAACATCGATTTCAAAGGTATTCCAAGTGACTCCTTGTGGTTTTCAAGTTTCTAAAAAGGTGTTAAAAAGTTAGGTGTCTTCAAAGGACTAAATATTGGTAAAAGGGGAAAGTCTTGGTAAGGTTTTCAAAGCACTTCAATTAGAATCTATTAACAGAGTCTGTCACAGTGGAAATGTTGGGAGGTTTATTTGATTTTAAAGGAACCCTAAAGCTACCCTCAAAAAATCAGTAACAAACCATGAGCCCTGTAAACTATATGTGACAAAGAAAAAGTGTTGGGGAAGTTTGATGTTTGTTTTAAACTCAGAAATTTGTTGTAACTTCGGATTATTCAAAGAGAACATAGTAAATATGGTAGGTTCATATTAATGTTTAAAAAACCTGTAAACTGCCCTAAAAAATTGTTAGAAGATGGAGTCACTGTTTTAAAACAGAAGATCAGCATTTGAAAAAGGAAGCAGTGGTCCTAATTCCAACCACAATCATCATACATGTATTACTTGGTCATTTTTCAAAGATTTCCTTAGTACGGTAAAAAGCAAGGTCATGGCTGCATTTTAAACCATAAACAGACCTCCAGTGAGTAAAACAGTGAAGACAATTAGAAAATCTGCGGGCGAAATTGGTATGAGAGACAGTAGAGCATGAAAAAGGCAGTGTTTTTTGTTCAAGAAGGGGTTTATTGCTGTTGAATGCTCCAGGATTCTATATGATCAATCAAAGGAAAAATGAACTCTATCACTTATTAAACACAGTGACCTTGACTGTGTGGATATCTTTTGATTGATTTTGTTTACATTGTTAAATATATTTGGTGGGCTGTATACAAGGAGGGTAGTGCTTTGTTCAAAGAGGAGTCCATTGGCTTTATGACTGCTACAAGACCTTTGCTACCACCTCAGAAACATTTCAAACTCTGCCAGCTTGTCCTATGAACAGTAAAATCTGACTGTGTAAATGCACTAAGGTTGACTGTGTTCATATTGTTGAGTTCATTGGATTAAGTGGCCTAAAAAGAAAGCAGTGTCTGTGACCTTCCATTCCATAAAGCACAATCAGTGAGTGAAAGATCCCATTACATTTGGAGGTGTTTTTGTTAAAACCGGTATGAGGAGCAGCAGAGTATAAGTAAGGTAGTGTTCTGTTGGAGGAGGGGTTTATTTTTGTTTGAATGTTACAAGATTCTTTGTGATCACATCAAAAACATTATAAACTTTGTCACCTTGTCCTATAAACAGTGGCCTTTAACTGTGTATACACTATGTTTGACTATGAAACAATGTTGAACATACTCGTTGGAAAGGCATACCAAAAGGAAGCAGTGCTTTGGTTTAAAAAGTCTTGACTTTTTAAAACTCCTACATATCTTTGAGCTCACACCAAACTTTGCAAGCTTTGCCACTTTATCTTGCACACACAGCAACCTTTGACTGTGTAGAGATACATTTTTTGTTGACTGTCTTCATGTTGTTGAATCTATTGGTAAAGTGCCTACAAGGACAAAGAAGGTCTTGAACTAAGAGACTGTGTTTTCACCTTCCTCTAAAAGACAAGGGTGTCTTACATCCTCAAAACATCAAAGGGCAGGGTACCCTTAACACCCACACAAAAAAAGATCATTGTTGACTGTGTATACTGATTGACTGTCTTTTTGTTCTTCAAGCTCATTTGTTAAGTTGATATTCAGAGGTTGGAAAGGCAGTTTTCTAGAGAGGCAGGGGTTTTATATTGAAAGGGAGCCTTGATTGTTTAAAGGAAAAAACTCCTACAGGCTTTTGTTAAAACCTCAGAAGCATTTCAAAGCTCTACCACCTTTGTTCTATAAACAATGAAATTGACTGTGTGGCTAAACTAAAAGTTGACTGTGTATATGGCATGGACTTGGTTGGTTGGTTTGCATACCAAGAAAAGAGCAGGAATATTATACAACAGGAAGGCATCACACCCAACATTTGAAACCATGGTTGCCTTCATCAAAACAATGACTGACAAAGAAGGTAGAGTTTTGCTTAGCAGCATGAAGATGATGAACAAGGCCATGACAGTGATGAGCAAGGGAAACCAAGAGATGATACACAACAACATCCTGATGAGAGCAAGCAAATACAAAACATGGATCATGAAGGGCATTCTCCAAAGCATGTGTTATCTGCCTCTCCTAGGCAATGGGCCATGACTTCTTCACCAAAGCCAGAATGCTAAACATCAAAGAAGAAAACCCAAGAGAAGCTGAAGAAGGCTAAAGGGAAGCGCCCGGCACGGAAAGTGAGAAAAGACACTTCAGGACTTCATATTTTGGCTTCTACTTCAGAACATATTGCCAAGGACCCTTGAGGGTCATACACGCCGATTTTGGGCAAATTTTGACATACTTTGGTTTTTTGGCATTTTTGAGTTTTTGGCCAAAAACTCATAAATTCGCCATTTCATTTTGAGGATTCATCAAGGGAGGAGAATGGTATTATTGGGTGCCATAATTTCATGAGCACACCCTCAGTGATTTTCAGAACATTTGGAGATCATTTGCTCCCTCAAATCAGCAAAAAATGCTCACTTTTTGCACACTCTGCCCGGTCTATCAGCAGACTGTAATTTTTGGTTTTTTACACACAGGTTCAATTTTGGAGGACTTCTAGGCATCATATTTGGAAAATTCAAGTTGCTCCAGAAATCATACACTTAGAGCTTTCCAACGAGCTATCATGAGCCCCGTTCCAACATCGGGAAGGCTGTCAAATGTTGCCGGCAAGTCAGGGGACCTTTTGCTGATGTTTTTTCTGAGTATTTTTGTAATTTTTGAACCTCTAAAATCTGATTTTTCCAAATGTGCGTTTAGCTATTTTTGCACATGAAAAATGATGTAAAGTCAATATTTTTCCCATTTTTAGCATTTTTTTAGATATTTTATGAGATATTTTTTTGCCTTGGGCTTTGCAAAGCCTCAAGGACAAAATTAGATATTTTGATTAGGCCAATAGCATGGCAAGTTGAACCATGAGGTTTTCCTCACTTGAGCCTATATATTTCTAAGGCTTGCATTGTAAACAAGGCTGAACTTGAGAAGAGAAGAAATATATGGTCATATGAGCTTTGGGAGAAGTACTTGTGTTATGCTTTTGGATTGCCTCTTGAATGTTCTTGGATGAATGATGAAGGATTGTTGATGGATTCCATGACATGGTAGAATGGTATAGTGTCTCTTGCTTTGTTGCTTGTCTTCTAGTTGTTATTCATGAATACATATTTCTTGCTTGATATAGATCAGTAGAGAACAAATTTGAGATATGCCCATGGAGGCACCTCAAATTTCCTGTTTCTTCATATCCTCTTTGTTTTCTTCTTCCTAAGTAACATTAAAGAATTCTTGACTGCTCTTTAAATATTTAGGATATTGTTGCTTGTTTCATTCATGGTTTTATACATGCTAAGAAGGACTTACGGTATGCCCTGCTTACCTATGGCTAGCTATAGTTCCATCCATGAAATTTCTCTTTGACTGATTAGATTATCATCTTGTTGAACCAAGGAGGCCTAGTTTCGATCTAGCCCTTTTCCTAAAAATATGCAAATCTTGTTGTTCAAAGTGCCCAATAACTTGAAGTACCATGTTTAGGCATTCCAACATAGTAAGTTAAGTTGTTTGTCTTCCTTAAGTGTTTTCCCCAAAGTCTCATAGCCATTTCCCAAAGTTAGAGGGTCTTATACTTCTATGCATGGCTTGAATGTTTATTTCTATGTATTGATTAGCTTATAGTTACATTTCGCATGATTAATGGTTTGCCCTACCATGTTTATGTCTGCTATTAAACTAGTTATGCTTGGAACTCTTTGTTATTCACAAGCTTGATGTCCATTCTGTTCCATTTTGCCTGAAGATCCTTTCTACCTTGAAACAAATCGGCCCTTCAACAGCCTTGTATCGTCATCTAATATCTTTCTTGACCTTTTGACCCCATAGCCCAGTTAATCTAACATCTTGTTACCTATTTTATATCTTTGATCAATTTCATCCGTCACAACTTAAAAAACTAAAACCCAAAAAACTTACTTCATAACTAGCCTAAAATCAGAACACAATAAGAAAACACACAGATATCCCTTACACATATAGAGAGAGCCCTCTCTGAGTCCAGGAAGGCTAGGTCCTCGGGCTCCAAAGCTTGGTTTGATGTTACACTGTCATTTGGCTTGCCAATCAGCCAAATCACGGGACACTAACATAAGGGTGCCAGGCCTCTGGGTATATTCTTATCTTTGGCCTGCAACACCTCCACTTCTTCAGTATCTGCATTTTCACAATTTTCGTCTGGATTTCCAGTATTTTCAGTTAAAGAATTTATTTCTATGTTACAGGGTGTTTCCTCCTCATCTAAGCATTCAGGGTGTTTCCTCCTCATCTAAGCATTATTGTCTTAGGCAGCTACTGTCAGATTTGGAGTCTGAATCAGAAAACTCAAACTCGTTTATGCCCATTAGAAAATCTTCGATCTGTTTATCACCTTCAAAAACCTGCCAATATTTTTCATTGTCTGGCACAACAGGTCTGAATTTGGTCTGAATGATGATCTGCTAATCGCGTGGAGTCTTGGGGTAGGAACTGGCTAGGCAGGCTAATCCATTTGCAATGACATTTTGACCCCTAGGAACAAATGCTAATTCGTATTCAACAAACGTTTTCAGTAGATCCATGGTGTCATTCCTATATGCTCTCAGCCTAGGATGTTTCACTGTGTATTCACCATTCACCTGTTTAATAATTAGCTCAGAGTCTCCACGCACTGCTATCCTATGGGCTCCTAATTTTTTCAGCAGAGTTAAGCCTAGGATCAGAGCCTCATATTCTGCAATATTGTTAGTACATTTGAAGTGCAGATTGCAGGCATGGTTCTCGGCGTAATCACTCTCTGTGTTATGTATCCACACTCCTGCCCCAACAGTCCTTCTCGTTCAGGACCCATCGAAGCTCATTTCCCACAGGGGTTCACTCTCATTTTTGTTATCATTTCTTTCCCTACAGCTGGGTTCGCCATTATGTTGTGTTATAGGTCTGCACTAGGCTATGGGCTGTTTAGTTTTTCATTACAGATGTGGAAATCATAGAGGTGATTAGTTGGCTGATTGCATTCCGTTTCTGGTTCACTTTGCGTTGTTGTTCTAGTGCACTGTTCAAGGTTTTCCATGTCTTCATTTTCTGAGTCTAGGGTAGCCATTATGTTAAAGTCCATTGGCTCTGTTTCATCATGTGTACCATTGCTGGTATCTATGTTTTCAAATTCTGGTCCCTCCAAAGATTCATCATTACAGAAGATAAAGGAATGCAGATCTGTATGTACAGAGTATAGAGGAGAATTTTCAGGCTTCTCAAGGCTACTCACCAGGAATTTCATTTGTGCTTCCCTGTACAGTCTTCTAAGCTGGCCAAAGATCGCGATTGTGGCATAAACCCCATCCATCTGCATCGTTCCTTGCAGCTTGCCTCCCCATGATCTTGATAATAACATGCCATACTTGGGTGGCACATCTGCCACCACAACATCCATGACCATACACTTGGCAGGAATCTGAGTAAGGCTCACACACAAATCTTTGATCAGGCCAATACACTTTACTCTGCTAGAGTCAAATGAATATAGGTCTTTATAGGGACAGGTTATCTCTAGGCCTAATCTTTCCATTACCACTTTAGGCATTAGGTTATGTGATGCCCCAGAATCATGCATTGCATTGTGGAGAATTTTATCATGGATATTAAGACTGATATAAAAAGGGGGTACTACCCCTTCCTGAAATTTTCCTTCTATCTTTGGACCAAACAGAAGGGAAGGTTGATCATAATTAGATTTACAGTGTCACTTCTCTCACCCAAATTTAATGCTTTCAAAATTTGGCCTTTATATACATCCTGAGTGGCCAGCTCAAAGAGTGGGACAGAGATTTTAATTTTTGCAATCTCACTCTCCAAATTGAAAGTGGATTGGCTCTTGGGGGTGTTCAACTCTATCTTGTTAACCACTGCTTTAGTGGCTGAATCATCGTATTGATTCTCGTTATGTATAGTGTTGGTGACAGTTTTATCAGGATCACTAACTGCAGTGCTAGTGCTGCTAGCTGGTTTACCTTGTGTATCGGCGTTTTGGTTGTCCTTTTCTTTGTTTTTTTTAGAACTCTCCACTGCTGATTTGTTACCTTCAACGGTTGCTTTAGAATTTTTCTCAGGTATTTTCTTGATGGTGACCTCAGAAGCCTTCGGTTTGGGAGTTTCTTGGCTCTTTTTTCTTCTAAGTTCATATTGTTCTCTGACCTGCATCATGGCATTTTCAAACCCTAACCTGTAATCTTCAGTTTCTAACCATTCCTCGTCCCACCCAAAGGGTGAGGGCTAATCTTCTTCTGAGTAACAGTTATGGATTGAATCTTCTGTTTCAAACATGTTTATTGTGTTCCCTTTACACTCTTCTATGATTCCATCATCTTCATCAAGAAAATTCTCTTGGAATGGGGGAATAACTTGTTGATTTGATTCTCTTTGTCTGTTGGGAGTGTTATTGTTTCTTCTAAAGTTCTGGTTTTGGTTTTTGTTCTGATTGCTAACTGTGACAACCATCTTTTCCATCATTTGCTGTAGTATTTCTACGTTTTTAGATAACCTATCATAATTTGGATCAGATGTAGAAGCTACAGTGTCATCCCTATATGTTACCCTCTTCTCAGATCTCAGTTTCGCTCTTTTCTCAATCAGATTGGCTTCTATATTCACTGTTCCTTTCTACATGTCCTCCAATGTGTTGTATTCCTTATCCCTAAGCTGAAGGCCATGTCAGCATCAAATCCTTCAGGGTATTTTTCTAGGGCCATGCCTTGTGGAGGCTTCATATGTGGAGGGAGGGCATTGTAAATGCTGTTAAATCTTGTTGTGTAATCAGGGACACTCTCTCCTATGTTTCTTTTAAGGGTCATGTATTTTTCTAGGAGTTGGCGAGGATTTTCCCTATCTTCCCATTATTTTATGAAAGTCTGATATAGAGCTGGGAGGTCATTTATGCTACCTGGAGGTAGGCCCTTAAACCATTTCTTCACATCACCCCCTAAGCTCTAGGCAAATATTGTCATTTTGACTTTATCATCATCTATTTCCATGTAGTCAAAAGAATCTTCCATCTTGTCTACATGTTGTTGGGTTCTGATGGACCCTTTTGCAGTGAAGTGTGGGATCATTGACTGATAATCATTTGGTAAGGGTACTAGAGGTTGAGGTAAAACCAGAGGTGCATACCAGGCTGCCATGATGATTTTTTGATGAGGTAAAGGGTTAACTTGAGCAGCTGGTATATGGATGACTAGGATATTATGACCAGCAGAAAACTGATGAACAGATTTAGGGTGACTAAGCCCCAAGTTTTGTATGAAGTGTACATCTAGAGGTGTAGATGGAGGGGTCTATCTGTACCCTAGGTGCCTACCACTTTGATGTGGTGAATCAGGAAGCTCAGGGTCTGGTTGGTCTAAGATGCTGAATGACCTAGTTCTAGGTAATCTATTAGGTAGATCTAGGTCAAGGTGAAAACGTGTTAGAGCTGTAAGATCTTCTGGTGCAGAATTAGCTCTATAGATGTGACTGGAAACAGTTGATATTTTAGGTGTAGGAGCTCCCTTGAGGATGCTTTTAGGATTGTCAACTATTTCAGGTGGGTCTGGGTTAGGGTAAGCTCTTGTATGAATGGTTCTAGAAGCCATAATGTTGTTTTCTGACCAAGCAGCTTAACCCTACTTGTTACTACTATTGTGGTTGATGTTGCTATGGAGGCTGGTCTCCCAGTGGAGTCTTATGTGAACCAAGATAATCAGCAGGCCTATTGATCACCAGTGGAGTCTTTAAAACGTTTAGGAACTATGGAGTCGCCAGGTGGACGGTTCAATATGTTTTGGGGGGCACACTGTCCACCACAGTGCTTATGAGGTGTCCTCTTTCAAGGATATATTCCAAACACAACAAAATCTAACCAGAGATTGACTGGGAGGGAATTTACCAGATATGTCACCTCTGAAAGAGTGTGAGATCTGGAGGCTTCCTGGCCCTTTCCAGACTCTGTCCAAGAGTATGGGAGAACACAAAAAATGGTATAGAGGTTGATGTGTGAATGGGACTATTTCACTGCCAACCTAACCAGAGATTGTAGGTATTTGAATGCCTAAGAATGTTTAAGGTGTAATGCACTCAAGAGTTCCCCAGCGGAGTCGCCATTATGTTGGGGTCCCATGTTTTGGCAAGGTTGGAAATACCAAAAGATGAGAAAAAATTAGAACCAATTTTAGACCTTAGGATCTAGCCCTCCTAGGTCCTGAGAGGGATATCTCTATGATATGTCAAAGGTATATGTCTTTGAGGCTCAAATGTTATGATTTTAGACTAGTTATAGGCACAAGTTTTGTTTGTTTGATTGTTTATTTGGTTGCTGGTTATCAGGAAGGAAGGGTTCAATGTAAGACATGGATGAGCAAAGAGGGATAAGGAAGAGGTGAAGTATTCCAGGAAATATTCAAAACCATTGGGAAATGGAGTCAGGAAAGGATTTGCTTACTACTCAATAGGCAGGCTTTCAATTGGGCTAGTCATCTGAAACATAGGATCTTCAAGATGATTATGTGGTATGGGGATGTAGAAGGGGAGGAGATAACACAGATTTAGAGCACAAAGTTACAGATCAGCAGGTCGTACAAGGATCCTAGTGGACATGGCTAACTCTAATCCCCAGTGTTCCCAAATATTCCAATTAAATCTATAACAAGAAGCATCTAAGAACTAAATTCATTTAATTCATACATCAGAGAGCAGGAAATAACATCCACTACACTGGTTAAACCAACTGAAATAATTTCTTAGATAATACATTTAGAAGAGAAACATAAATGGCAAGGAGAGCAGAAACATAGGGTACCTAACAAGGGTAAATCCTATGCCAATATTCTGATACAAGCCAGTAGAAACGAAACGAAATGAAGGTAAACACAAAGATAGGAAAACATCACCGCTGCTTCAGATCGGGATCCAAAGAAATGTGCTTGTCATATTAAATAACAATACCAATCAAGTACAACATTGCCAATAGCTGAATACTCAGTCTGAAAAAATCTCCTTCAACCTATCTTACAATATTTACACAGAGACTGTGTCTCAAAAGAAACTACTTGCAGTTCTCTGATAACTGATCAACCCCTATACAATGAGTTTCTTCATGAGTTTATAGCTCCGGAGAAGCAGAGGAGGTAGGTGAGGAACTAAATGCAGTATTAAACTTCTGAAAAGAAAGAGGGCCGAAGCCCATTCTGTATAAACCCTGTGCATTAATCTCTAGTGTTTCTTGGATGAACGAAAGATCTTCTTCAGACTCTAGATTACTCTAATATGACTTTGATGTACTCTGTCTGCAGTACTGTGTGGTGTTATTGGTGAATAAACAAAAGATAAATAAATCTTCCATACTGATGAAGTAAATGCTCTGATAGTACCGAAACTGTTTAAGGGTAGAAAATCTCTCCAGAACATGGAATGGGTGCTCTGTCCTTTATGGAGGAATAACATTTTGCTGCTGTGGAAACCCCTGATATACATTGATTTCTGCGTGCTATACTTTCTGCGTGCTCCTTAGGTTCACTAATTTGTTGCTTTTCCTCTAAACTGTTGTATTAAGGCTCAATCCTTCCATACTGAACGCTGAAGTTCTTGATCATTAGCTGGTTCTTTCTCCACCGCTCCATAAATGTCTCGATCTGCAAAATCTGGGCTTTAATGGCACCAGATAGATTTCTTGCGAAGGTTAAACTATCCTTGGGTAATATTCATGACGCCGCTACCATTTCCAGGCATTTCTATTGTAGTACCATCTTCCAGATTTAATTCCGTCTATGCAGCACGCCATTGAAGTAGTACATGTGAACCATGGAGGTTTTCCGCCTCTAATAGCCCTGCAAAAACATGAAACCTGTCAAGAAAACAATGGCTGGGATGGTGGATGCAGTGGATGACTGCAAATGGTCATGCGACTGGTGAAATGGTGAAAAAATGGAGAGGAATGATGGAGGGAACCTTAGCGGCGGAATGCAGAGGAGATTTAAATGAAAAACCTTAATAAACCTGACCTATGAATCAAATATATGAAACGGAATGGGCGAATGTACGGCGAGACACGTGGAGGTGACGTGGCGGGACCGGGTGGTGACGGAAGAGTCAACAGCGGGAAGACGACTCTGAACCATCGGATCCGATAGGAGATCGACGGTTGAACACACGGGGGAGGCGATGATCGGTGGGCTAGGAGTACAGAGACTGTGGGTTAAACCCTGCGCAGCTTCGCCGAGCGGTGACCGTTGGATGAGCAAGGTCAGATCTGACGGCTGACGTGAATATCGTTGTGCGTCCTGTACCGGAAGATAACGCGCGATGGGAGGGTGGTTTTGGAAATGTACAGAAGCCACGCGTCGATTTTTGTATGGAATCGCTGGCCGAAAGGAAAATACCGCCCAACCTCCGTAAGCGGTGCGATGGAAACCATATGGTTTTGGAACAGTGGAAGCGGGTGGGGACCACCGTGACAGGCGGGTTCCGCACCGTTGGATTTGTACAGATCAACGGTTTAAATCATGCCCGATATGGATGAGCTGCGGACTGTTGATCTGGTGAGTTAATGGGCAGTGGAGATGCGACGACGGGCGGCGAACGAGTTGCATGGTGCACGCTGCGGGGGCGGCGATCGTCGTCCATTTGGTGAAGATCAATGACTTATAATGCACCCAATACAAAAACATGCTGAGCGCTCTTTACTCTGGCACTCGGTCATGGCGCAAGGTTACATGGAGAGAAAGGTTACGGGCTAGCGGAGAAGGGGCTGAGGCCTATTATATGGTCCGAAAGTGGGTTTTTTAACCTTTTTTTTAATGCATTTTGAGGCCTGAGGAGGGTAACGATAGAGAGATAGAGGAGAATTTTGAGGGAACAAAGGGCAAGGGTGGGACTTCATGGAGATTTTGGATGGATTTAGGAGGTTGGTGGGGATATTAGGGGGAGCAAAGGGGACTTAAAAGAAGGGGAAAAAGGATAGAATGGGGGGAAAATGCAGGGATACCAAGGGGCGAAATAAAGCCTTTTGGAGCATAATTCTTTATCAGCAAGGCTTATAGACTTAAATCAGCAGAGGGAAACAGTCACATGGTAGGGAACCTGAAAAGGCTGCAAGGATGATTTGTTTTCAAGGGAAATTCATTACTTGCAGGCTTATAGAACAAACTAGCCCCTTGCTTGCTTGCCAAGAAGTTTATAGGGGGCTAACAGATGCCATATGAGCCCTTTGCAACACCTGCACATCAACAAGACACAGAGTATTAAATCAAAACAAAAGAGTATCAGTGTTGAAGAATTAAATCAAGCCAGAAATGAAGAATCAAATCTGATTTACACAGTTTGAATAGATTACGGCTAAGATCGAAATCAAAAGCCTAATCCATTCAATTAAAAACAGTTAAGGAAAAATCGATAATATCTATCAGACAGAGAGCCTCCACTGCCACATAAGAGGCAAATTGATTCCTCTCAGCTACCAGATTGCCACCTGTGGCCTCAAAGAATTCAACAGAGGCCGAGTTATGATCAGAAAAGAAGATATTTGCCTCAATGCAGCTGAACAGTTAACTCATATGAAGAACTTATTGCAAAATATCTACTGAGTTACTACAAAGATGACACA
The DNA here is from genome assembly GCA_034641835.2 of Pinus albicaulis. Taxonomy (NCBI): domain Eukaryota; kingdom Viridiplantae; phylum Streptophyta; class Pinopsida; order Pinales; family Pinaceae; genus Pinus; species Pinus albicaulis. The sequence goes on from CM076578.1 coordinate 362,400,609, forward strand.
AAGCCTCAAAGTCAACAAAATCATCCCACCGAGCTTAAATACTTAATGTAAATCAATTAATACAGGAAAATATCTGTAAAATTCTCCATTGAGCCCCTCAAAGGCTGAGAAGTACTAAACTGTATTAATTGAACCCACAGATCTTTCTCTTTCGACCTCCTCATCCTTCTATAAAATCTTATTGAGGATTTCATTGTAAACGTTGGTTGCAGAACTTTGAAATATACTTGAGCTTGAAACTTCTACTTGTAAATAGTGTTCACTAGCTCTTGAAGCTCTGCTTGTGATTAAATAAGTTAGACTGAGAAGTGAAGATGATTGTTGAACTGAAACATTGGACTTAAATCTGTAACTGTTTTGAAGCATCAATACAAGCTGATTTATGGGATCCTGGTCTATGTCGATGGTGATGTTATTTGTTATTGTAAATTGTTATTTTATTTCTATTTTCTCTTTTTCCATCTTCTTTGATAAAGAAAAACAAGCATAGAGTTAGGATTTACTGTATATTGGTACCCTTCTCTGACTGATAAGCTTTATCTATATTTTTTCTTCCAAATTGTGTTGTTTAGGAATGATTTAATTCAGTTTAAGCAGTTAGGAATACTGGCGTTCCCTCGTCCTACTATCTAGGCTAAATATTGTTCTTAAATTTTATTTTCAGTTTATGTTAAGTAGAGAGGAACTAATGAGTTTAAGGTGAGCCTTCTCCTATAGTTTTATCCCCAAATACTATCTGAAAGTTTCCCTTAGAGTATGTTGAAAGCAGGCTAAGTTAAAATTCCTTACCTGATCTTAGACTATTCTTTGTTATCTTATGTGTTTGTCTTGAAAGTTTACTAAGTAAAGCAGAGCTAGGGAAGTTTATGGTGAGCCCTGTCCTCTATTGTCTTCTCCAACAGTTGCTTTTGAATTTTCCCTTCGTGTTTAGAATGTTTTTCTATTGAAAGTGCATCAAAAGCTGGCTAGTTTCAAAGTACTTACCAGATCTTAGATTACTTTTATGTCTTTCTTAAGTGAATGCCAAAAGCAGGATAGTTTCAAAGTACTTACCTGATCTTAGGCTACTCTTTGTTCTTCATTTGTTTAAATTCCCCTTCTTGTTGTATCATTTCATTCCATAAAATCAACTTTAAAGAGATACTTAGACATAAATGACTTGCCCCATGGACCACTCTTGAACCTTGTTGTTTCAATTAAACCCTATTATGACTCCATAGCCCAATGGACTAAAAACCATCGTTATATCTATCTTTTTAGCCAAAGCTTGTTCTGATTACTTGCAACTTCACGCATTTAAAACTCTTTCCATTTAGGACTTTCCACCCAAGTAATAATCATGCTCAACCATCCAAAAAAAAAACAAACCCTCGGCCTTAACAACTAGCCTAATATCATTACCCATAAGCCTTAAAGATAAATCCATCTTTACACTTTATTGGAGAGATCCCTCTCTGGATTCAGGAGGGCTAGATCCTAGAATCCCAAAGTGGTTGAAATAGTGTTCTCCCTGTAGTTGGACTTCACCAATCTTGCTAATTACAGGGAACTAACACCATGAATCCCACTTTGATACCATGTAGAATTTTAACGTATATTCAAAACTACTCATGTAATTTACTAAAACATAAAACTAAAATATACTCTACTCATCCGTGTAAGAAAATTCAAGATCGAGAACACATATCAAAAAAATGCATCATGATTTAACCCACATACACACATATTTGTCTAGGGTAAAACAACTACTCAAAACCCTTTCCTATCTTTATTGAATTAATCAAAGAATCTGGATTAATACAATATGTTTTCTCAAGCTTGAGCACAACCTGCACAAGTATCTTCTATTCTTTTCCTAACTGACTGGATTTGGCCAACACTTAGCCAATTTCAAGCCTTCCCAAGCTCCTATTTACTTGGGTTTTTCCTCAAGGAATTGGCCCCTATTATTTGGAAATTCGTCGATCTGGATTGTGCAATTCCTTTAGGTCCTTCTCTGATTTCATGCGCCACATGTACAACTAGGAATAGTTTACAACTGATAGTACACTACCCTTGAACTCCAATATCAACTGGGTAACTCGAAATTCATGCATGCATGAGTTAATTTAGGTTGATTTATCAGTTAAATAGTTAATCGTTGAAGTTACACCCCACTGCTAGACCTCCCACTAGTTCATCCAAAAGTTGGAACTAGTTTAAGTGAACATAACTCAATTTAACTGAATTAAATTGTTACAACTAAAATTAACTCAACCTAGGCTCCCAAAATTTAGGAATCACTATACACAACGAAATTTCATGCCCCCAACTTGAATTAACTAAGATAGTTGAGTGATAACAACTATTTCAACTTAGTTAACTCATTCAAGTTGTCTGGTGATGTGTAATTTGGATTTTCTCCTAATTTAATCAAAGGAAAAATTAAATTAGGATTTTTTTGTTGCATTTTCAACAGTTGTTGTTGCACTGCAACAACTGCAACTGAGAAGCATAAAAAAAAACTGCATCAATTATGTCTGCAATTGTCTGCTGGGAAAATTGTGTTGCTACTGAGCCTCTTGCTTTTTTTTCAACACTCCTGTGCACTCCTAAGTATCTGACTAACATTGATCCTCCTGCTACTTAATACTATGGGACCCTATAGCAAGGTAATTACCCATGAGGAGAACGCATCAATGGACCCTGCCCAAAATTGCACAACTCTGGGACTAAGGATATACATCACTACACCTCACTCCTAAAGGTATAGTTGCAATTTCTCCCTCTTCCCACTTGGATAGAAATCTCCCTCTACTAGAGGTCTCTAGTTGGTCCTCATTATCATCATCTTTTTGGTCAACCCAACTGCAAACTTGTTGAGGCTCCATTTTGAGAGGTTTATCCTACGCCCTCTCAACAACCATATCTCTAATTTTTTCCTTGTTCCTCAAGGCTACACATTCTTCCACTTCAATTTTATACAGGTTATTTACTTGAACACCTATCTGCTTCACCTTCCTGGTAGTTATGTGTCTCATAAAGGCTTTCCCTTTATTAAAGATCACATCATAACCACTACCTTCCAAAAATGCTATAAATATGAGGTTCTTCTTTAGGCCTGGTACAAACATGAAATATTTGAGGAAAATAGGGGATCTCGACTCCCTCTTAAATGTTACTATACCAATCCTGGTAGCACTATACCTTCCTTCATCCCTAAGCTCAATATTATGGATATATTTCTCCTCCAAGTCACTGAAAAATCTATACACCCTATCGTGTGGAATGAGGCACCTGAGTCCAAGTACCACACATTCCCCATCATAATGATGGCCATGCATGCGATTAGGGTGAATTCTAACTCAAATTGTGAAGCCAATTTTTCACCTGATACTCCTACTGTAGGATCCTTCTTGCTAGAATTTTTCTATGGAAATTTTGTAGCATAGTGTCTGAATTCATGAAAATTGAAGCATTTGATTTTGGAAAAGTATTTCGTCTTGCCCCCTTGGTTGGATTCAGCCTCACCTTGGAAATTATTTCCCTTGGCCTTCAATCCTTTTCCAACTAGAGAAAATTTTTCTTCCTCTTCTGTGGATGTTACTCCATCTCTGGTATTTCTCCTTATTTCTTCCTGTACCAAATCAAACCACAACTATTCCCAATTCAGTAATTTGTCCCTTCCATTCACAAAGTCTTGGTAGTTGTGCCAGGAATTTGGAAGGCCTAGAAGAGTTAGGCTCACCATGTCATCTTATACAACATTCACACCAACCCCTCCAAGCTCATACCAAACTTTTGTAAATATCGTGAGATACTTGGCAATAGTATCATTTTTTTGTATCTTGATGTTTCAAATTTTGTCTTTGAGAGATAATTTTCTATGATAACTTCTATTCTTGAATAGATCATTTAGTACCTTCCACATTGTGAAATGAGTTTCTTTCCCATGGATATTTGAGATTATTTGGTCTCTCACTCCCCGCAAGATTATTCTCCTTGCCTTGGATACATCTTTCTTCCATTACGCTAGGTTCTAGCATCGATTTATATTGGTTTTGGAATGTTTCTCTTGACATATAATGGAAATCCGTTTTCATTAGGCACTAGCTCCATGCGATCCTTATAAGAAATGGAATTCGAACTACCTTCCATGGCATACTCTAATCTCATTCCATTGAAGTCCATTCTCCCAACTCTAAAGAAATCCTGCTACACTGAAGATGAAAATTTGAACTCCTCATGAAAAAATTAGAAATTATTGTTCTAATGTGAATCCCTCTCTAATACCATGTAGAAATATGGTGATATAATTGCATCTTCTTAAGAAATTTAACTAAATCAAGAGACACAATTCTACTATATTTCTCTATGGAAATTAATTCACAAATTAGAACAAAATTCATATACAAGAAACAAGAAAAACCACAAATACATAGTGATTTATAGGGGAACCCAACTGGGAGAACCCCGTCAAGTCTCTTTACATTAATTAGCTGAATAAATAACCTATTACAATTTCATGCTCCAACTCTGAGCATAACTTGCAAAATAGTGAATGTTCTCACTATTGACTGAGGAACTCTAGCGAACACTTAGCCACTTTATGCCTCCATCATCCTCATATTTATTTTTGCAAATCCTGAGGAAACTGGCCCCTATTCTTTAGGAATTTCCCCCAAATTGATTGAACAATTCCCAAGGATTGATCATTGATTGCATGCAACACTTGTACTTTCAACAGTAGTTTACAATTGATGTAACATTGCCTTGGAATCTCCACCACACCTGAGAAATTCAAATTCCTTTCATGCATGAGCTATTTTTGGTTGATTTATCAGTTAAATGGATGATCTATGAGTTATATTTTTGTCCCACTACACAACTCAACTCCAACTAGTCCTATTAACTATTAGAACTAGTTTAATAGAGAACAACTAAAAATAACTGAACTGGATGGCTACAAATTAGTAATCAACTCTTGCAAACTGAACTCAAAGAGCAATAACTTGAATTTATTGAGTTAATTGGGTGACGAGAGCCATGTCACCTCATTTAACTTCCTCCAAGTTGTATGTTGATGTGTAAATTTATAATTTTCTCAATTTGACCAAGGCAAAGTCAAATTGGGACTTTCTTGCTACACTTCTCAACAGAAAGTGATATGAAAAGTTGATGGCCTGAATCCTCTCACAGTTTGGCTCCATTATACCTAGGAATATGAAATCTCAATATGATGAGATACAAAAGATAGGAGGATCCATGTATATACCACTTGAATATCTCCATGAAGAACTAATAGCTGATGTATTTAAGAAAAAAAGCTAAAAGGCTTGTGATTATAACTTCCCAATTGAAAGGTAGTAAGAAATATCCTCTATGTTTGAGAGTGAGTAAGAAGTCTCCTTGAATGTTTCAAAAATGAGCATGGATATATTCCATAAATCAATAGGGAATGAATATCTCCTCTGTAGTCGAGAGGGAGTGATGTTAGACTTCATATTCTCTTCTTCATGTGTCATGGACTAGGATAGGACTAACAAGCATATTTATAACTGAAGGCCATGGAGGGAGAATGGTGGAAAAACGGTTGGATAAGGATATGAAATTGATAGTCCTTGAGGATAAAGAATCCAAGATAGGAAGTAGTCTTGTAGACCGACACACTTTTAGATTGGACATGTATCCAAGATAAGAGTGGTCGAAGAGGACCGATATTATTTGAGGATTTGGAATCCAAGATAAGAACAGTCCTAAAAGGACATACCTAGTGAACATTTGGATGGGGTATGTAACTTGAGAGGTAGTGTGGTGTCTCACTTAAAGCCTCCCAACATTATGTTCTAATATAAATAAATATTGTCAGTTAAATGCCTTACTATGTTGGCAATGTTGGTTATGATGTTGATGCTTAAAAATTACTTATTAATCTGACTATTCTTATGAGAACTCTTCAATTTGAGAATATCCTTGTATCAATTGTACAATTATGAATACCTCCCTAGTTAAGATAGAGCATTGGAAAATGTAACTAGTTTCGATCTTCATAATTGTCATTGTACTCATCTAATTATGTATATTTTATGTTACAAGCAAAATAAGAAAGAAAATAATTATTTTTAAGCATGGGTTTCATGGACTATTTGTATTGGTCATTTAGGGCAAGCATGCATTTCATGTTCCTAAGGTTTGTCTAGTCAAAATAATATTTTTCTTGAGTTAGAAGAGTTTCTATCATATGTATAAGACCCTATTGGGTAAGTTGTAATGTGTAAAAGATATTTTTTTGAGTTTATAAATTCAAGAAGACCTCCAAGACCAAGTCGGCCCTAACTATGATAAGTTGCCCTAGAAGAGGTTATTTGACCTCATACATGGCATATATATAGAAGAAACTTTGACCTCATTTGACACATTCAAATTTCATAAGAAAATAGTTCGATTTGAAGCAATGAAGAAGGAGGAAGCAAAAGAGAAGGTCAAGGAAGCAAGAAGAAATCAAGAAAAGGAAGAAAGATTTGATTTTATTCTTGGAATCTCTCACACATGTGAATATTAGGGGTTTTGGAGCTACTGAGAGTCTGAAAATTACAGGTTTGAAGTTATAGGTCCAAAGTGAAGGTCGAAACCATGTTTGAAGAAAATTTGAAGGGTTTAACTTAAGTTGAATTTGATTAACTAATGAATTACTCTTGGAAGGTTGTCTCATGCAAATAAAATAGGATTTCTACAACTATTGCAGGGCCGTATATTGTAGGCTGAATTGCAGATTGGAATTATAGGACCAAAAGGTTTGAGTGAAGTAGAATATTTGAAGTTTGACTTTCATTGAAATTTTTGACTTGAGATTGTTTGAGGAAGCATTACTTAGAGGGTTGAATTGGTGCTTGGAGGAGTTCTTGAATTTTGACTTAGGGTCTTGCATTTCTCATTTGAATTGATTCTATAAGAGGAGAAGATTTTTTTTTTCTTTTTGGGTTTTTGTAACAATTCCACCTCACATTTACTCACTTTTACAAGCCCTCCATGTAAATGTGAAGCGAAGTGCCACTATGAAAATACCTAACCTCCTAGTTCTAATTAAGGAAGTGGGGCCTACAACTAGGTCTTACTAACCTTCCTTAGGAACCACAGATCACTCATACGTTGAACAACCACCCTAGGTGACCAATCCCTAATATGGAAGCCTTTTTCTCACATCTAGACCTATAACTGCACCCTTGAAACTGCCTGCATGTGGTTGTGAGCCTCTAAATACACTCATAAGCCTTGATCCATGTGGTTATGACCCCAAATCCTCACTTATGTGCCTGTAGTCCCAAGATATGAACCAATTTTCTAGGCTAGCCTCTAGAACACTTCTCAAAACTTCATGTAACTTTATAAAATCATATTTCTCATAAAGAAAATGTTAATCATTCAAAATTGAAGCCAGAAATTGACCTAGACTGACTAGAACATACTATACACTTCATCAAACACATGGTGAAAATGTAAGCTACAGGTCATGAATGCATATCCAAGTGTAAATCTGTATAGTTTAGTTGAAAATCGTCGAGAAGGTATAATTCCCTCTCAAGTAACTCAACAACACTTACTAACCATGCATTCATCAATGATTCATTAACTTATGAAATCATAACTAGAGTCGTAGATTGACATAACATAAACCATGGTTATAAACAGAATATTAACCATGACAGAATCACCATCAAAGAAACATAATAACATGCACACATGTTCATAAATAACAATAGGAAAATAGCTCTTATTAGCATATGCAAAAAGCAACCAAGTCAGGGACTTCCAAAGACCACCCAACCATAGATTGATCTTAACCAAATATTTCTTTCAACCAATCACCCTTGTGCCATATTCCAAGAATTAATGTGATATATCATGGGATAAACGAAGGCATAAACAACCAAGGGAAACTAGAGGTTAAAACACCTCCACCCTAAAACTACCATGACTCTCTCCAAATCTAGTCAAGAGATCACAAAAAAAAAAACAAGCTTGAATGCCTCAAAATTTCTTCACCATACCTTGAAGAATTTTCCTATATATACTCACCCGTCGAGGGCTTCCTGGAGAAAACCATATCCACCCCCAACCCTTGGGAATTTTTGTAAGGCCACCTCATGTATTTCCAAAACTTTTCATAAATCCAAAGCCCAACCAAAAAATGAATCCCATCACTCCATGGTTATTTAGAAATGGAAAGGTGAGGATGAAACCATTGTCAAACCTAGAAAAACCCATTCCAATGACAAAAAATGAACCAAGTACACAAATTCATGAGCCATGTGTTAGGGTCATTAGTTTTCATCATGGAAAATGAATTTTCAATGTCCTTTAATTTTTCGTTTTTGAATAAGTTTAACATATGAACACTACCGTTTTCATAGCTTCAAATTTCACTATCCAACATCATAGAATTTATATCATAAAGGGTTCACCAAAAGCATGAAAGAGTGTCAAGTTAATGGGAGTCATGTTCATGCATGTTTTTTTGGTCAAGTCGAAAGGGGTTATATGGGTTTGTCATCTACCGATCAAAATATTCTAAATCAAGTTTATTTAAGTCAAAATATGATGGTCATGAGGTGTGGTAATTAAAAATATTCCACATTTCTACACCATATTATTATCTATCCCATGCTTTTGTAATATTCCCAAATGGGGAAATACAACAATACATGCATTAAAAACGAATTTTTCAGAAATGTCTACAATAATAGTTAAATGAATCCCATGGATCCATTCATTCATACATTATAATAGCCATATAAAAAAGGATATCTGAATCAAATCATGGTAGCTTAGTTAAACAAGCCTCCCAAGCCATTATTGCTCAAAATCATGAAAAAAGAGGGGTTGCAACCATGAATAAAGCTGGAAATACCCTGACAGCATTATTTTATTACTCTTGCAACAAAAATATTTTTTACATCAGATCTATAGCTTCTATGTGCATAAAAATTCAGACCTATATCAGATACATGCATTATACAGGCTCCTCTGATGAACCCCCCTTGGGGTTTTCAGAAAAACACCATTTACAAAGTGTAGATCTGAGATCTAAGACTGAAGATCTACTGAAAATTATAGATCTGGAAAGTGTGGCTGATCTAATATATGCAAAATAATAGCCTCCTCCAATATATCACCAAAGTGAAGGGTGGATCCCCAACACTTAGAAAATCAACTCTCCAAATGGTTCACTCAACCACCCTGCAACTGCTCCTTCAGAAATTACGTAGATCTGGATATCTTCTGTTCTATAGGGATCTAAATGTGATTGGCCTACAGCCAAGATATGAAAATGAAGCTCAATGCCTTCAATATTGTCTTCCCAATTGAGTAGAAACCTCCTCCACTGAAAATCAGAGCTGAGATGGCCTAGATCTGAAGATCTAGTCTCCACTTGTTGAAGCTTACTGAAGCAGACAAACCCTCAATAGGATCTGTGTTTTCAAAGGAATATGAAGCTTGGCCTTCAGCTAGAAAGTGGATAATATGTTGCAAGACTCCTCCAAGAGCTACTCAATGGAAAAGGTGGGATTCCCAATTAGGAACACCCTATGCTAAACAACATACAATCTCGGCTAAACAGCAAGAGAAATTTATATGTCTAAACAGACCATATATTCAGAAAATCATAATCATAATCTAACCCCATATGGCTTCCATCCTCTTCCTTATAAACAATGTGATCCTTCTCACCTTAGGTCCCACTCATCAGGGTTTCCATCTTCATGCAATGAATCTCCCTCCAAAACTATGATGTCCCATCATCAATGCCACTCCTCATTAACAGTGTTGTTGGATTTGATCAACCTTGACTGGATCTTCATGCAATTTCTTCTTCCACACTCAAGGTGGCTTTATTCTAACTATCTAAGCTGATCCATATTCCCACTGGGTTATCTTCATTAATGTTCCACTTCCTCCATACTAGCTTTGTTGACTTGGTCAAACTTGACTTTGTCCACATGCATTAGTCTTTGTTCACACATGAAGGTGTTTTATCCAGCTATGAATATGATCCATTTCCCCATTAAGAGGGATTTTATTGCTACTAAAAATATTTATGGGCATCCCTACCCATTTATTCATCTAACTATGTGTTTGGAGCAAAATTAATATTCCAATTAGTTGCATGCTAATGTAGGAATATTACAATCCTCTCGTGCCAAATGTTGCTTGTCCTCAAGAAACTACAAGGATAGAACTGAAGAACCTATCCTTTTCCTCCTGTAGCATCCTCAAGTGATAAGTTCCTCCAAAGGACAAGATGCTTTCTCATCAATGTGTTCTTAAGTTGTTCCTCCCATGTGTAAAAGTGTGCCTTTGGTGAAAAATCCAAATGGCTCTCATCATGAAAAAGTGGGATATCCATGAAAACAATTATGTGTGGTCTAGAGGCCTTCTTGAGGCATGGAAACTGAAATATAGTGGGAATCATCACCCCCATGTGAAGCCTCCATCCCCAAGCTATCATCCACAAAAAATGGGTCACCCTCCAACATGGTAACTCCTGAAATATCTCCTCCACCTTAGGCTCCTGCAAAGAAGGTGGGCTGCATAGCTAAATATGTGGGATTAAAATGTCCATCCCACGTTGTTTCTCTCTCCACTTATGATATGTATGGGGTTTCTGCTGATCTTGGGCTGAAATATTACGGTCTCCAAGAATGACCCAAGTTACCCCACCAATCAAAACATCCATGAAGTGCCTACCCCAAGAACTCAAGTTCTCGAAATGGCTCCTCCCACATGAAGACAAGAGGTGTAGTATGGAAATCATGGTTTGCCTAGTGTTTCTCCTTAAACATGCAACATATGAAGTATGGAGAATCATACTCCCAATTGGCACCTCCAACTCCTGTGCCATCCTCCCAACAAAGCTTCCCATAAGAACAAGAACATCATCAATATATGGAAGCAAAAGAAAATAAAAACAAGTTGCCATATGACAACCAGGAGGTGGATCATAGTTCCATATGTGGAACCAACACTGTGCATCCCCTGCCTACCTCAAAAAAAAGTGTAACAAGTGTCTTTTCAGCCACTTTTTTTCTGTCACAATCATCCTACGAGATGGGATCATGAAAGTAAAATTTGGTGCCAATGGTGCACACCAAAAATCATGTGGCATCCCCCACAAACCACAAATACAATGGCCAACATCGATGCTGCAAATTGCCTCAAGTACATCACAATACAATATAAAATAAGGAATGATCCTCCTTAGTACAATATGTTGCTCACAAAAAGTAAATGAGTGCAAATCATAATGCATAAATATACATCCTCTACTATGTACCTTGGCCATTGATCTGAAATGGCTCAACTGAAAGTTCTCCCTCACTCTCAATGAGTAGGGAAGTGGTTGTAGCAACCTCTCCATCATCATCTAGGCTATGCATCTCTCCATATGCTGATATACATCCTGTTGGATGCCCTCCCAATTGAACTCCTCCATTAAGGAATGATATGCATCAAAGTGAAATGAAATAAAGCCCACATGTGCTGCATGTAATAGCTGCTCCTTGAGATTAGAATCTCTAACCAAGAAGACTCTAGCATAAGAATATATGACCTCACCATCCACCATGTATCTATCATCTTCCTCTGGGTCATCAAGAATTATACAAGCACCAAGATCCTTGGAGTACTCTACCAGAAGTTGAGATCTCCAATATGGATCAATCCTCCTAAGAGACAACACTGAAGATCTGAAATGTGAAGCTCCCCACATGATGTTGTCTTTTCCTTTGACATCCCTCATGCCAAAGTCATCAATCATAATGCTACTATATGTGGGAGATTACTTCTAGCGTGGAAGTACCTCCTGATCCTCTAAGATTAAGGAGTAGCCCCTTTGCATCATGATAGTGCCATCTCCTACTCCTACAGCATCATGCAAAGTATGGGAGAATGCCAACCCATACTCCCTCAATAAAAACCAAAGCAACAACAACTCTTGTTGCCTCCCCACACCATCATCATATAAATTATGGAGCAATATCTTAATAGTTGATATGAAAGATATTACATCATCCCAATACACCCAAACTCCTTGCTGCCATATGATGTAAGTGCCATGCCAAGTTCCATCCACCAACCAACTCTTTGAAATAGAATGTGTCACAGGATGACCAAACTCTTTCAATAGTAACCTACGGAGTCTTGCCTCCTCGTGCTCGGTATCATAAATATGCAAGTGGATTTCCAACCTCTTGCTCATCAATATTACCCATCCAACCCATGGTGAGTGTCTATCGTCATTTCCAACAGTGGCATTTGTCCAATGGAGAATACCCTCCTCCCAAATTAGATTTTTGTCTTTGCATTTCATGGGATGTTGAAATGCAATCTCCTCTATGACCAAGTCAATCCCATAAGGATCCAAATAGGTGGTAGGAAAAAACCTCCCATCATGATGTGAATGGTTCATCAAGAAATATCCAGCACAACCATGAGAGATGTTATCCATCATAAGATGTCCCCCAACAACTATCTACCCATCCTCTGGCATACATATGGGAAAGTCATTGGAATGCTCCAACAATGGTTGGGCCCCCAACTCATCACTGCTACTCAATGACAGTGCTGCTGATCTCCATGATGGTGCATCTGTTGTCTTCAAATCATACTCTATGCTAAACACATAGTTCTGCATGGCATGGTTTAGGACAATACTCATCCCACCCTCCAAAAATCTACACTCCAACCCCAAGAGTTGTGTGCAGCTCAACAATAGTGTTCTAGGATGAATGTACAACTACTCCTTGAAAAAATCAAGGCTTCCCAGTGCAGTGAAAGTCTGCTGCTCCAAATCAGCAATATGTTTTGACCCTTGGTCATGCAATGGCATATTCCCACAGTCATCCATATGATGTGTTGAAATAACAAGAAATGGAAACATGTGAATACCTTGGTAAATCTTGGGAACATCTTGTACTGCTACAAGGGTTCCTTCCTATGGTGTGATGGATTCCCCAACTACTGATGATGATGATTGTTCCTCTATGACTTCATCAGTGCTCGTACAAGTCTCCTCCTCATGCATCTCCAGAATAGTGCATGGGACTCTAGATATCAAGAGATCAAGATTACTTTGCAAAGGTGAAAGTATATTTTCTCCTGATGTAAGTGCTCTTGTAGCAAGTGATGGTGCAGGCTTCTTCTTCTCTGATTTATTCTTGTCAAACTTCTTGATCAACCTTCGAGTAAAATATGCAAATTCAGTCACTCTTGCATGACTCAAATGGCTGAACCACCAAATACTTGCTTCACCCTCAAGGTGCAGCACTGCAATATCAATAGCTTCTTTCTCTACTGTTGGACGTAGCAGGAAAAATGCATCCAACCTCATTCCCCAAGCTCTTGTTGTGCATGAGGATGACCCATCAAAGGTAGAAAATAGAAATCTATTGCCCTTCTTCCTTCTATTGCTGCAAGGGCTCCTTTCTTCTTTGAGCTGAATGAACTGTGGGAGAGTTAGATTCTCCTTGAAAGATCTAGGTTGAGACTTATATTCTGCAAGATACTCACTTAGAATCTCATGATGTAGGTTTTCTCCATCCATATGCCTCTTACCTTCGAAAAAAAAGGCCATAGTATGTTTCTTTGGAGCTCTATGCAATACTAGATCTTCTTTTTGTTGATAAGAAGTAGATGGACCTTCCTCATCTTGAAACCCTAATGTGGTTTCACTTCTTTTCTCCATTTTTCTCTGCTTGACCTCCTTGGTGAGGTCCTTCTTAGATCTGAAAAGAGATGAGATGAAACTCATTCCTCCCTTCATTCTGATCTCTTTCTCCTTCTCTTATTCTTCTTATAGCATATTGGCTGAAAACTCACAGGCTGAGCCAAGATGATGCTCTGATACCACTGTAATATTCCCAAATGGGGAAATGCAACAATACATGCATTAAAAACGCATTTTTCAGAAATGTATGCAATAATAGTTAAATGCAGCCCATGGATCCATTCATTCATACATTATAACAACCATATACAAAAGGAGATCTGAAACAAATCATGGTAGTTTAGTTAAACAAGCCTCCCAAGCTATTATTGCAAATCATGCAAAAAGAGGCGTTGTAACCATGAATAAACTTTGAAATACCCTGACAGCATTATTTTATTACTCCTGCAATAGCAGTAAGTTGTACATCAGATCTAGAGCTACTATGTGCATAAAATTCAGATCTATATCAGATCCATGCACCATACAGGCTCCTCTAATGAACCCCTTGGGGTTTTCAGCAAAACACCATGTACAAAGTGTAGATATGAGATCTAAGACTGCAGATCTACTAAAAGTTACAGATCTGGAAAGTGTGGTTGATCTGATATATGCAGAAGAATCGCCTCTTCCAATAGATCTCCAAAGTGAAGGGTAGATCCCCAACACTTAACAAATCAACTCTCCAAATGGTGCACTGAACTACCCTGCAACTGCTCCTTCGGAAATTACTTAGATCTAGATCTCTTCTATGCTCTAGGGATCAAAATTTGATTGGCCTACAACCAAGATATGAAAATCAATCTCAATTCCTTCAATATTGTCTTCCCAATGGAGTAGAAACCTCCTCCACTAAAAATCATCACTGAGATGGCCTAGATCTGAAGATCTAATCTCCAGTTGCTATAGCTTACTGAAACAGACAAAACCTCAACAGGATTTGCGCTATAAAAGGAAGATGAAGCTTTGACTTCAGCCAGAAAGTGGGAAATATGGTGCAAGACTCCTCCAAGAGCTACTCAATGGAAGAGGTGGGATTCCCAATCAGGAACACCCTCTGATAAACAACATACAATCTCAGCTAAACAACAAGAGAAATTTATATGTCTAAACAGACCATATATTCAGAAAATCATAATCATAAGCTAACCCCATATGGCTGCCATCCTCTTCCTTATAAACAATGTGAGCTTTCTCACCTTGGGTCCCACTCATTAGGGTTTCCATCTTCATGCAATGAATCTCCCTCCAAAATTGCGCTGTCCCATCATCAATGCAACTCCTCCATAATAGAATTGTTGGATTTGGTCAACCTTGACTGGATCTTCATGCAATGTCTTATTCCACACTCAAGGTGGCTTTATTCTAGCTATCTAAGATGATCCATATTCCCACTGGGTTATCTTCATTAATGTTCCACTTCCTCCATACTAGCTTTGTTGACTTGGTCAAACTTGACTTTATCCACATGCATTAGTCTTTGTTCACACATGAAGGTGTTTTATCTAGCTATGAATATGATCCCTTTCCCCATTAAGAGGGATTTTATTTCTGCTAAAAATATTTATGGGCCTCCCTACCCATTTATTCATCTAACTATGTGTTTGGAGCAAAATTAATATTCCAATTAGCTGCATGATAATGTAGGAATATTACATCTTCCCTATTTACTATCCTATTTCCCCTATTTCCATTTCTTTCACACCCCTTCATATATAATTTATCTTCTTATGTATCATTCGTTTAACATAACTTACACCTTCTACTTTCCTCACATGCCATTTACCTCTTATTCCTACTACATTTATTTCCCCCCTTTATTCTAAACTTATTTCCCCAAACCTATTCCCCTCATAATATCACTAGCATCACTCATGACATTATACAACCCTTATTGTAAAATAGACAACTCCCCCTCCTCCCCCCCACCCATACCTAAGAGCTATTACATTCATTACATATAAATGATTCTCCCATACTTTGTTACACATGCCAAGTCAAGTAAAGTGCTCCAAAACATCAGGTCAATGCATCATAGTTCTACCCAGACAGTTCGTTGCCTAGTGCTGTGCAAGCCTATTTTTGCTTCCCAAGTACTGCACAAAATATTTTGTTTTGGTCATCATATTGAAACATTGTTTCTAATCACATGGAAGACAATTTTGGAAAAATGAAATAGGTTTTTCTCAAGAACAAACCAAGTCACAATAACCTCCTTCATTTTTTTCACAGGCATGATATATCGGGAGTTTAAAATGCATATTAAAGGCCTATTTTATGGACTATGTAATTTCCTCTTTTAGTCATTATTTTGCAGAGAAGTTTCTGATAAGCTAAGAATATTTTGAAGAAAATGAAAGATTTTTTTTGTAGAAAATTGGCCAAAGAACAAAAACCCGTCTAATATTTTACATAGTTTATATTATTTGGGAGTTACACGTGTCTATGTGAGGCTCATTTTCACAATTTTTGTTGACAAAATGATGATATTTTGTTGCACAACACAGCCTAAATTTCCATTTCTATTTTCATCATCAGTTCAAAAATTTTAATATTAGGATAGGATCTTCTAACATAATTTTTTTATCTACATAAGTTAAGAGGATATGTATAAGTTAGTTTTTATGATTTTCTCTTCGAAAGATAAAATATGTTGTATAATACTACTTTATGTAATTTTTGATCAAAAAACAATGGGTTTCTAATCATATATGTTTCAATCCATTTCGAATGGATAGATCATACATTGAAACTACTCATGATATCTTTATGATGTGAAATGTATTTTATGATGTGAAGTGTATTTATTGACGTGAGAATATGAAAAGGGGTTGGTTGGTTAGAGTACTAAAGGTTTGATGGTTGTATTTATTGTATGAATGAATAATAGAAGACCGAAGCCAGTTTCAACATCGATTCACGTGTATGATTTTGTTAGTATTCATTATGCCTATGTAATTGTGATTTAGTTTATTTAATAAAATCTATTTTGTCATTCTTCATGATCAGTTTGAATTATTTTATTAGAATTAAAAGGTTTGCTCTAGTTTGACTTCCTAAGCATTATATGTGTTTTTCTTCCATGATCAATCAAATTCATCCTTGATAGATGCTTGATCTATATTTCCTATTATGTTTCATGCTTTCACTACAATGACATCATGGAGGAATAAGAGTAGACTTAGATTAGTTTCCTATTTTCAAAAAGAATAAAATGTTGATGTTTAAAGGTTTGCAAATCCAAATGCACCTTTTTGAAGAAAAAATGTTAGGAAGTAGGTTGTGTAGGTAGTTGTTCGGGGAAGAATTTTTCTACTGATATCAAATGATCTAATCATCTTTCTAGCAACTGATCAAAGAAGAGGAAAAAGTTGTTAAGGTACAAAGCCACTGATCTACATCCAGAGAATGTTGTTCTGAGGTTCTTGACACCTCCAAGGAGCTGTCATCCCAAGTTGGAGTCGTTGTTAGCCACCTATAAAAATTTGTCATACCAAATGGTGGCTAAATATTTTTTAGCCTTCAAGAAAAAATTTCATATCCAAATTGTGAGTTCTTGAAGTCTTATGATCGTCTTTTACCCTTTGAGTTAATCTTCACTATTGTTTCCCTCTTTATCCTAAAGAGCCTGCTGTTTACTAGGAGAAAAACTGCTTAAGAAACTCCATTTTTCCCTCATTTACACTTCTCTGTTTCATCCTCCATATTCATCCATAAAGACCTTCATCTAACCTTCTAAACCATCCCAAATCCTTTTGAACCTCTAAAAAAATCCTTTATATAGGTTTAAAACACCCCTTTCCCCCTCTACCGAAAGCCAAAAAAGTCTTGAAAAACTTTCATTTTGGCCTAAAAAACCTTAATTTTTCATAAGGCCTTAAGCCTCTTTCGGCCTTAAGCCACAACCCCTTCTTCGCATATGACCCGCGCTGAGACCAAGCGCTAAGTGCTTAATCACATCGCAAATCTAAATCACATCGCAAGTATCATTTTTACCCTTTTTCCTTGGTTATTTGTCTCCCGCCGATGCGATCCCGCGATCAATTCTCCACCGTCGATCTTCTCTATTGCGCCCAGATCCAATGATCCATATTGTTCCCCATTCCAAACCCACCTTTCTACATTTTCTCTTCATCGTTAAATCTCCACCGTCGATCTAGCTTTAAGATCGACGGCTCTCACTCCATCGCAAATCAGCAATCACAACCCCTTTTGTCCATTCCCTTTTCCCTCTACCGATTCTGATTCCGCGATTCAATCCCACCCGTTGAAAACACAAGAACCAACGGCTCAGATTAAATCGCGCTCAGCTAAAAATCCCTTACCATCGCACCCGCCGATTGAATATCCACCGTTGATCTCTAAAAACCAATCCGAAAGTCAGTGCTTAATCACGCATCGCAAACTCAAAAACCCTGGTGCTTTGCCTCTTTCCTTTTCTCCGATGCGATTTAATCCTGACCATTCATCCTGCCAGATCCAACAACCAGCGTTGCATCGAATCCCACCTTTATATCACATAAACCTCCACCGTTCCGACCTACGATTTAATCTCCACCGTCAATCTCTCTTCAGATTGGATGGCCCATGTCGCATTGCTCCATCTCATCGGAAAAACACAAAGACTTAAGTCCCTTTCCTTGTTTCCTCCGATGCCGATTCCCAATTTAATCTTAGTTGTTGAATCCACAAGAACTTATGGCTAAGATTGCATCGCGGTCCGTTCATCAAGCCCTCCGTCGTCGACCCATATTCAATCTCTGCTGTTGATCTCTGTCATGATCCAACGGTCCTCATTTAACCCATCGATCTCCTCCTCCATACTCCCGATCCCACCACCAATGCCCCCTTTTCCTCTCATTTTCACTATTTTCCTATGTATTTACCCATGCACAAAGTTTTACATGTTTACATTGAAAACCATATTCTTGTGCATATTCAGTTTTTACCTTGGTTTTCAAGTAATTGCACCTTTATCCACCATGGGTCCCACATACTCTTTACCCCGCAGATCTTTCATCCATCGGTCTCTACCCGCACCGTTGGATCTGGAGCCCCTAATCCAACATCCCAAAGTCAATCTCACGTAATTTTTGAGCCATCCCCACAGTGAGCAAATTTTACGCGATAAAATTGGTTTTGAGAATCCACGTGTCGAACGCTGACCTATATCGCATTCCAAAAGCTAATATTGCCTACCCCCCCAGAGCCCGCGCGAAAACCATTAATGGTTTTCCGTTATACCACTTCCCCCTCCACAATGTAAATCCTTATTTGATCTTGGCCGTCAATCTCTGAGATCGGATGGTCCTAACTTAATCTTGCCCCCATTCATCTACCATCCATCTAACGCTCCCGAACATTTCATCGAGAAATCCCGGCCGTTGGTTGTTCTAATCCAACGGTGCAGATTTTCCCTCGCGCCCAAAAACCTCCAAATCAGTTTAAACCCAATTTCTGTAGGACTTACATAACTTTTCTTTGTTTTTGGAAGGTTATATGGGGTTTTTCCCATAGATTTAAAAAATATACGAAGGCCAGGAATGACGATTCCTAACCTTTGGCACAGGGAGGAATCCAAGGAGTTCGTCATTTAAGCAAATACATCCACCTGTGTAAATCTTCTGTGTGCCTGCAACACAACAAAACACAGTGAACATCATAGTAACAAAGAGTATCAGTGTCAAAAGTGAAGATCAGTGCTTAAGTGAAGATTAAAGATTTTTAACATAGTTTAAAGGGATTAAGGCACCAATTCGAGAATCAAAGGCCTAATCCACAGTTGTTAAAGGATAAAAACTGAAAATAAAGATCAAAGCCTGATTATGCCTAAGACACAGAGTAAGGCAGATTAAAATTATTTTAACAATAAACAAAGAGATATATCAGTCCAAAGGGCCTCCACCACCACATCAGAGGCCAAAGAATCCCCCAGCTACCAAAGTGCCACCTACAACCTCAATAAATCGAAAGAAGGCATAATTATTGCCAAGTCAGTGATATTTTTGCCTGAAAGTAGCCAGAGTTATTGCAAACCTGCTTAAAGAGTTTTCAAGTCAACAAAAACTGCCTAGTAGCTTAATACTTAATGAAAACCAATTAATACAGAGGAAATATCAGAAATATTCTCTATTGAGCCTCTCAAAGGCCGAGAAGTATTGACTTGTATTAATTGAACTAAAAGATCCTTTCTTTCATCCCACCTCCTCTTTCTTCTATAAATACTTCAGAAGAAGATGAGATATAGGTTGGTTTCTGGATATCTATAGCATGTAAATAGATTTCTGAAGCTGCTGAAGCTCTGCTTGTAATAGAAGAAGTTAGGCTAAGAAGAGAAGTTGTTGCTGTACTAAAACATTGGACTTGAAGATTGTACTAGTTTGAACATCAATATATGAGTCAAATTCCATGGGATCCTGGTCTACATTAATGGTGATGTTTTTCTTATTGTAAATTGTCTTCTTTCATGTTTTCCATTAGATTGTCCATTTTTCTCTGATAAAGAACAAAAAATATAAAGCTAGGATTTACTCTTACAAGTACCCTACTCTCACTGATAAGCTTTATCTTTATGTTTTCCTCCTTTGTGTATTTAAGAATGATTTAATACAGTCCAAGCAGTCAAGGAATGTTGGTGTTCCCATGTCTTACTGTCTAAACTTTAAACATTGTTCTTGAATGATATTTTCATTGCATGCTAAGTAGAGTTGGATTAGGAAAGTTTATGGTTTTCCCTGTCTTCTAGTTCTTTCTCCAAATGTTGTTTTGAAAGTTTCCCTAAGAGTATGCTGAAAGAAAGTCTAGGTTTTAATGACATCTGACTTGATCTTAAGCTGCACTTGGTTTTCTTATATGTTTTCATCCCTTCTGAAAGTAGTCTAGTGTGATTACTGGATTGTTTGTCTAATAAGTTAGCTTTAATACAAGCTTGTCCAAAGAAGTCTATGGTTAGCCCTGTCCCTTGGCTGGTTTCAAACAGTTACTTAAAAAGGATTTTTCTTGTATGGAAATTTGATGAATCCTTGTTGATATTATTGATTTTTTCCACTTTCTCAACACTTTTAATGTTCCATTCCATCATTTAATCTAAAGGATTCTGAGATGTAGATGACTTGCCCCGTGGTAGCCTTTGTGGACTTGCTGTTTCAATTAAATCCTCTATGACTCCATAGCCCAATGGATTGATAATTTTGATGACTTATCCTATCAGCTGAAGCTTTCTTCCACCTATTTACACCTTCACCCTTCATTTAGATTTCCTTCACCTTCATATATCTTTGCCAAACCAAAACAAACAAAAACCTTGTTCTTCATAACTAGCCTAATATCATATTTCAAGCCTTAAAGATAAATCAATATTAGCACTTATAGAGAGATCCCTCTCTGGATT
Source organism: Pinus albicaulis (assembly GCA_034641835.2). Lineage (NCBI taxonomy): Eukaryota > Viridiplantae > Streptophyta > Pinopsida > Pinales > Pinaceae > Pinus > Pinus albicaulis. Next base: position 362,421,740 of record CM076578.1, read on the forward strand.
CAGGAGGGCTAGATCCTAGAATCCCAAAGTGGTTAAAATGTTGTCTCTGCAGCTTTAGTCTTGCCAATATGCTGAAATTACAGGGACCTAACAAGTCCAAGAATAAAAATATGACCAAATAAAAAGTACAAAAAGTATATGAATTAGTCATTTATGTCAGTAATTTTTAACTATGTCACTCCATAAATGGAAAATTGTAATTTTGGTACCAAAGTGTTACATTTTACTATAGGTGTCTTTGAATCCATCTGTAGTGTTAAAATTTATAGATAAAGGGGTCTTTGAATTTACAGTATTGAAATTCCGAATACCCTTTTGTCTCTAAAGTTTAACGTTGCAGATGGATTCATCTACAATTAACATAATTTCATGTATCATCTATCGAATTTACACTAATACCTTCATTATAATTTTAGTAAAGGTAATATTTAGATAGTCAAACTAATATTTATATTTATATTTAAACTTTGGCCATAAATTTTTATTTTGAAACTTCATTGATTTATGTTAAAGTGCAATTTGTTTCAAAACTAAGTTTAAATCTTCATATTTACATTTAATAAATAGAAAAATATAACATTGCTTATGTTAAATGTGTGAGTTCATTCAAATCTAGTATTAAATCGTCATATTTATATTTGATAAATACTAAATATATAAACCTAAAATATATATTTATAGAGCTATTTAGTAAATAGTTATGAACCTTTATTGATTTAAGTATGAACCTTAATTAATTTTTTAATGATGTATGAACCTTTGTTTTTTTGTAAGTCAATGTTATATTGGTGTAGGAACAAAGGAGTACAGATAGCTGCTTACAAAATAGATGGTCTCACCCAGACTCAGTTTGTTGACCAAAATTTGCACCATATGACAGAAATACAAAAGAGAGACTAGGGACATTGTCCATAAAAAGTTGGGCCAGAGGCACCAAAACACATATAAAACATAAAGAACACCAAATAGCATACTATTCATTCGACGTGATGGATGCATGTTTGTCCGAGGTTGTTCCTGGAGGCAGTGGAGTACATAAGTCACACAGAACATGCCCTTTAAAGTGCGCCAACCAAGTCTCCAACTTTTCTACTTTCTCAGTGAGTTGATTTTTTCCTCACCAAATTACTACCAGACTCTCCTAGACTTAGCACTGTAAATAGTGCATTCATTCCAATGTTTCTATCTACTCTGCATGCTCCTCATGGCAAACTCTTTCGGTTGCGTCCACTCTTTCCATTAGGTTATTGATAAGTGCAAGGCAGTCTTCCAGGAAGCAATGTTGGATAACCTGCCCATCATTTACCTCAGATCAATTAGACCCACGATTCCCCTTGCCACCATGGGATCCTCTGCCTCGACGATTATGCTTTTTAAACCTCAAAGCCCCACCCATGATATCTGCCTGCTTACATCCTCCACAGCCCCAATGCACACCCACACTAGTGAGTCATGAACGTCCCACAGTCTTGCCAACGTCGCGTGGAGCCACCATGATTTTTTCTGAGTTTTCCACCCCCACATGGCTATGGATGATAGAGGGGGGGAACACCCACACCGCACTAGGGGCTTCATAATTCGCTAAGGTCAAGGAACCCCATCGTGTGCAGAGTCCAGAGACCATACCCCCCACCATAGAAAAAAAAAACCACTAGAAAAAGAGCCAAATCTCGTTGCCCACCACCGCAGGGAAGCACAGAGCCACCTCCCACTACCAGGTAAAGACCGCCACCACCAGGAAAACCAAATACCATCACCCACCAAACCAACACAGGAAATTGAACATCAAATGATGACAAAGTAGCTGACGCCTGAGCGTAAATTACCCTAGGGCAGCGACCAACCTGCAAATTCTCCACACATAGACCACACACCAATCCACCAAACAACATTTCACCCACACCAGAGGGCACGAAATTGGGAAAAGAAACTATTTTTATACCACCACCCTCGAGGTTTCATGGAGTGGATATTCTAGCTTCTTCTCTTAGCACGAAAAAACAGGCTCACCAAAATCCAAGAAAAATGGAAACTAATGAGCTCACTTCCCTTCAACTTCCTATTGTAAACCCAAACACAGATAATGGATAATAAATTGAGCAGCAAGGACCGGTTGAATACACCGCACCAACGAATGCCCACGAAAATCACACACAAGCCACTCCCTCCATAAACCTCCCTGTGACATTTACGCTTCCTCTTCGAAGGCCACCACCAGGACCAACACCAAACTAGAGTGAGGAGTCAAATTTCAGGCTCCCTCATCTTCCCTAGCCTTATCCTTTCACCACCTCTGAACTCCAATGCACAGTTATTTTTCACACGGATTGCCAACATGAAGCCAGTACCTCTCCTGTTGCATGCATTATGGTGAAGGACTGAGAGGACCATCCCTCACCCTCGCTCCACTTGTATTTACTCATGCGAAACACATTCCACGTGTTGCTCAAACCTCACCCCCATCGGGGAGTATTGTATGAACCTATGTTAATTTAGATATGAACCTTAATTAATTTTTTAATGGTGTATGAAATTTTATTAATTATTTGATATGAACCTTGGTTAATTTTTAATGGTATTGTGAACTTTTGTTGATTGTTTAGGTATGAACTTTATTTAATTTTTTAATAATATATAAACCTTTATTAAAGATTATAAATATGTAATTCAAAATATTTAAGTATGGTTTATTGTGTAATAATGGATAAATGTGTTTAGTCTTATCAATTTCTATGAGAATTGTACCAACGAATATATTTATTTCATTTAATAAATAATTTACATGATTATATCAAATTAAGCTTGAAATAAAACACTATTATTAGTTTCATATTTGATTAATAATCAAAGTAGTAAATCTCTTTGTGCAAAAGAGCTCTCCTCAAGTCATGCATAGTAGGGACTTTGAAGCCCTTTCCTTTAGCTATAATAGAGTCCCACATAGGTTTGTAATAAGGTGAGCGATCAAAATTAAATGGGATATACGCATCACACCACCATCTAGCAATATTTTGAAAAGAAGATTCTTTGCATAGTTACAAGACATGCCATATAACCCTCGATGATGGAGAGCTTGAGCTTCGCATTTATGTTTGAAAAATTGGATTTCCAGATGGGGGAGACAATGAAGGGGTTTTTTTAGCATATATGTCAGCACTAATGAGCCCTGGTTTTGGAAGAAAGAATGGGAAGAAGGCTCCTTTTGGAGGACCGACGACTTTGATACATTGACGAAGGAAACCAAAGATGTATGATAGCCATTGTCTCCAGAATTTCATTTCTCTATCTAGATTTATTCACCAAATACTGATAACACCCCTTAACCAGACAGGGTGTCAAGTTTATGGACCCAATCTTACGTAGTGGACTAGAGACAAGATCAAAACCCTTGCAATGTCACCATATTAGAGCTCAAAGGTGTGACCGTGGATTAGAGACAAGATCAAAACCCCTGCAAGATCACCATCTCAAAGCTTGAAGGCATGACCTACAATAATGAGAGGGTTTTCAAGCTTAACATCATGGGATTTGGCCTCAACGAAACAATATTTCCTTTCATTTTCAACTGCACCAATTTATACTCCCTCGACTTGTTGGCAAATATTTTGACTGGAGAGATACCAACGAAGCTCCAGTATCTAGTCAATCTTGTAATCTGATTCCCTTGTCATGAATCCTCTACTGTTATCTAAATGTCAGAGATCTCCACGATAACAAGCTCACGGGAAAAGGTAGCAGACTTTGGACATTCAAAGAATGGATCCAATCTGGATCAAACTCATTTAAGTACTGCAATGCATTAGGGGAATTTTGAGGTCTAAAATGGGCCTCCTAAGAAAAATGTACAACAAAAATAAGCTTTATAACAACTAATAGGATTCAATATGATGATGTCAACCATGGGGGATGATTCACCATTTTTTAAATAAAAGGGTAAAAATATTAAAAAATAATAAAATAATAAAACTACTTTTTCAACTCGTATTTTCAACTTATCTCCCAAAATTTTTACTCAAATTTAAAGCGGGAGTACTCGTTGGATGCAAAATTTAATTCCTCATCCAAGGAGTACCCACGTTGCATACTTTCAATGAACTCTACTACACGAAAAATGAGAAATACATAAAAAAACGTGATTGTAATCACGTTTTTTTATGTATTTATCATTTTTCGTGTAGTAGGACCCATTGAAAGTATGCAACATGGGTACTCCTTGGATGGGGAATTAAATTTCGCATCCAACGAGTACTCCTGCTCGAAATTTGAGTAAAAACTTTGGGAGATAAGTTGAAAATATGAGTTGAAAAAGTAGTTTTTCCATTTTTCCCTCTAAAATTTGATGATGTCATCAAATCTTATTTGATTTTTTCCACTATTTTTATAATTTCCTTAGGAGGACCATTTTAGACCTCAAAATTCCCCTAATGAAAGGTAGTTTTGGCCATTGGGTACCTTGATCTTGAATACTTCAGAACGCTGCAACTGACAGAGAAATCTAATGTGTATTCTTTTGGAGCAATTTTACGGGAGGTCTTGTGTGCAAGGGAAACTCTTAATCTTGTTTTTCCCTGTAATATCCCAAAATGGGAATAGCAGCAATATACAACAGTTATGCAGGGAAATAACACAGATCATCTAAGTGAGAGTAGGAAGCCAATATGGGGGATCTTTATTTACATTTACATCAGCAAAATATATGCACAAGATAGCTCATAAGATGTACAACAGGAAATATAAGCCTTTAATGGAAGAAAATCCTCAAAAAGAGGTGTTGCAACCATTTATTAAGACTGAAAAGAGCTTGACAACATTATTTTATTGGCTGCAACTGTTGTAGATTAAACTTTAGATCTAGAATAGATTTGTGTATAAAAAGTTAGATCTATATCAGATCCATACACTAGATAGGCTCTTCTTCAAATTCTCCTTGGGGTTTTTAGAAAAACATGAAGTACAAGGAGTAGATCTGAGATCTAATGCTACAGATTTGTAGAAATATTAAGAAATTCATGAACATTCAGATATGATCTGATATATACAATATAATGATCTTTCCCAATGGATCTCAAATGTGAAGGGGAGATCCCCAACACATGAAAACCACTCCTCCAAAAAGTGTCCCAAAAGACCCTGCAACAGTACCCACGCAAATAACGCAGTTTTGGAAGCAAGATTGCGCTGTAGGCTTTATAACATGTTTTGCCTCATGTCAAGATATGAAAATGTAGCTCCAATCATCCAATAATCTCTTGCCAATGGGATAGAAGCCTTCCCCACTGAAAAGGAGCACTAGAATGGCCTAGATCTGAGTAGATCTAGCCTCCACTTGCTACATCTTTCAAAGACAACCAAACCATCAATAGGATCTGCGTTGTAGTTGGAAGAAGAAGCTTGGCCTTCAGCCAGATAATGGAAAATAAATGCAAGGCTCTTCGAAGAGGCCCCTCAAGGAAAGAGGTGGGATTCCTGATCAGGAACACCTAGTGCTAAACAACACTATTCTCAGCTAAACAACAAGAGAATGATATATGTCTAAACAGACAATATATTCAGAAATAACATAATCATCAACAACCTTATCATGCTGCCATCCTCTTCCTTTTATAAATTGAGAGCTTGCAAAACCCTAAACCACCTCAATGAAATAGCTCCTTTCACATGAGCCATCTCCATCTAAAACTGTGATGTTCCTCATTGATGGCCACTCCCCCAAGACAACGTTGTAGATTTGGTCATGGTTGACCCAGTAAAAATGTTCAACTCTTTTTTCACCCAAGGGCACCTTATTACTCAGCCAAGATATAGCCTTTTTCACATTTGGAATTGATTTATTTACTGTTTAGGAGTTTTATGATCCTCCTTTACAAATTTATTCATGAAACAGAAAAATAAAACAAAATTGAATATTACCATTAGCTTAGGACTAATTGGGAATATTACAGTCCTCCCCTCCAAAATGTTGCTTGTCCTCAAGCAACTGATAAGGTGAGTTATGCAAATATTTTCCTCCTCCATTGGTGACACCACCATGAGATAATCTACCTCCATAAGCTAAGTGTTCACCAAACCATCCCTCCATGAATTTCTCCTCCAAAGTTCTTATGAGATGTAAATAGCCCATCCCATAAGGAGACAATAGATCACATGAAGCAAACGTGGTTTTCCCAATGTTCTCCCAGAAGTATGTAGCATAAGGTACATGGAGAATATTCATCCCATAGGGCACATACATACCTTCCCTCCTTCCTCCATACATCCCCATAAAAAGTACAAGTACATCATCAATGTAGGGGATCAAAACAATGTATATGCACACAGAAATTTGATCATATGGAGGTGGGTCATAGTCACACATGTGGAACCAGCGTAGTGTATCTCCTTCCTGCATCCGATCTAGATGTGGTAAGTGGTTTTCCCACCACTTACATGCTGCCCATACCATCTCACCATAGCTAGAAGTGTGAGATATATTTGGTGCCTTAGGGAAGCACCCATCATGTTGCAAGATCTCCCTTTGTTCATCAAGGGAGTGGACAAATGAAGAAATTGTTGTGACCCAATATTGGTCATGAGTTTTACAAGATATAACACTCCTCTTTGGAGCCATGGCCTACATAAACATGGTGAAAGAATGCATACAATCAGAATATAAAACATGTTTTACAGGAGCATGTTCTTCACCAACATTCCTCCTCATATAAATGGAGTGGTGCATAGATCTATCCTCTTCCACAAAAGGAGGAAGACAGAGTTGATTTAACTCTTCCACAGAGTTATGTTCTTCTCAATATCCACATGGCACATGCATCTTTAACAATGTTGATAGAGTTATTTTTCAAAGCCCTCCCAATAATAACTCCTTAAGATGATGTTATTGAGCTTCATGGAATATGTGTGGCTGAAACAAAACTCTTCATAGGCCATTTGTAGCAACTTCTCCTTGAGCTTGGAGGCTGTAGAAAATAAGATCCTAGCATGATCATATATGAATCCATCTTGGATTTAATAGATCTCATAATGTAGTAAGTCATCAAGAATCATGCATGTGTGAAGATGCTTGGAATATTCCACCAAAAATTGGGATTTCCAATAAGATCTAATTTTCCCATCAATGACAGCATTGATAATGTGTCAACTGAAATGTCTACCATGTTGTTGTTCTTATCCTTGACATTTCCCATGCCCAAGGTATATTTTAGAAGGCCATGCCTCCCATTTCTCTCCTCCTTGACATCTCCCATGCCAAAAGTATAAGATGGAAGGTTGTTATTCCTTCCTTTCTGCCCTTCTTTCATATGCACATGCTCAAAAGAAAATGGAAGTTCTTGGAAGTTAGTCTCCCATGGAAGGCCATAATCTACCCAAAACCTCCTTGGTCTTGCCAAATTATGCATGTGTGACCAACATCTCCTATCATGTATGGAAGATTGCTCTCCAAATGAGATTGTCTTCTGATTCTTTAAAATCAAGGATTGCTTCCCTTGCTCCATGATGGTGTCATTATTCATCCTTGCAACATATTTTCTCAGCGCAATATGAGATGAGAGAATGGATAATGGTCATAAGGGGAAAATATTTCCCCTGTCCTTGAGTTGTCCCAATACTCTCAGCGCTGTAGTATGGTCTTCTAATGCTCTGTTTCTTCTTGGATTTATTAATGGAGCATCAATGCATGAAACTTCTTTCACCAACTCTGAATCAGGTGGTCTCCCAGGTGGTTTACCATAAGATAATGATGTCTAATGGTTCATTCCCATATGCATAACAGATGGGATCATCATATCACTGCTTCCACTGTGCAAGTCCATCTCTGATTTTTGTGTGGAAGTCTCATGATAATGGGGTATCACTCTTAAGGATGCAAGAGTGATTCTAGTTGAAGCAACTTCCCCATCTTTCCCTCCATGTAATAGTGGATCACCTTCTATCATGTTAGTGTTGTGATCCTTCCTCTGTTATTCTTCTCCTACCCTCCGCAAGATTTCACAATCTAAGGTGCCTCCTCTAGATGTAGTTAACTCATGAACACCCAACATCTCCTTGGTGTCAAGAGTCTTGATCACAAAGGACTGATCTGTCATAGTGTGTGTTCCCAAAACTGTATGCAATGTTGGAACACATTCCCTCCATTGTTTTTTCTCCTTGTATATCATCATAGACACATGCTGCTCATTATCTTCATGTGTGAGATCCCTGGGAGCATCTTGCAAAGACACAAGAACCCTCCTAGTGAAAGCAATTGCTTCACCTCCACCTCCCAATCGAAGTAGATCTCCTCCTGTTGTCACAGTGCTAGAGGACCTTTCCATCTCTTCCTCTCCCTTTTCCTCATCAATGGAGAATGCCTCATCATTAAGAGATCCTTCCTCTTGATCTCTTCTTGAAAAAGAAACCCTCATGTCTTCTTCTTGAGAAGAATGTTCTTGCTAAAGTGGGGCTTTTTCCCTTGGAATATCATGTAGTAGACCTTTAACCCCCTCAATAATGTTCCGGAATGGAGTTATATTCATGGATCCTTCCATCTCATGAAAAGTTTCTGAATTCTTAGGCTTGGTTTTCTCTCCCAAGGAGGTTTCAGATGGCTTCAAAGAAAATCTTTTCACTAATCTCCTAGTGAAATTTTCATAAGTAGATATGTTTACATTTTTCAATGAAGAAGATTCAAATAACCACCAGGAATAAACCTTACCTTGGAGATGCAGCGCTGCTAATCTGATGGCTTCTTCTTCTGAAACTTGGTGTAGCTGGAAATATGTGTCTAGCTTCTTTACCCAAGACTTGGCTGAGCTCTCGGGTGATCCATCAAAAGTAGATAGGAAGATCCTACCCAAAGTGTGCTGCATGCACCCTATTCTTCTCTTGTATTTGTTGGATCTTCTTTCTTCTTTAAGTTGACAAAACTCCGGAAATATTAGATTCTCCTTTAATATTTTAGACTGAGATTCATATTCTTGGAGATAGTCACCGAGAGTCCCCTCTTTTTGTGTCTCTCCTTTTGCTTCTTCTCTTGCTAGGAATGTAGGCATGCTACAAAGTTGTAGATCTAATTGTGTGGCTAAATGCTGACACACATAATATGAATAACTGGGGCTTTATTCATGTGAAAATATTATTGATGGATCTACATGCATTTCCCTCCTCATTCCCCTCATTTCTCTTTTCATCTCATGCATAGTTTGGAAAAGAGTTTTTGAGAACTCCTCTCCTTTCATTCTTCCAGATAAAGGGGTTTTACCCTTGTTTTCTTTTTCTTCTGTGTAATCAATATTCTTCTTTTGTCTTTTATTTTCTTGGAAAGACATATTGGCTTCTTAGAAATCACAGGTTGTGCCAATATGATGTTCTGAAAAATTTGTAATATCCCAAAACGGGAATAACAGCAATATACAACGGTTATGCAGGAAAATAACGCAGATCATCTAAGTGAGAGTAGGAGGCCAATATGGGGGGCCTTTATTTATATTTACATCAGAAAAATATATGCACAAGATAGCTCATGAGATGTAAAACAGGAAATAGAAGACTTTAATGGAAGAAAATCCTCAAAAAGAGGTGTTGCAGCCATGTATTAAGAATGATAAGAGCTTGACAATGTTATTTTATTGGCAGCAACTGCTATAGATTACACTTTAGATCTATAACAGATCTGTGTATAGAAATTTAGATCTATATCAGATCCATACACTAGATAGGCTCTTCTTCAAATTCCCATCGGGGTTTTTAGCAAAACATGAAGTACAAGGAGTAGATCTGATGTCTAATGCTACAAATCTACAGAAATATTCAAAAATTCATGAACATTCAGATCTGATCTGATATATACAATATGATGATATTTCCCAATGGATCTCAAATGTGTAGGGCAGATCCCCAACACATGAAAACCACTCCTCCAAAAAGTGTGCCAAAAGACCCTGCAACAGTACCCACACAAATAACGCAGTTCCAGAAGAAAGACTACGTTGTAGGATTTAGAACATGTTTTGGTTGATGCTAATATCTAAAAATGTAGCTCCAATCATCCAATACTCTCTTTCCAATGGGATATGAGCCTTCCCCACTTAAAAGGAGCACTAGAATGGCCTAGATCTGAGTAGAACTAGCCTCCATTTGTTGCAGCTTTCAAAGAAAAAAAAACCCTCAACAAGATTTTCATTGTAGTTGGAAGAAGAAGCTTGGCCTTCAGCCAAATAGTGGACAAGAAATACAAGGCTCTTCCAAGATACCCCTGAAGGAAAGAGGTGGGATTCCCGATCAGGAACACCCAATGCTAAACAACACTATTCTCAGCTAAACAACAAGAGAATGATATATTTCTAAACAGACAATATATTCAGAAATAAAATAATCATCAACAATCTTCCCATGCTTCCATCCTCTTCCTTTTATAAGTTAAGAGATTTCAAAACCCTAAACCACCTCAATGAAATAGCTCCTTTCACATGAGCCATCTCCATCTAAAACTGCAATGTTTCTCATTGATGGCCACTCCCCCAAGACAATGCTGTAGATTTGGTCATGGTTGACCCAGTCAAAATTTTCAACTCTTTTTGCACCCAAGGGCGCCTTCTTACTCAACCAAGATATAGCCTTTTTCACATTTGTAATTGATTTATTTATTTTTTAGGAGTTTTATGATCCTCCTTTACAAATTTATTCATGAAACAGAAAAATAAAACAAAATTGAATATTCCCATTAGCTTAGGACTAATTGGGAATATTACATTTCGAGAGAAAAAATTAATATAGAAGAGTGGGAAATGCACTAGCAGAAAAAGGGCAAGCTTGAAAAAATCATTGACCCTCATCTTGTTGGGACCATCAACCCTGGTTCTCTGAAAACATTTAGGGATACTACCAAAAAGTTATTGGAAGGGAAGGGCATCGACAGGACTTCCATGGGAGATGTTCTATGGAACCTGGCGTTAGTGTCAGTCTATTCATATTGCCATCAGTGATCAAAATTTCTCTTTTGCATTTGCATATTATGAGTACCATACCAATAAATTTCATCATTCCGCTAGGTCATGGATTCATTGATGGTAGTGATTTTTCATCAGTTTTCCCTCATGTGAAACTTGCTAACTCTCCTCTCTGTGGTCTTTAGTTATCAATTACTTTCACTTTGTGAGTCATGTCAGTTGGTCATAGGATGGGTCTCATTAGGTTCTAGGATCTCATCATGGTCAAACTAAAGAGTCAAGTGTCAATAAATATCGGAAAGGTCATGAGGAAGTCAATAAAATCAAAGTCATAGCACCTGGAAGATCAAAGAGATTTTTTATTCAGTTTGATGTAATTTTCACCTCAAAACCATGTTTTGAGGTGAAAACATGATACTTTGCCTTTATTATCATTATATTATGTAATTTTATGTCATCATATGTAATAAGTCACATTTTAGAAGCTGCCGTCTCCACAAGGTCATCACCCTACCTTTCAGAGAAGTTTTCCATAACATGCTCAACATCAAATCATGTTCTAAGTATGTTCAGTAGAAAGAGCCTGGAAAGAGCTTTCCAGCGGTATATTTCACTCTCAAAACTAACTTCTGGATTGAAATTTATGCCTAGGTGAAGTAAAAAGTCCTCTATATCCTAACCCTTCCCCTTTTTCCCCTTTTTCCCTTAAAATTTATATTATTAAAATTTAATATTTTCTTTATAAATCCCTTTTTCCCCCCTCCAATTACAAAATTACATTATAAAATCATTTAAAATACATATGCAATTTAAACATAACCACTTCCCCACCATTATCCGTCAACTTTATAATGAAGTTTATATAAGTCCCGCTGTTCCCAAACCACTTCCCCTCCATCCCGTTTAAAACCTTATAATAAAACTTAAAAGGTTTATATCATATGAACCTCGCTGAGCCAAAGTCCTTTCCCTTTAAATCGCAATCGGAACATTTAAATGTATGCCCCGATCGGCCCTTTGCAAATTCTCCGATGCGATGGTATCGACTCCGCCCGATGATATTCTGGCCGTCGATCTGTCCATTCGATCGAATGGCCCATAACCAATCGGCGCCTCTTGAATCGATCCCCTCCAATTAAACTCCCTCCCGATGGAAAACCCCCGATTGTAAACCCTCGACCACTCCTCTGCTGTCGATCTCATCATTCGATCCGATGGCCCACAGTCAATCGAACCATCCCAAATCGGCGCAATCATAAAATCTCCCCTTCGCCCTCCTCCGATCTCCAATGCTGATGGACCTTTGGGTCTCACCACTTTATATTCCACTCATATATGATGCAAAAGGCCCTTTTTCTTTTTAAAAATTAAAATTTATTTCAAAAGCATTATACAAAGGAATTCCCCCCATCGCCTCTCCCCATCGCATCGGAGGAATTCTATTATGAAATACCTCCGCTCCCTCTCCCAATTCCGATTCCGATGGACCTATGACTTAAGTCCTCCGCCCATTCATAATACAAAAGGCCTTTGCATTTGTTTAACTTAAAATTTCGTTTATTTCAAAGGCCTTCCCCCATCGCTGATCTCCATCGCATCGGAACTATTGTATTGTATTATGTGATGCGCCCACCCCATTTACCCAATTCTGATTGCGATTATTCATACCCCGAGTCCCACCTTGAAATCCCTCCACTCCTTCATGCAAAATCACCTTTTCCCTTCGTAAAATCATCGAAATTTTTTTGATTTTTTTTTCACTATCCCTTTGGCTCATTCTATTATTCCATCGGACCTATGCCAATCGCATCGGAGTTTTTGTGTGGCGTGTTCCAAATACATCCAACCCCCAATCCCGATTGCGATTATTAAAATGCACCGCACAACATATTATAAAGTTCTGTTATATGTTGTATCCCCCTCCTACCCCTTCCGATTCCGATTGCGATACAGATCCCACCTCCTTCCCTTCACCCCCTCTATTTTAAAAATTTATTTCTCCCTTCACTAAAGGCATAGTTTCGTTTCAAAGCATTTTATTAGAAAAGTCAGTGTTCTTCAAACAAATAACGGAAAGCAAAGCGACAGTCAAAGGATCGAGAGTTAATATGAGATAGAGATTGTTACGACAGCAGCAAAGTAGGAAATATGTTCTTCGGATTACCTATGTTCTTTCATCCCTCTATAATAGCGAATTTTCAAAGTGGTCAAATGTCTTATTGTTCCTTATTTTCAGAGGAAAATTGTTGGTTCTCTTTGCCACATTCAGATTTCAGTTCTGAGTTGTTAAACAGCTCCCTCTTTTCATGGATCTGTGTTCCCACATTTCATCTTATTTAATGTAATTGTAAATCATTTGTAAACCAGTCTATAACTCAGAAGTAGGGGAATAGTGTGGAAAATAAAGCTCTGCGCTCCATTGTAACAGTTTTGGACAGGGAATTAATAAAGAGATGCAGCTCTGATTTGTGGGATCCATGCGGTATGAGTTTTAGCATTTGTTCTCTCTTTGTGTTCATATGTAAAATTGTTATGTGTTTACATTCATTCATAAACATCTCTTTTTGAATGCTTTCAAGATAGAAAGGTAGAATCCATTTTATGCTCTGCCTTGGGAAATCATTCATACTCTGTGTTTTTCTTCTGTTTGAAAAGGATCCATCTCCCATGCCCTTTTCAGCTCCTCACCAGTCTTTCCATCCCATCCTTATTTAACCTTAATTGCTAAAATTTCCTACCTATCTTGCCCCATGAAATACCTTGTATCCGGATTTAATTCCTCAGTTTCAGCTGTCCCATTTTATCCCATACATCCCTGAAAAATTTATTCATTTATTTAAACATTTTCCCATTATTATACCTAGCCTAAAATAAGTTTATACTTGCACTTTGTTGAATATATTTTCATGGAGAGAGCCCTCTCCTGACCTTGTAGGTCTAGCTACAAGGCTGAGCGTGGTTTTAGGTTACCCTGATTTGCCTTCTTTCAGCCTAAGGTTCAAATTAGGTGCTAACATTCTGGCGACCATACTGGGGAACAATTTAGCATAAAAGATTCATCACCCAAGTAAAAATGATGTTCAGAGTTTGTTAGGCTGGAAATAAAATTTTTTAAAGTAGAAATTTGACCACACTGGCTTCAAGAAGATACACAAGGGCTAATCGAGATCCAAATCCTCCCCCTGTGTTTGAGAATCCTAATCTGATTCCAAGAATTGTCAGAAGACAAGAAGGATCATTAAGTCCTAGACCTATCTTCAGATCTCATACTTGGCATAGTGAGTGCTTCTTTGTAGAAGATATTTCCTTTGATGAGAGTTTTGAGCTTTATTTGTTTAGAAATAAGTGCGAAACTACACTTGATGCCACAGTTTTAGACCCATAATTCCTTGTAGATATTGAAGTTCAACGAGAAAATTCCTCAATTGATGATTACATTCTGAATTATCCTCAGTCATCTATCACTTTAACTAATATCCCTGAGCCTTCAGTATCATCAGGAACAACATTCCCTCCTCCTAATTCATCAGCATTCCCATTAGTTAATTCTCAACTATCATCTCCTCCATCAAAACCTCCCTTAAATCCCAGTAACACAAACACTGTTGTAAATCCTCCTAGATTCATGGCTGGCCAGTATGCACCCCTGGTTTTACCTCAGGTTCTCAATGATATGCTTGCTGTACCAGAGAAAAATTCCTATCTTTGATGCTACACAAAGCATCACAGCCCAGCAGCATGTTGATAAGATGAATGACTTTTTTGATCTACATGAGGTAGAAGCAGAGAATGTAACCACCAGGTTGTTTGTTCAAAGTTTTGGAGGTGAAGTTAGAAAGTGGTTTAGAGCTTTACTAGCAGGCTCAATTCGCACTTTGCAGGAGTTGCACACACAGTTTTTAGATCAGTGGGAGGTAAAGAAGAACCCACTCCAAATTCTGTCTGAGTATGAAAATATTAAAAGAAATGTGGGTGAAACTGTACAGGATTATTGTTTGAGATTCAATGTTTTATACAATGCTATTCCAGCTAACCTGAAACCTCCTATGGATTTAGCCTTTCTGAAATTTCCATACGGTTTCGATGCTAATATGGTGTATCATCTGCGAGAAAGAGATCCTTCCTCACTTGAAGACATGCAAAAAATAGTTGTAAGTGTAGAAGCTAATCTTCTAGTTAAAAGAGCATGAACTAGAGCTGAAAAAAGAGTCACAGTGAAAGAAGAAGCCTCCCCTTCGGAAAGAAAAATGGACACTTTAATCAGGACAACGGAAAATATGGTTAATCGATTAACCATTTCGTACAGATCTGAACCTCAAATCGGGAATCCGAATTTCAGAGGACAGCAGTCGCAATTTAGAATTAAACAAAGAGAACAGAGAAAGCAGCACCAAGCGCCTCCAGAACAACAAATCAAAACTCCATTACAGCAGAACTATGTTTAGGGAACAGACACAGATGAGGATGATGACCCTCTAATTGAAGCAAATCATTTCTTCACCGCCGATGGTGTGCCAATTTTTCTCACTGAAAACGAAGAATACATAGTGGCGACTCCAAACATTCAAAGGGACGAAAAATTCATTCTAGCCAATGAAGAAATGATAAAAGAAGAGTTCGATGACTACCAGAGAGGGTGCATGAATGCTTTATCAGCCCAACAAAGGCAGTACTCTTTGAGGAACAGAGATGTTCCAATTATTCCCATTCAGAAAAGAAAAGAGCTCCAAATGAAGAACGATTCTCAGAAGAAAGGAAAAGAGTCGGTCGATCCTTCCTCCAGCAAAGCACCTTCAGCGATTAACACGGCAAATGAAAAGAATCAGCAGAGTGCAGCAAAGGAGCAAGTGGAGAAGAAAGGCCCTCCCATCAAAGAGCTAGAAAAAGCTCCTTATTTTAATTTAGAAAATTAAATTTCTAAGCTGAAAGTGTCTATGCCCTTGACTGAGTTGGTGAGAAATAGTACTTATAAACACCAGGTGTCTAGAGTCTTACAAATAGACTCTATTTCTGATATGGTTAATGTTGAAGATGATTACCCTGAACTCATCTTTGGTCCAGCCTTAGAAGATCAACCTGAAGAAAATGAAGTCCCTCCCTTTTACCTGAGTCTTAGGTTGCATGAGTTCATCTTGCATAATGCTATGTTGGACTCCAGAGCCTCACATAATTTGATGCCCAAAGCTGTCATGGAGAAGTTAGGACTTGATATTACCCGCAAATATCATGATTTGTATTCCTTTGACTCAAGTAGGGTCCATTGTATTGGTCTTATCAAAGACTTGGTAGTGTCTTTAGATCAAATCCCAGCCAAGAATATCTTGATGGATGTAGTTGTTGCCGATGTCCCACCACGGTTTGGAATGCTTCTATCTAGGTCTTGGGGTGAAAAAATTAAGAGAACTATGCAGCTTGACTTCTCTTATGCCACCATCCCTGTGTTTGGCCAGTTGAGAAAAATATATAGGGAGAAGAAAATGAAATATATGATCACTAGCAAAGAGAAGCCAGTCAATCATCCTATTAATGTAGTCCACACAGATTTAGAATCCTTTGTCTTATATTCAGGTGATGGTTTAAACAACGAAAATTTTCAGTTGGTACAAGTAGATGAAATACCTGAAATTTCAGATAATTTTAGAGAAGTTCTCAAACAGGAAAAAGATAAAGCAGTAAGCACTTCTGAGCCTCCTACCTACCAGCAGCAAAAAGACAGTGAACAGTAGAAATATGCAGAGATCAGTCAAGGTAAAGAAGAGAAAGAAACAAAATTTCAGCATCTACAAGAAGAAGAAGAAGGCCTTTGGAGCATGGACTTTGATGGAGCTGGTATAGGAATATGGATTCGGAGCCCTGTTTTCCAGCCTGAAAAAGTTCCAAGTAATGTTAGAGTATGTGCTTATAAGTTGGCTTTTGACTAATCTAACAATGAAGCAGAGTATGAAGCTTTGATTGCAGGTCTAAAAATTTTGAAGAAGCTAAATGCAAAGAGGATTTCTGTCTATGGAGATTCAGAGCTGATAATCAAATAGGTCAAAGGAGAGTACCAAGAAAAACATCCGAGATTGAGGGCATACATAAATCCAGTCCTGGACATCTTGAAGACATTCCCTGAGTACACTTTGACAGCAGTACCCAGGATGCATAAAATTATTGCTGATTCTCTTGCCACTATAGCAAGCAACTTGAAGATTCCAATGAACTCCAGCAACAAGTTTGAGATTTATGTCAAACATATGCCTGTTGTTCCGGAAAATTTAAGGTATTGGCAAGTATTTTGGGATGACAATGAGATCAAGGCTTTTTTGCAGAGTGATGGAAAATTCAAAGATACTCCAATAGAAGCTAAGTATGAGGTTGATGATCAAGATATTGAATCAAATCAAATAGACATATTGCAGCTGAAGGATATTGTAATTCCTAGAGGTCTCATACCTTTAGAGGAGCTTTTTGATCAGGATGATGTTGCAAAAAAACCAAACTTGGTGCCCACTGAGAAAGGAGTTGAATATGTGAATCTTAGAACAACTGACAAGCTCAAGTTTGTGAAGTTTTCAAAGGCATTGTCCCCTGAGGTAAAGGAAAATTATGTTAAATTTCTTTCTGAATTTTCTGATGTGTTTGCATGGGATTATTCAGATTTGAAGGTGTATGACAAGAGCATAATCCAGCATACTATTCCCATCAAGCTGGATCAGAAGCCATTTAGACAGAAGCTGAGAAGAATAAATTTGAAGTTGATTCCATCCATTTAAAAAGAGGTAAACAGATTGTACAAAGTTGGTATCATAGTTCCCATTATATTTTCTGACTGGATTTCAAATTTGGTCCCGGTACGCAAGAAGACATGAGAGATAATATTGTGCATAGATTTTTGGAATCTGAATAAAGCATCCTTAAAGGATAATTATCCACTTCCGAAAATGGACCATATTCTGCAAAGAGTAGTTGGAGCATCTAGGATGTCACTACTTGATGGCTACTCAGGCTACAACCAGATCTTGGTGCATGAGAAAGACCAAGACAAAACTGCCTTCACAACACCTTAGGGAACTTTCCAGTATGCCAAAATTCCATTTGGACTGAAGAACGCTGGAGCTACTTTCCAACGAGCAATGGAAATTTCCTTTGCCAATGAAAAAGATGTTTTTCTTGTTGTTTATTTGGATGATCTGACAGTGTTTTCTGGTTCTGATGATGAGCATTTGCACCATCTGAGAGTTGTTTTGCAGCGATGTAGAAAGTTTGGGATTTCTCTCAATCCAAAAAAGAGTCTCTTTGCCATGGATGAAGGCAATTTGCTGGGGCATATCATCTCTAAAGAAGGTATCTGTATTGATCCATCCAGAGTGGAGGCAATTCAGCACATAGACCTTCCACGGAACAAAAAGGAGATTCAAGCATTTAATGATAAGATGAATTTCTTGCGCAGATTTATACCCAATTTGGTTGAACACCTAAGAGAGATGACTAACATGTTGAAGAAGGATAGCACTGTCAAATGGAGTGAGGAAGCTATCAAGTCATTTAATCTGGTAAATTTTGCTCTGTCTAATGCCTCGGTCTTGATCAGTCCTGACTATACTCAAGATTTTATTATTTTTTCATTTGCTTCAGAGCATAATATGGTTGTTGTTTTGATGCAAAAGAGAGACCAGGTTGAAAATCCAATTGCCTTTTTTAGTAGGACTATTAGAGATGCTGCTTTGAGGTATAATATTATTCAGAAACAAGCATTGGCTCTTATTAAGGCATTGAAGGATTTTAGGGTCTATATTCTGCATTCACATACAATAGCATATGTCCCTAATGCAACAGTGAAGGATGTGTTGATGCAAACTGATCCAGAAGGTCGAAGAGGTAAGTGGATAGCAGATATTTTGGAGTACGATTTGGAGATCAAGCCCACAAAGTTGATTAAAGGCCAAGGCTTGGAAAAATTGATGGCCCAATAAAATTTGTGTGCCATGGATATAAACCTCATACCACTGATGGAAGAAAATGAAGATGAAGGTTTTCTGGTTCCATTTTCAGATATTTTTCTACAATCCCCATGGTATTCAGATATTGTCTATGTTCTTCAGCATCTTTCACCACCTCCAGGCATGTCTAAGAGTAAAGGTATATCTCTGAAACTTAAATCTTCAAAATAATGTATTTTAAACAGTGCTCTGTATTGGAAAGATCCAGGAGGCGTTCTTCTCAATTGTTTGGTTGAAGAAGAAGCTCAGAAGGTAATGCATGATTTTCATAAAGGTGATTGTGGCGGTCATTTGTTTTGGAAAAATACAACTAGCAAAGTGTTGAGATAAGGATATTATTGGCCCACGTTATTTTCATATTTGTATAAAACAGTGATGAGTTGTCATGAATGTCAAATTTTCCAAGGGAAGAAAAAATTGCTGCCTCTTCCTTTGAAACCAGTTTCAGTAAATGCTCCCTTCTAGCAGTGGGGATTCGATTTCATAGGAGAAATACATCCCATGTCCTCAGCACAACACCGATGGATATTGACAGGTACGGATTACTTTACTAAATGGATCGAGGCCATCGCAGCGAGGCAAGCAACTGATACGGTAATTATTCAATTCCTTGAATCAAATATTTTATCTCGTTTTGGCTGCCCATACAAAATTATAACAGACAACGCAACAAAATTTAGATCTAAGAAGATGGTCAATTTTTGCGAGAAATACAACATTGTGCCAGGCCATTCGACAGCGTACTACCCATAGGGCAACGACCTGGCAGAATCATTGAACAAATCATTGATAAATATAATTAAGAAAATGCTGGAGGCAAACAAAATAAATTGGCATCAAAATTTCATCAACTCACTGTGGGCAGACAGAGTTAGCAGTAAGAAATCCAAAGGTATGTCAACTTTTGATTTGGTCTATGGTACTGATGATATCTTTCCTACTTCTCTTATAGTTCCATTCATGAGATTATTGCAAGAAGTTGGTAGTGAAGATGATGATAATCAGCGAAGGATCAATCAGATGATCCACCTTCAGCAAACAAGAGAGGAAGTGTCACAGAACGCAATTCAGTTGCAGGAGAAGATAAAGAAGATCTATGACCGGAAGACCAAAGCAGAAAAATTTCATTTAGATGATGTGGTGTTGAAATGGGATGCAAGAAATGAGGAAAAAGGGAAGCACGATAAGTTTGAAAACCTTTGGAAAGGACCATACAGGATTTTAGCGTACAGGGGATAGAATGCTTTCTTACTTTCAGAGATGGCTGGCCAAGATTGCCCTGGAGGAGCAGTGAATGGTAGGATTTTGAAGCACTACCATTATTGAAGATAATGGATCATAAAATTTGTCACAATCATTGTATATACCATGTTATTTTTTATCAGAGTTCAAGTACACATTCATTGAAGTTTGGGGCCCGAGGTGAAGGCTATAAAACTTGAATGATACGTGTATGGTTTGGTTTTATTTCAGTTTTCAGTCTTAGTCTTGAGTCAGAGTCAGTTTTCATTGTGTCAGTTTTCAGTATTTTTGACTCCATGCCCAATGGATAAGGCTACTTGGTCTACGGTGTTCTTGGCACCTCCAAGGAGCTACCATCCCCATTGGAGCCCATGTTAGTGTCAGTCTATTCATACTGCCATCAGTGATCAAAGTTTCTCTTTTGCATTTGCATATTAGGAGTCCCATACCAATAAATTCACCATTCCGCTAGGTCATGGATTCATTGATGGTAGTGATTTTTCATCAGTTTTCCCTCATGTGAAACTTGCTGACTCTCCTCTCTATGGTATTTAGTTATCAATTACTTTCACTTTGTGAGTCATGTTAGTTGGTCATAGGATGGGTCTCATTAGGTTCTAGGATCTCATCATGGTCAAAAAAAAGAGTCAAGTGTCAATAAATATCAGCAAGGTCATGAGGAAGTCAATAAACTCAAAGTCACAGTAGCTGGAAGATCAAAGATATGTTTTATTCAGTTTGATGTAATTTTCACCTCAAAACCATATTTTTAGGTGAAAACATGATACTTTGCCTTTATTATCATTATATTATGTAATTTTATGTCGACATATGTAATAAGTCACATTTTAGAAGCTGTCGTCTCCACAAGGTCATCACCCTGCCTTTCAAAGAAGTTTTCCATAGCATGTTTAGCATCAAATCATGTTCTAAGTATGTTCAGCAGAAAGAGCCCAGAAAGAGATTTCCAACGGTATATTTCACTCTCAAAACTGACTTCTGGATTGAAATTTATGCCTAGGTGAAGTAAAAAATCCTTTATATCCTAACCCTTCCCCTTTTTCCCCTTTTTCCCTTAAACTTTATATTATTAAAATTTAATATTTTCTTTATAAATCCATTTTTCCCCCCTCCAATTACAAAATCGCATTATAAAATCATTTAAAATACATATGCAATTTAAACATAACCACTTCCCCACCATTATCTCTCAACTTTATAATAAATTTTATATAAGTCCCGTCGTTCCCAAACCACTTCCCCTCCATCCCGTTTTAAACCTTATAACAAAACTTAAAAGGTTTATATCATATGAACCTCGCCAACCCAAATTCCTTTCCATTTAAATCGCAATCGGAACATTTAAACCGTATGCCCCGATCGGCCCTTTGCAAATTCTCCGATGCGATGGTATCGACTCCGCCTGATGATATTCTGGCCATCGATCTGTCCATTCGATCGAATGACCCATACCCAATCAGCGCCTCTTGAATCGCTTCCCTTCGATTAAACTCCCTCCTGATGGAAAACCCCTGATTGTAAACCCCCGACCACTCCTCTACCGTCTATCTCATCATTCGATCCGACGGCCCACAGTCAATCGGACCATCCCAAATTGGCACAATCATAAAATCTCCCCTTTGCCCTCCTCCGATCTCTGATGCCGATGGACCTTTGGGTCTCGCCACTTTATATTCCACTCATATATGATACAAAAGGCCCTTTTTCTTTGTAAAACTTAAAATTTATTTCAAAAGCGTTATACAAAGGATTTCCCCCCGTCGCCTCTCCCCATCGCATCAGAGGAATTATATTATGAAATACCTCTACTCCCTCTCCCAATTCCGATTTCGATGGATCTATGACTTAAGTCCTCCACCCATTCATAATACAAAAGGCCTTTTCATTTGTTTAACTTAAAATTTCATTTATTTCAAAGGCCTTCCCCCATCGCTGATCTCCATCGCATCAGAACTGTTGTATTGTGTTATGTGGTGCACCTGCCCCATTTACCCGATTCCGATTGCGATTATTCATACCCCAGGTCCCACCTTGAAATCCCTCCGCTCCTTCATACAAAATCACCTTTTCCCTTTGTAAAAGCGCCGAAAACATTTTTATTTTTTTTTCACTATCCCTTTGGCTCGTTCTATTATTCCATCGGACCTATGCCAATCACATCAGATTTTTTGTGTGGCATGTTCCAAATACATCCAACCCCCGATCCCGATTGCAATTATTAAAACACACCGCACAACATATTATAAAGTTTTGTTATATGTTGTATCCCCCTCCTACCCCTTCCTATTTCGATTATGATACGGACCCCACCTCCTTCCCTTTGCCCCCTCTATTTGAAAAATCGATTTCTCCCTTCACTAAAGGCATAGTTTCGTTTCAAAGCATTTTATTAAAAAATTCAGTGTTCTTCAAAAAAATAACGGAAAGCAAAGCGACAGTCAAAGGACCGAGAGTTAATATGAGATAGAGATTGTTACGGCAGCAGAAAAGTAGGAAATCTGTTCTTCGGATTACCTATGTTCTTTCATCCCTCTATAATAGCGAATTTTCAAAGTGGTCAAATGTCTTATTGTTATTTATTTTCAGAGGAAAATTGTTGGTTCTCTTTGCCATATTCAGATTTCAGTTCTGAGTTGTTAAACAGCGCCCTCTTTTCATGGATCTATGTTCCCACATTTCAGCTTATTTAATGTAATTGTAAATCATTTGTAAACCAGTCTATAACTCAGAAGTAGGGGAATGGTGTGGAAAAGAAAGCTTTGCGCTCCATTGTAACAGTTTTGGACAGGGAATTAATAAAGAGATGTATCTTTGATTTGTGGGATCCATGTGGTATGAGTTTTAGTATTTGTTCTCTCTTTGTGTTCATATGTAAAATTGTTATGTGTTTCCATTCATTCATAAACATCTCTTTTTGAATGCTTTCAAGATAGAAAGGTAGAATCCATTTTATGCTCTGCCTTGGGAAATCATTCATACTCTGTGTTTTTCTTCTGTTTGAAAATGATCCATCTCCCATGCCCTTTTCAGCTCCTCACCAATCTTTCCATCCCATCCTTATTTAACCTTAATTGCTAAAATTTCCTACCTATCTTGCCCCATGAAATACCCTATATCCTGATTTAATTCCTTAGTTTCAGCTGTCCCATTTTATCCCATACATCCCTGAAAAATTTATTCATTTATTTAAACATTTTCCCATTATTATACCTAGCCTAAAATCAGTTTATACTTGTACTTTGTTGAATATATTTTCACGGAGAGAGCCCTCTCCTAACCTTGTAGGGCTACCTACAAGGCTGAGCGTGGTTTGAGGTTACCCTGATTTGCCTTCTTTCAACCTAAGGTTCAAATTAGGTGCTAACACTTTGAATATGCATTTCAACTCCAAGAGATATCCATGAAAAATGATCTAGATGACAATAGTACAAATCATTTTGCAAACGTTCCTTTGCACTACCCAGAGCTTGAGCCTTTTGGTCCAAGTTTAGTATGACTTCAAGTCTTATACGAAAGTTCTCAATTTAAAGATTTCATTAATGAGCATGTGGAATTTTTGAGTTCTCAACATCCCATGGAGGGATAGTTGTGAGAATTTACCTGTTTTTTGGAACATGTTCACCTTCAGTGGATATGACACATAGTGGATCCATACCTTGGTGCAACAATTCCTTACCTCGGGATGTTTGCACAAGTGAACGCACAACACTAGTGGCTTTGGTTTGGGAGGAGAGCTACAAGTATGTAGAATATATTGAGGGCACATGCATTATGATCCTTTGTGTAGCCCAAAGCCTAAGACTTTTTATACTATCATTATTGGATGAGGTGTTGGTGGAAGTGATGATGATTTAGAAGATGCAACCACAAGTGTTGGGCTCTTACAATTGGTGAATCCTCATGGAAGGTGATAAAAAAAAAAGACTCCTTTTCCATGTTCCAAATCTACCAAAATAGCACATGTAGAGAGAACATTGGTGAATGTGAAATGGTTAGGTTCGGTACTTGTTTTCTGCATATCACATTAAAAATCTAGTGCCCTGCTCAGAAAATTCTCTCCTCGTATAATGAACCACCATTACAGATGACTACACCACATTTGTTTTAGAAATTTACTTAGGTAGGTAGGGTGCCCCTATCTCCCATCTCCCTATAGAGTAATCTGGTCAGATCTTATTTATTCTATTATACTAGTTCCTCTCTCTCAAGTCCTCTATGTCATCCTTTCTCTCTCTCCCTTTCTCTCCTACCTCCCTATCTATTCCCCCATCTCTCTCTCTCGCTCGCTCTCTCTCTCTCTCTCTCTCTCTCTCTCTCTACCCTCCAATCCTCTCACTATATCCCTCCCTCTCTCCTTCTCTCTCTCCCCCTTCCATGTTTGTGTCACACACTCTCTCTCTCTTACCCTTCTCTACCTCTCTCACTCCTCTCCCTCTCTCTCTCAATTCCTTCTCTCCCCTCTCCTTCAGTTTATCTCCATCTCTCCCTTATGACTCCCCCTATCTCTCCACATGTATCACTCTATGTCTTTTTTCTTCCTTATCATATATATCTAGAGTTAATATATATCATCATATATTAATATATATTATAATATAAAGAATTTAATATTGTATTAATCCAAATTTATTAAATTTAATAATATTAATACTATAATATATTAATATGAATATTATAATTAATAATAATAATAGTAATAATAATAATCTTTTAATATTGATATTAAGGTTAATAATACTTTTTTTTCATGGTATTACTAATAATTTGGCCAATGGTATTTGGTTCATAGGATTCACCTAAATAAAACCTCTTTTTTGAGTGTTCGTAAATATAAAGAGGATTATGGAGTAAATATATAAAGATGTTTTATTTATTTACCATATTTCAGGTTTATTTATATTTTATTTATTTACCATACCTTTATTCTTTACCATGGTATTTGGCCCATAGGCATGGTATATAATTAGATGTTGATTTAGAATCCTATTTGATATATTTTTATTTATTTACCATACTTCTTTATACCCCTTTTATATTTATTTCTTTACCATACATATGTTATAACTAGCAATTGCAAAACATGTTGCAAAGGACACACCGTAAGGTTGTAGTATAGGAAAGAATATCATATAAGAAAGAAGAGGTAGAACTTTATCCTCCAGAATAAGGGGTGGAGAATTATGTTTACTGGACCTCAAATCAAAATATCCATATTGGGTAATTGATGTGGAACAAATTCTTTGTTATTAATTGCATTTAAGATGTTTTCTTTCATAATGGATGAGACATTTTGGCCAAAGTACTCAAGACCTCTATATGACGAAATCTTCATGTTTATTTTTTTTTCTGCATGAAGGATGCACTTGGTTTTTATGACCAAGTTGGGCAGACTTCACCCTTCCATGAAATTATTTTCTTCTATCACATTCGCTATGTTGAATTCCTCTGATACTACTCCTAGAACTCTGACTCTTCTCTATAGCTAGAATTATTTAATGGAATAAAAAATTATCACTATGACATGTTGTACTTCATAAGAGACTACTAAGAAGCTTAAGTATGGTAAATCCACCTTCAATTGTCATTTGAACATAGAGCATAGAGTTATCTTAATCGTCAATTTTATGGATAAGAGACATTTGGGCCCTTTTTAACCCTTGGGGATGATTAATTAATCTCACTTCAGATAATTTATATTAATAAATTATCTACAATCATATTTCCATAATTCCTCTTTGAACGACCAATATTCCACTTCTTTGGAACTTTTCACCTCAGTCATAATAACAAACATCATGAAGACCCAAAAGTAAGAAGAAAAAATCAACTCATAATCAGGGAATCTAGCGACTTCTTTAAAGATCATTTATTTTCCCATAAAATAAAAAGAAACAATCAAATTTTGTAGTGACAAAAATGGGAACACATTTTAAATGTAATAACTCCCTTCCCTAGTGATAGTAAATTTTTGTTTTGAAATGAAATTATTTTCTCGATCTTTTAAATAATAGATTCCTCCCCAAGTGACCCTTTAGAGATACCTTTTTTTTTCAACTAATTGCAATAGGTAAGTGCCTTTTGTCTAGTATTTTCTAAGTCATTGAATTTAAGGGTAGAGGTAAAGAGACTAGTAGACAAAAAGAGCAGAGTGACTGAATGTCAAATGAAAATAACATTGAGGAATCTCTTCTGATTTTCTCATGTGGGTCTTCTTCAATTGATGAGGTAGTAGGACCTTTCTCCTCCAGAATAAGCGATGGAGAATTATGTTGAGTGAACTACTACTCATGTAACTTTGACTCCTCTTTACAATTTGATTGTTTCTCTTCCCATAACTCTATCTTGGGTTATAATTCCATCTTTCTCTTGTTTATGAATAAATTGTCTCTATATCACTATTATCTGTCTCTTTTTTAGCGCTTTCTTGAATCAGTGAGATAATGTAGTTCATTTGGATTCCAAAATCCTCGAGTAACCCATTTTTTAAAGAGTCCTCTTCTGTTTTTAATTCTGCTATTTGGTCCTCCATAGCCTTGTCAACACCGTTTCCTTCTAAAGAATCATACATTCTTGATAAGTATCCATTGTCCTCCTTTTCTTCTTCCATATACTTGAGATCTAAATGAATGGAACATGAGATAAGCTTCTTGACATTTTCCAAATTCCAAGATTTTCATTGCACTTCTCATGTGTATCAGGGAAAATGGATTCCATATGTTCAACGTTATGCCTTTTTATGGCTTGTTGTAAGGTTGAAAGCTTCTCTTCACCATGTCTCCTTTCTTCTGTATCCTTGAATTTGATACAAACAATTGTTACCGACCCCTTTAAAGGTAAATTTAGTGTTATTTAAAAAATGAGAATTATGAACATTCATCATTATTACTCAAGATAAATCATGTCCTCTGAAATCATTTGGAAATTTAAAAAAAGATCACATATTTTAAAAAATTTCATTATTAATTTAATTCTTATATATTAAGAAATAATACTCATGAATTATAAAACAGTTGTAACATAAATAATATATAACAAAAAAACCATGTACTTTTGGAATAATAAAATAGTTGTAACAAAAATAATACAGAACAAGAAAAACTATGTATATTTGGATGTATGAAAATTTAGATACATTTTATTAAGTAAATTTTTAAAAGAATAATGGTTATAAACATTTAATTTTTTTTTTATTAAATAATTAGTTTATATCCAGAGTTAAGATTAATTTAAGCCATCTTAGTCCCCCCCTACAAAGAAACTACATTCTACATGAATACCAATACATTTTATTAAGTAAAGTTTTAAAAGAATAATGGTTATAAACATTTAAAAATAATTAGTTTAAATCCAAAGTTAAGATTGATTTAGGTCATCTTAGTTCCCCCTATAAAGAAACCACATTCCACATGAATACCATGGGTTGTATTTATAGTTTATCATTATCTTTTTTATTATTGCATTTTGACCTAGTTAAAATGCTCATTACATTATGTCAATATTTTTATTTAATTCACATTTATTTTTAATTTTGTGTAATCACCAAAACCTAAATTCAATCTAAATTATTAAAAAGAAAAAAAATAACATTATAAAAAACATATATAAAAATATTTGCTTGATCTAATGGCCTAAAACATTTCAATCCTCTAACATTTGATCCAATGACTCAAACATGGACACAGGGGAGTTGTTTTCAAATAGTGACGCCTTACGGCCTAAATATGGTATTTGGCCCATGGTATTTGGCCCATGGTATTAAAATGGTATTTTACACATAGGCTTCACCTAAATAAAACCTCTTGTTTGAGTTTCCTTAAATATAAAGAGGTTTATGGAGTAAATATAAAAATAGGTTTTATTTATTTACCATACCTTTAGTTTATTTATATTTTTATTTATTTTCCATACTTTTTGAATAAGTATTAAAATAGGTTTTATTTATTTACCACATGTCAGTTTATTTATATTTTTATTTATTTACCATACTCTTTTTTGAATGTTCGTACCCTCTTTATATTTTAAATTTATAATGTGTTTATACATAATAATAGCTAGATTGATTTTAAATAGGGCAACATTAGATTAAACATGTTAAATATTTAAGTGTTTAATTTTTTACTTGATTATACCCCACACTGGACTACAAACTCATAATAATGCTTTTTTAGTGAAATTTTTAATGGAAACCCTTACACATTTGATGAATGTACTTCCAATTTTAAAATCCTTGTTTTTTATTATTTAAAAATTTGATAAATAGTGTTTTTTTCATTTTCCCTCCTAAAAATTTAGCAAAACACTAAAATGTCTTGATGCTTTTACTAAGCTTCTTCATTGTTTTGTGGACATAGAATTTATTTCTGAATTCCAGATCAGTGGATGTTGGCAACTCTAAAGTCAGTTAATTTTTTTTCACATTAAGATAGTTTTTCTCCCTTACGAGCTCAACATAATCAACATTTACTTACATTTCTCCATATACACGTAATATTATTTTGGTACATTTATGTATATGAACTTCTATTTTAAGTTGTCTATACTTCAAATCCCCAGTATTTTACGTAGAACAGAAGATGATAATTCGTTTCTTTGTCAGGATTTCAAAAAGAGAATGCTCAGGAAGATTCCATGAGGTTTTGTTGTTGTATTTTTTGAAATGAGAGAGATTAAATCATTGATTTCAAGTAGAAATCTTGAAAGAAACTAGACATCAAGGCTGCTACAATGGTGAGGGGTGATTTTGATCCAGAGAACCTTTTGCAAGTTGATATCCCCATTGAGGTTCCGTGCACAAACCCTACATCTTGGATTTTTTTACTTGCGGATAATTTTATTACATAATTTATGTAAAATAATTATTTTGTGGCCAGTAAAAAAACCCTAATTTCTTTTTGCCTCAGGTTGTCCTAATTGAAATATTAATTGTGCTTGGTTTCCTTTAGTAAAACATAATTCTGATTGGTTGCCATGAATACAAATTTGATTTTTTTTTGTCCTTGTGAACGTTAGTTTCCAATTAAAGTGAAGCATCGAGTTTGATTTTGTTTACAAATATATTTACCCAAATTCTTGAGAAGAATAATTTTTTGAGGGAAAGTAAAATATTCACACACAGACAATATTTTTTTAACATTCTACAGGAAGTAAAATTTCCTTCTGAAGATATCATCATTTGAACATTAAGTTTCTTAAACGATTATGGTTGATTTCTCACCCTAGATCCATAGACCATAATAATGGTTAATAAGGTTGTCTCAGAAACTACTGAGAAATCACTGCATGCAGCCAACATATTGTATAAGAATTTGATCACATTTGGAGATAGCTCACTTTAGTGATGCATTGATGGCCCACGGTTTGTTGAGTATTTTTCCATCAGCATTAAACCCTCAATGTATTTTTTATTGTTTTTTTGGTGGTTCACTTCTTAGGAGCATAATACCATAGTTTACAATTTGTCCTATTTGTGTATTCTTCTCAAATACACCGAGTATATTGAGATTCCAGGATTTAAAAACATTTTATTTCTTTCAATTGAATATACAGAGAGATTTGTGGCTTATAAACTTTTTGTAGTTTTGTTTTTAAGAATTTTTCTACTATTCATTTTCTGGAGACATAGAATCTTGTTCTTTTAAGCAATGGAATTTATTTTCCTACAACATGACATGTATGATTGAGGAGTCTTCTTCAACTGAAAAATCTAACAAGTATATTATTGTTCTTGAACCTTGAGACTCTAACCATGCAACAATCATTCACTCATGATATGGAAACCCAAATCAAATACCTTTATCCACCAAAAGACTTGTTTCTCTACATTGGTAGGAAACTTGGGAGCATCTCTAAATTTTCAGTGATAGAAATATTTATGGATGCATTTTTAAAAATTAGAAGAACATATGCTGAATTATAGATAAAATACTACTAAATTTTTTGTTCACCCATCTAATAGAATGGGTAACATCTATATATTTTAAATTTACTTCAAACAAGTATATAGTTAAAATGCTTGAAACTATCGTTTTTGGTAATGCTTGACTAGTAGGTTTCTAGAAACAAATAATGAGGGGAACATCCTAATATGTTGCAGAGATTTAGTAGAAATTCCAAAATTATGGTCTCCCTACATATCCCTTGTTTTTGTAGTAAAATGAAAATTGAAATAAAGATTCTATTATATTGTCTAAAAGTTGTTCAATAGGTTCGCTCAATGCATAATATATAATACATCTAGGGTTTTTTAAATATTACTTCAAGTTAAATTCAATATACAAAATTATAAGTTAGAACCACAGATATGTGGCACATAGTTTATGTTTTTATAATGCTTTAGTTTTGCTATGTGACTAGGTGGGGGATGGGGGGATGTGAAGTAATCTCGAATTATTTATTTTCAGCTTAGTTTTCTTTGTCTAATAAACTCATCATACTAATAGATCTATTTAGGAGGTAGGTGCATGCTAGCATGTGAAGATCTGTAATAGACAACGGGAATTGGGATTACTTTAAAAAAAAAGAGTTCAATATTCCCTAAGCCCTGAATTAATTATTTTCTTCTAGATAGTTGCCAATAAAATATCCAGTTCAGTCTCCTATCACTCCTATAAAACAATATTGTATCAACTTGGGTAAGCTATCAAGTCTACTTAGGAAAATAGATGACCTTAGTGTGTTAATCATGTTGGAGGTCTTGGTTGAGGAGATACTATTTGCATGTATGCACATGCAAGACCATTAAATGGAAAATTCAATGGAGTGGCCTTTCCGCCTTATGTGATGGAATGATGAGATGCATATCTACCTCAAAAAAAGTTGTAATGGGAAAACTTCTCTTTGAACATAAAGGGAAAGGAATTTTCAACTTATAATTTCAACTGCAGGAGTATCTTACATTAGTACAATGGGGGTTCCATGGTTCTTCAAGAATAATGGTCTTTTTATGCAGCACTAGTTTCCCCTTTATACCCACAATGAGGTAGGTTCTATAAAAAATTCATGTTTGATCATGTTGGCTTATTTTCTTGATGATTTCAAGGTTCAAGAACTATTGGCAAAGATACCTGGGTTGGATGAAGGAAATTATTTAAGTTACTAGATGATATATTTAATATAGTTAAATAAAAAACAATTGTGTACCCTCAATTGGTTGGCTATTTCCTCAAATATTGGGCTAAGTGCAAGTGACCCACCACATGGAAAAAACTATATCTAAATGGTACTCTCTAATGGTTAAGTTTTTGAGTATAGGCTTGGTTTCCTCAGGGATGATTTTTTTCCAACCAACTATATATATCCTTAACTTTTTTTTTCCAACCAACTATAGTTAGTGTATTAACACCATTTTCTGAAAAAAGAAAAGAAAAAAAGGTTTATAAATTCATCGTTGCAGGTGATATTATTTTGTTTGTACTTGATGAGAAGTGTCATGATATTTTATTTCATGTTTCTATCATTAAAATGGTTGGTACATTGTACGTAATTTTTTATTTCTTGTTTTTCTCCATTAATGTAGATTGGGATTTTGGACTTTATGCTCACTTTTCTCTCCATGTTTTGCAGTTATACACTAGAACTATGCATGGTTGTTAGTTACAGACAATGGTTATTAAGAAACGATGTGAGATTTAAACATGTTGGCCATTAATGAGAAAATATCCTATCACATTTCATTAGATTGATGGCACTATGGATAGTATAAAATTGACCAATCCAAAAATTGACCATTGTCACTTTAATGTACTATGGATGCCATTTTTTTTTAAGGTACTTTAAAAGTGTTCAAATTAGTAGAATTTCGTTGTTGGTTATTTTTTTCTTATCATATTTATTTTTCCCACTCTAATCCTATTCTCTATGGATCATTTTTTTATTCCCCTAGATCTATTCTATAAAGATAGATGGGGTATGAAGTGTGTTTTTGTAATGTGTATCTCTTTTTCTTTGAGGTTCTTGTCTTCACACCCCTTTTCTAGTTGAAGTACCTATGGGATGACATATTTATCATTAAGAGGTAGAGAGTTCTTTCCTTGTATCCATAAAATTACATATTTGGATACTCATGCTTGGTGTGGATTTGGAAGCGTCTGAATGCCGCTTTGATATTTTGCTGGTGTAGCATATATTAGCCAAAAATTTTACTTACAATTTTTAACATCTGTTTATTGGTTAAGTTTCAGGATCATTGTTATTGATTATTGTATTTTGGCATATTTAATTAATTAATAATGAGAACCACTCCCAATTAGTTTTCTAGACCCCATAGCTAGTAGGATTCAAGCATGTAACTCATTATTTATAATTGCATCATATATACTCATTTTTTTTTGGCTTTTTGGCATGGAAATCAATCTTTTAGAGACATATTTTTATGTCTTCACAACATATTTACATGATTCACAAGGTGAGAAATCAATCTTTGTTGTAATCACATATTTCAGATTTGATAATTGTAGGTCATTTATAGGCTATCAATTTCTTTGAAGTTTCACTTTTAATTGAGTATTTAACTGAAAATATTGAGTATCTTATACATGACTATTTTTCCCTCCACTCACTTTTCATAACTTCCATAACCATTAGGTACAAATTTCGATCCTATTTTTCTTGTTTAGTAAAATATTTTCCAATACTTTACTAAGTTTTATCATTTATTTAAAGTTGTAGAATTTACAATTTACAAAGTTTCAAGATCTATTTTTTTAAAGTATAATTCTTTAAAGGGTGTTAGCTCAATGGAACATCACCTTCTTTACAAGAAGAAGGTTGGCGGTTTGATTCCATCATGCCCTAATATTTATATGGAATGGAGGCGATCAATATTTAGTGATAAAGACTCTTTTAACCATCCCCAATGAGCTGATGGTGACATTTTTCGACCCTCACAAAAATATGAAATGGTGACAGTAAGTGAACGCCACCATATATATGCATCAATAGTGATGACCATGAAAGGTCCATCTCCATAAATCAATGTTGTTCATATGAAATGGTGATAGTCACTATCATTCATTATAATCATTATTCGTGATGGACCTTGAATGTCACAACAACACTTATACTTTTGGCGATGCCACATTTGGTGACGTTCAATTTTTTGGCGACGAAGGTTAAGTTCCATCACCATTTCTCATATGAAATGATGATGGTCACTATCTGTCATTATAAACCATTATTGGTGACGGACCTTGAATTTCATCACAACGCCTATACTTTTTGTGACACCACCTTTTGTGATGTTCAATTTGTTGTGATGGAGGCTCTTTTGACCATCACCAATGAGCTTATGGTGACATTTTTCGACCCTCACCAATGTCCTTTTTTATTTTAGTGCAATTGAGGATCAAGAATTGGTGGTATTGTTGTAATATGTTAAATTATTGTTTGTATTGAATTAAGTATTTGTTGTAAAATATCAATCAATTTGTTATATATTTGAAATTACAAATATGGTAAATATGGGAAAACTATTGGTGATTTTCATGTAAATATACAAAACATATCAAAACTACTCTTATTTTATCTTTTCATTATAATGATCACTAGTGTTTTGAGTTTGAGTGATTGAGGATGCCCACAGGTGTTCCCCAAAATTGGAAGTTTGGTGTTGGAATTCAGATTGGATTTTCCATTCAAGAATCATATAGCAATTGAAATGTAAAAGTTGCATTCCAAAATAAGCCTTTTTGGGGGATTAATAGTGGTGATTGCAACATATTTAGATGTTGTAAATTTGCTCCAAATCATAGCTAATATACTGTACCACATGTGAGTAACACAATGGGAAGGGAATTTTCTTTGCAATTTATCCACTTATATTGTAGTGATACATAAATATAAGAAAAGCATTAATAGTTTGATATAGACTAGTTGGTGTATTCATATGTGATAATGGACCCAAATAGTAGTTATCATCCGAAGAAATGCTCATCATACTTGGGAATTCTTGACATCATCGACCTCTACCTCTGGACTTATTCACGTAGCGTTCTACATTATCCAGTTATATACATGTATACGAGGCTATCCTATTATTTTATACTTTTTACTTCATTTCATTTTATTCTAGACTTAGCTTTGGTATTTTCTAGGATTTTTGTTTTCACTCCCACATTGTATAAGTAGTCTACAAGTTGATATTTTTAGCATGTAACTTAGTTGGAATTATTGTGCCTAATCTTTCCTTGAATGTTGAAATTTTTTTTACTAAGGTGTTATTTTCTATGGTGGAGTTTTCTTTAATTTGTTTATACAAGTCATTTGGCCACATATAAGCCATTATTACCCAACTGAAGAAAACTAGTTTGAGTTTCTTGCTTTTAAAGGGGAAAATGGCATTGAAAATATTGCTGATGTTGAAGTATATATCACATAAATCCTTTATAGTATACTTTAGTTTAAACTCCATTGTTCATCATCTTTCATGTGTTATAATCTGAATTATATCTTCTTTCTTTTTCATAAAAGGAACTCATTATTGATGGTAAGAAGCAAGAATTGAAGAAAGAGGAGAACAATAACACTGAAGCGACAAAATGCAAATTAAATAGAGAGAGAGAGATGAGAATTGGTCTAGTGGTACCTGTAGAGTTAATATCTGGCATAAGAGACACACATAGAGATTGATGGTCCAGTCTTCAGAGTTGGTGAATTCACCTGCAATTCCTTGGCAACACCATGATAATGTTTTGAAGTGACGAAACAATATTTCATGGGTAGATTGTACCCCAACCAATATTAAGTTGGAAACTCATATTGTAATACTTGATATTTTATATAATATAATTTATGTGGTTGAAATTATTTATAGTTGCACTTGATATTATCTGGTATTGTAATTAACATATATAACTTTGTGTTTTCATATTAGATGAACATGTACATTGTATGCCATTTTTTTTAATTTAGTTGCAAAATCATACTAATTAATTTATGTTTATTTATGATGAACAAATAAAATCAGTCTAAAACTACTAAATTAGTAGTTTATGTTTATTAATGAACACAAATAAAATTAATATATGACTAAATTAGTTGCTTATAATAATTGTTAATGAAAGTAAATGAAATTAATATAGACTACTAAAGTAGTCATTAATATAATGAATATGAAACTACCAAAAAGATAATGACTACTACAAATGATAATTTTCTTATTACAAATGACAACTAAATTTTGCACATATACGACTATTAGTAGCTAATTTATAGTATCTTATAACATAAATAAAATTTAGTCATATTTCTTTGGTCATTAATTGGTTTCAAACGATGACTAAACTTTTCATATATATGACTATTAGTAGCTAATTTACATTATCTTATAACACGACCAAAATTTATTCATATTTATTTGGTCATTAATTGGTTTCAAACGATGACTAAAATTTGCACATATATGACTACTAGTAGCCAATTTAAAGTATCTTATAACATGACCAACATCTTGGTCATATTTCTTTTCTTATTTAATGGTTTTATAGGGAGATCATTTAGTAATATATTTTTTGTATATTTGGTCATTAATTGTGACAATTAATGACTAAATTAATGACCAAATTTATGACTAAATATGCTACTAGACATAAAGTTGAGAAAAATAATTAATGACTAAGCTAAAAACGACTAAACGTTGGTTGCGTAATAAGATACTATAAATTAGCTATTATTGGTCATCGACTAAAAAATAGTCGTTTATATGCAAAATTTAGTCATTTTTTTAGTAACTAATAGGCCATTTTGTACTAGTGTGAAGTGTAGTTATTAAAAATATTCCACATTTCTATCCCCTATTCTTATCTGTCCCATGCTTCCCTATTTCCAACACTATTTCCATTTCTTTCACACCCCTTCATATATAATTTCCCTTCTTATTATCGTTCCCTTAACATAACTTACACCTTATACTTTCCTCAAATCTCATTTGACTCGTATTCCTACTACATTTATTTCCCCCCCTTTATTCTAAAAATATTCCCCCAAACCTATTCCCCTCATAATATCACTACCATCACTCTTGAAATTATACAACCCTCATTATAAAACACACAACCCCCCCCCCCCCCCCCCCCCAAAATACCTAAGAGATATTACATTCATTACATCTAAATGATTCCCCCATAAATTTTTACACATGCCAAGTAAGGTGGAGTGCTCCAAAACATCAGGTCAAAACACCATAGCGCTACTTAGACAGTTTGTTGCCTAGTGCTGTGCACGCCTTGTTTTTGTTTCCCAAGTACTACACAAAATACTTTGTTTTGGTCATCATGTTGAAACGTTTTTTATGATCACATGGAAGAAAATTTTGGAAAAATGAAAGAGGTTTTTCTCAAGCATGGACTAAAGCACAATAACCTCCTTCATTTTTTACACCGGTGTCATAGATAGGGAGTTTCAAATGCATTTTCAAGGCTTATTTTTAGACTGTGTAATTTCCTATTTTAGTCATTATTTTTCAGAGAATTTTCTAAGAATTTGAGGAAGAGTTTGAATAAAATGAGATAGGTTTTAGGAGAGAATGGGACAAATAAAAAAATAGTATCTCATACTTCACACAGGTGCTACCGTTTGGGAGTTACATGTGTCTCTTTGAGGCTTATTTTCAATTTTTTTTGACAAAATGATGAAATTTTGCTGCGCAACACAACCTAAGTTTCCTTTTCTATT
Source organism: Pinus albicaulis (assembly GCA_034641835.2). NCBI lineage: Eukaryota > Viridiplantae > Streptophyta > Pinopsida > Pinales > Pinaceae > Pinus > Pinus albicaulis. Next base: position 362,458,575 of record CM076578.1, read on the forward strand.
TTCATCACTAGTTAGAGAATTTTAATGTCAGGAGAAGATATTATGAGATAACGTTTTTATCTATATAAGTTAAGAGGATAGGTATAAATTAGTATTTATGTTTTTCTCTTCGAAAGATAAAAGATGTTGTATAATACTACTTTATGTAATTTTTTATCAAAAAACAATGGGTTGCTAATCATGTATGTTTCAATCCATTCTAAATGGATATATCATACATTGAACCTAGTCATGATATATTTATGATGTGAAATTTATTTAACTATGTGAGAAGATGAAAAATGGTTTGGATGGTTAGAGTGCTAGAGGCTTGATGATTGTATTTACTGTATGAGTGAATAACAGAAGGCTGAAGCTAGTTTGAGGAGGGATTCATGTGTATGATTTTCTTAGTATGTATTGTGCCTTTGTAATTGTGATTTATTTTATTTAATAAAATACATGATGTCATTATTCATGTTTAGTTTGAAGTATTTTATTATAATTCAAAGGTTTTCTCTAGTTTAACTTCCTGAGCATTATATGTGTTTTTCTTCCCTGGTCGATCAAATTCGTCCTTGATAGATTCTTGATCTGTATTTCATATTCTGTTTCATCCTTTCACTACAACGACATCCTCCTCAAAGGTTACTAATAAGTCCTGTTAGCCCCTTATGAGTTCCTTGACAAGCAAGCAAGGGGCTATAATGTTTTATGAGCCTTAAAGGAATGCATTTCCCTTGAAAACACATCATCCTTGAAGGATTTTTATGTTCCCTGTCTTTGACTGTCTCCCTCTGCTAATCTGTGGTCCATGAGCCTTGCTGAATGATAAAAATTGTGCTCCAAAGGCCATTTTTTGTCCCTTGTTCCTCTGCAGAATTCTCCTTTTTTCCCCTCTTCTTCCCCTCTTCAAAATACCCTTCTACCCCCTCTGTTTCCCACTAACCCTCTAAAATCCCCCAAAATTCCCCTTGAACCCTACCTTTGCCTTTTTTTTGGCTAAATTTCCCCTTTTCTCCCTTATCGTTTCCCTTCCTAATCCTTAAAATCCATTAAAAATGGGTTAAAAACCCACTTTTTGAACATTATTAAGGACCCAGCCCCTTTGCTACCAGCCCCAACCACTTCCCCACACATGCCCTTGCGCTAGGACCAAGCACTTAAGTCCTAAGCGCTAATCGCAATCGGAAGATTGGCAGAGGGCCGAATTCCTTTGTAAAACTGCAAAACTCCGATGCGATTGGTTTAATTCATTAAATCCTGCGACGTGTTATGCACCGTCGATCTGTTATCAGGATCCGACGGTCGAGCGCTGATCGAAACCCCCGCCCAAATCGCAATCGCAATGTTTTATGTGTGCCCCCTGATCGGCTCATCGCAAGTGTTTGCGACGCGATTAATCACATCGCAAGTATTTGCGACGCGATTAATCACATCGTAATACACTGCGATTGTGTTGATCACGCCATCTGCTCCGATCCACTGATCGCTCCATTCCTCCAATTGCCCGATCACACCTTTCCCCGATTGCAAGTCCTCTTCCGATCCTCCGATCGCTCTTCTCTTCCGATTGCCCGATCGCACTTCCCTCCGATTGGTCACATCACGCATTCCCTCGATTGCGATTGTTATTGACCCCTGCTTCCGATTTCTGATTGCGATTCGTACCCCGGTCCCACCATTTAATTCTTCCACCCATTCCTTATAAAATCATGTTTTCCTTTGTAAAAGTCCAAAATTCATTTGTTTTATTTATATAAAGGCTTTTCTTCCCATCGCATCGGAATTTTCACTTTGTATATTACTCTGCCCGCCCCGCTCCAATTCTGATTGCGATTATTGTTGGTTATATGTTTCCCGCATCCTCTCCATTCCTCCCTATTCAATATTGTTCCCTTCACTAAGGCAGGTCCCGTTCAAAGGTCATTTATTTAAAAAGGTTAGTTTTGTTCAACAGCGTGGAAAGTTTGAAAGTCTGAGGTCTAAAAACTCATAGGCAGGGTCACAGGAATCAAGGCGCAGTTTGAAGATCAAATGCACGCAGCAGGCCGTATCTGTGTTAATTTCAACAGGATGCTTTCCCCAGAAATACCACTGGAAAGTGTTCTCCACGCTTCCTCGAGCCTTTAAACAGATGAAAGACACTGACAGGAGCTTCTTAAGACTGTCAGAACTGCGGTAATGGAAGCATGGAGACCTTGCAGTTTTACATCCATGTCATTTATTCCAAAAGGCTAGCGAAGAACTCCAAAACACCAGAGAGGACTTCAAGGACACATCCGAGGTCAAAATTGACCTGACAGAGGCCTCCCAAGCAGCTCTCAGAGTACACACAGCGATGCAGATTGCCAGTAAGCAGAGTGGGAATTCAACCTACCTCCCCTCTGTCTTAATGAGATCCATTCAATGTTCATCTACCTCTGTTTTTCTCTTCCCCTATTAGAATTCCCAAGAGCGATATCGAAAAGGTGGTTGGGCCGTTGTTGTTCGGCTGCTGTCGTTGCTGTTAGAGGGATTCATTCTGACTGTTAGAACAGTCTTGGGAGGGAGTAGTAGAGTAGTTGAACGTAGTAGGCTGGGAGGAGAAGTTTGGATTGTAACAGCTATTTAGATCTGATGTATATGATTGGTTTTGCATCATTAATCAAGCAAATTTCATAGGATCCTGGTCTATTACTATTGGTGATGTTTTCCTAACTCTGTTTATTACATTTTCATGTTGTTCATTGGTCTTCTAGATTGCATCAGAAATCTGGCATAGGATTTGCCCTTGTTAGGCACCCTATGTTTCTGCTCTCCTTGCCTTAATTTTTTATGTTGTATGTGTTATCTAAGAGTAAACTCAGTTGATTTAACTAGTGTAGCAATTCCATATGTTGCTAGCTGATGTACGAATTATGGAGTTTGCTACTTTGATGTTTCCTGCTGGGGTCAAAGCATTGAAGGTTCAAAGTCCTTCTCTGATCTATAGATTCTAGTTTTGTTAACTCATCTCTGTTTTTCCCTTAGAGTAGGCTAAAGCTGACCTAGAGTTAAATGACCTCTGGTCCGATCTATAAGCTGCCCCTTCGTCCCTTCTTTGAGAGCTACCTTTGGGTATGTCCAAGTAGGTCTGGAGTTAAATGACCTCTGACCTGATCTATAGACAGAAATAGGGTTGCTTTCCTTCTTTCACTTTCTTTCCTTAATGTTCCATCCCATCATCTATCTAAAAATATCCTTTAGTGTAGATGACTTGCCCTCTGAAACCCTTGGCTAGTTGTTGCAAGTAATCCCCTTTCATGACTCCATAGCCCAATGGATGGCACTTTCTTGACCTATCCCCTTTGCTAAAACATCTTGTTGCTTTGTTCTTTTCCTCCCATTACTTTCACAGTCCATGATCTCATGAACAACTCAGCACCCAACCAACCAAATCATTTTAAACCCCTATTTGTGCTTCATAACTAGCCTAACATCTCATTTGAGCTTGCAAAGATATATCATTCTTTGTTTTATGGAGAGATCACTCTCCGGGTCCAGGAGGGCTAGATCCTAGGGCTCCAAAGCGGTTCTTATGTTGTCTCATCTTTTGGTCTTGCCAATATGGCCAAAACATGGGAACCCCAACAAGTCCTAATATATTTCCCCTGTGAGGATTGGCCTCCTTATCCATTATTCATTCAGATTTAGCCCATTCATTCAAATAATTTTAAAAAACCCCTAAGTTTAATAACCGGTCTAAAACCCATACCCTATTAGTCTTTGATTGATAGTTTATCCAGCGAGAAAACCCTCTCCAAGGTTAAGGGGACTAGACCTTAACCTACAAGTGGTTTGTGGTTACCTTTGTAGCCCTTTATTAAGCCTAAAGGGATTTATGGAGTGCTAACACGATGCATTCACATCTTAGCTAGGAAATCACACATGCAACCCATTACCTAAAAAATCCTCTTATTGAAGCTGCTAATCCAACCTTCTCCTTGCTTTCCTTTGCTTTATTTACTTGTACTTTTCTTTTATTTACTTATTTTCTTACTTTCTCCTCTTGGTGCTCTTCTCTCTCTCTCTCAAAATAATTACAAAAAAAAAAAAAAATACAAAAAAAAACAAAACAAACCAAAAACAAAACAAAAAAAAACAAGAAAAACAAAAACTAGCAAAAGCTCAATTGACAGCTGTGAATTAATCCCAAGAAACCTTTTTCTCATTGATGCCTCTATTTTCTTCATTTTCCTTGATTTTCATTCTAATTTCCTTAGCATAAACATTTGTGTCTCTTCACCTTCCTTTTCTCCAATTTTCTGTTATTTTCATAAATAAAGTGCCAATTATTGCCACTTTTCCTTTGCCAATGCCTTTGCCAATTTCCATAGCCATAAATTAATCACAAGTGATACCCATCACTATGTTTTTCACAACATTCAACTTGTAATATGTGTCCCATGACCTTGGTCTTATTTTATTTACATGGAAAATAAACTAGGGGTTGTTACAAACCCTTCCCCCTTGGGGAAACATCATCCTTGGTGTTCTATGACATCTATGACCAACAAACTGTCGAAAATAAAACATACTTCCCATGGAGATTTATAACATAAATTGATTCAATATTTACAATAAAAACTACTACAAACCATGACCAACATAATAGACATGACAATCATACTACTTATTTGAGCTTTATAACACAACTCATTATGGTATCTACAACAACATCCATATATGCATATACATATACCAAAAATTCATTTTCTTGAACCAACAAATAATGAAAGATATAAATCCCACATTTTATCATCCATCTCCATGTAACTTCATCGGGCCCAAGGTGCTTCTACTACACTTTAACCTAATCGATTGATTTGTTCTGGAGCATGAGTTGTGTCCACTGCAATATGCATTGTGGTTATGGTTGGAATTCTCCCTCTGGTTCCACATGCAATACAAATCACATAATCAACATCCTGGACATACTTCTTAAGCAATGAAACATGGAAAACATCGTGGAATTTCACTATCGGAGGTAGTGAAAGTCTATAGGCCATCGGTTAAATCCTAACAAGGATGTCAAAAGGCCCACAATACCAAGGTTACAACTTGGCACATGACCCAATCCTCAAGGAGCTCTTCTTCGGATTGATGCACAAGCACACATGCTCCCCAAACTGAAACTCCTTAAAGGCCCTGTCATTAGAGAAATTTTGAGGTAAAAAATGGGTCTAAAAACAAAAATGTACAACCAAAATATATTTATAAGAACTAATAGAATCATATATGATTATGTCAACCACGGATTGACCATTTTTGGAGTAAAAGGGAAAAATGTTAAAAATAAAATGAAGAAACTACTTTTTCAACTTATATCTCTACGATTTTACTCAAATTTCAAGCATGAGCACTTATTGGATGCAAAATTTAATTTTGCATCCAAGGAGTACCCATGTTGAATACTTTTGATGGATCCAACTGCATGAAAAATGAGAAATGCATGAAAAACACGATTGCAATCATGTTTTTACATATATTTCTCATTTTTGTGTCATAGAATCCATCAAAATTATTCAAGATGGGTACTCCTTAGATGAGAAATTAAAGTTTTCATCCAACGAATGCTCCCACTCGAAATTCATGTAAAATCATAGGAAGATAAGTTGAAAATACAAGTTGGAAAAGTAGTTTTTTCCTTTTTCACTCCAAAATTTGATGAGGTAATCCAATATTATTTTATTATTTCCACTATTATTTTATAATTTTCCTTATGATACGCATTTTAGACCTTAAAATTTCTCTAAAGTTTGATTTTCATAACTCTTTTGTCTATCCTATGATGCCTTAGAATTCCTCTTGTTAACCTACATTTATTGTTCCATCTCTGCCAACATATATGGTCCGATCAATACCATGTTCACTGGATCACTCCAACTGATACGAGTATTACAACTCCTCCCGTAAAGAACCTCAAAGAGACTCATCTTCAAGGATTCCTGATATCCATTATTATAAGTAAATTCTACCAATGGAAGATACTCTTACCACTTCCTCTACTGATGCATGATGTACATCCTCAACATGTCCTCAAGAATCCTCAAGAATCCTGTTGACCCTTTCTATCTGTCCATCTTTATGTAGATGATAAGTTGTACTGAAATCCAACTCTTTTCCCAAGCCTACAAATAACTCTTTCCAAAATATGTAAGTGAACTTGGAATCTATGTCTGATATGATTGGTGAGCCCTAGTATTGCACCAAGGGTGTTGCAACTCCCAATGGCTACTCCAACTTTATTTATCACCCAAGGTTCGTACAAAATTAGAGGGGACAATGCTATATGTACATTAGATGGGATTCTACTCATACCACCCTCAACTAATACATCTGATCAATAGTGCTCCAATACCATTCCTCCTACTGTATTATAATGAAAACTAGCTAATGAAGATGTAATCTAGAAGCTACCTTTAACTCATAAAAGGAAAATTCCATTAACTTCAACTTGAAAATTTTATTGAAACAATTCATGAAAAGGAAAGAGATAAAGTACTTGCAGAAAGGAAACTAAATTATCTTGTAATTATTCATCTAGTTATCAAATCAACTTGCAGAAAAGAAGCTAACTACTCTTGCATAACCTATCGAAATGTAATTCAGAACTTCATGTATCATCTAACTAGCTCACACTTGCATTCAAATCAATGTTCTACTTGTACCAAATTTGTGATGAAATAACTAACACTACTATGTTTTTGTAGTGAAGGAAAATGAGGCTTTGGAGTGACCTAGGAACTTCCCCTGATCATGAAATCATAGATGGAGGTAAATACTCTTCTAATATAAGTCTAAGTTGCAATAAGGATCAAAAATGGAAGAATGAGGTCCTACATGTGTGCTATAGGTGGCTGCTACAAGAGCCCTCTATTGCTATAGGAGGGCCTATAATACCACAAGAGGACTGCTGAGAAGGTTTAAGAGGTGAAAATGATGGCTTAATGGTGTGGAAAGGTGGATGGAAGTTGAGGAGAATGAGTGAAGGGTGGCCAAAGGCCCTATCCAAACTCGAAGCCTCTTGAAGGCTTGTTTTGCACTAGGAGGGATGCTCTCGGTGGTTCTAGGAAAATGCTCTCATGGCACAAAATTTTTAGGACATAATTTGGAGTTCATAAGATGACGTGAGGGAGCCCAAGATGGTAGTGGTGAAGGTTCCCTTCTCTGCAGGTCTAAGCAACCCTACTATCATCACATGCATACATCCATTTATCATTAAGAAAATGAAACAAATAGTGGTGGAAAATATGAGTTGAATTTAAATGCTATATAATTTATGCCAAAACTCTGATCTAATTAGAAAACCGACTCCTGAGCTACAACAAGCACATGCAAAACAAGATAACTAAAAAAATATTTTTCCAAGAAATCATAAACATAATTTTTTTGGGTTTTGGTTGTGATTCCTTCCATTCATGCTCCCACAAGAGAGGTGAAGTAGAGGTTGCAACCAAAGGTTTTGATGGATTTTTTCCTACTGAAATGCAAGAAACTAATGAATACTTGAAACTGAAAGAAATACAAATAAAAAAGAAGAACCTAAGCCACTGGGTTGGGCCCAAACCCAAGAGCCTCATCCCTCTGTAACTAACTCAGTGATAACTCAGTAAACATCTTCTCATTATTGTTACACCAATTTTTGGTCATCTAACCATTTACAATTAGATGGATTAGAGTACACCATGTAAGACCAATTTTACCATAGTAAAATTGCTTTCACTATAAGAAATAATTTAATAAACCATATTTTATTAAGTTAATTATGGTTCAAACAAGAAATCCCATGAGGAATAATTAAATAATATTTATTTATTTGATTTTCCTCTAGCAATAATTAATTAAACCATTGTTTAAATCATATCCCTGATCATATTTAACCCAATTATGAGAAATAATTAAATAAATCATTACTTATCTCATTATTCTCTAGGAATAATTAATTAAATCATTATTTAATTAATATTCCTTGTTAAATTTGACTAAATCACCTAGAAATAATTAAACAAATCATTATTTGTTATATTATTCCTTAACCCCATTATTGAAATGATAAATAAATCATTTATTTGTTTATTATTTCTAAATAAAGATATTTAACCAATTTAAATTCATTTTCCCTCCATCAAAATATAATAAAAAATTCCAAGTAGTTAGATCTAGACCTTGGTTAATAATATTTATTATGCACCATTATCAAGGTTAACTCAATATTTTGTTATAAATAGGAGGGTTTTCCATTCATTATTCACTTTGATCCTTTTTTCATCATCATACTTTAATCACTTTCATTACTATTTTTCTTCTTGAGCTCCCACAGAGTTCAACACGGCTTGGGTTTTCTATACCATTGAGAGAGAGAAACTTCTAGATATGAAGAGTTAAGGAGAGCCAAGAACCCATCCCATTGAGGGGGACTGGAAACATTATTCTTTGTTCCCTTCCCAGATGTTAATACATACAATTCTTTATATATCTTGTCTCGTCCATTGGATATTTGGAGAAACTCACATTTATTTTTACTGTTTAACTGCTTTTACTGCATATATCTGGGTTTTTGCTTCATTTGTTTTGACCATATATTGCATATCTAAGGAAGTTAAGCATACATATGTGTTATTAGGGTTTTTTTTCACACACAGCTAAAGTGATCTATTTTCGTACACTTGCGTTAAGAATTTACACTAACAATTGGCGACTCCACTGCGTTTTGTTCAGCCATTATTTAGGGTGTGATCTATCCTTCTTTCAGATTATTTTAGATCGGTTATTATTACATAAAACCCCCTATTGAATTTTGTTTGGTCTCTCCCTTAGGTTTCATCTTGTTTCCCTTAAGGTTGTAACCTTTTGCCTCCCATTTTGCAGCAGTTTTCCCTCTAACACATCTTTAATTAAATTTGGATTTTTTCTATTACAAGGATTTGACTAAAATTCTATTTTTTATTATCCTTATTTTGAACAATAATTTATCATAATAATTTTATCACAAAAAATGGAAAATGTCTACATTCAAAGTGGTGAACTAATAAACTTTCCAATTACTCATTTTGAAAAAATTCAATCTAGTTAAAGTTATAAATACTAGGTCCATTGTATAATTCCAAATTTAATAACATATGTGTTCTCTGGTTTCTTGTTGTTTTCTACACCTTTTCCGACAGATCTGAGTCATTAGATCCCTATCCCTTAGACCTTAGATATTTTGGTCCTCTTTTGTATTTTGAGCCAATTTCGCTCGCCTCTTAGAATAGTTGTTTGGGAAGCCTTCTTTTGGGTTGAATTTATGAATCTTTAGTTGTTTATTTTACTGTCATTTCAGTTTTATTTAAAATTATTCAACATTTTTTCTTTTTCTTTATACAACTGTCTGTATTTAATTAAAATTAAAAAATGGCTTACACTCACATACACCTAAAGTGAAGAGCACTTGGTTTACACCGCCAAACAAAGAAATAAACATTGTAATTAATTTATCTTCCCCTCTGAGCCTTTGTTTATCACTCTTCCATATTTTCATGTCATCTGTATCTTGCCATCATTGACCCCCAAAGGCATTTATCCCAGAGAATCCAAGGCTTTCATCCTCAGTTTCCGTTAGGAAGACTTACTCCACCGCATAGAATCTGAGTTAGTCCTCCACCGAGTCCCCATACTGACTCTGATTTTGGTTCATCGGGCCCTTCCTCTGATTTTGAACCCCATTCTCCTCCACCTCATTCCCTCACCATGTCAGGAACCAATGTAGGTGTTGGTCCTCAAGCTAGTGGTAGTCACGGCCCTAATTCTGGAGCTGCTATTAGTGGAACCACTACTGGAACCGTTCTGGCTACTACTTTGCTACCTTTTATGCCACGTTTAAGCCTTACCGATTTCAGCCAGTTAATTAACGACCCTAATCTCCACAATCCAGGTTGGCCTGTTATGCCAACTATGATTCCTTCAGACATCCTACGTTTGAAGGAAACACCGGAGAGAACCCTAATAATCACGTCCACTAATTTCACATGTCGTGTTCATCCAGTTCTATCACTGATGACTCTATTCGTCTCCGATTATTCCAACGTATGCTCACCGGAGAAGCTGAAAAGTGGTATGTCAACCAGACCACTACCTCACATTCCACTTTTGTGACTCTTGATATAATTTTTATGTCCTATTTCCAGCTACCTCTCCAATATGACACCGATACTGAGTTGTTGATCGCATTCCGTCAAACTTCTGCCACCTGCCTTTCTGACCATGTCCAAGAATGGCGTAGAAGGAGGTGCTTACGTCGAGCTCCTACATTCGATGACCGTATCTATATGGATTGGTTTCTCATAATGCTTTTTCCTTCTATTGGTAAATATTTCGCGTCTCATTTTCCTCGGACCGAGGAAGAAGCTCTCCAAGTTGTGTTAAAATATGAGTTGATATATGCCCAATCTGGTTATGTTTATACCATTTTACCAGATCTCCCTTCAGACCCAGTCGTGCCAGTATGGCAAGCCACCTTCTTTGCATGCAACCGAGTCCCAAACCAAAAATTCCATAGATTCTATTTCGAAACCCAATGCTCCCTTACAGATCCCTCATCCATGGGCCGAGGTTATTCCCAAGATCGTGAAAGGGCCATTACGTGAAAATTTTTCTTCTGCCAAAGCCGCCCACACTTACAACATAGTAGATGACTTGACACAATCTCCTGTTACCATGTCAACATTGGAAGTCCTCCACTTGTGCCCTTCACAACGTAAAGCTCTATTATCTGCTCTGGGAGCTATGGATCCTTTATATGATCGTTTCATTGTCTTTGATGTTGACAAGTTAGAACATCCCCCCTTACCTTCATCTGTCACCTTCCAAATACCAGTCAAGATTTGTAATGCCCATGCCTCGCAATGTATCATTGACGAGGGCACATCCACCTGTATGATGTCTACCTCTGTTTGGAATAAAATTAGATCACTCGACTTAGCCCCAACCACCATCACTTTGTGTGCTTGGTACGATCACCCTTCTCATCCCCTTCGCATGTACCGCAATTTCCCTGTCACTCTTGTGGGAAAGACTATGTGTGTTGACATTGAAGTCATTGATGCCCCCTTGGATTACAATATACTATTGGATCATAGATATACCTATGCAAAATTTGTTGTCGCATCTGCGGTCCACCATAATATTTGCTTTCATCACAATGAAAAGATCGTCACCATCAAACAATTGAAATATTACGAACCGAAGTCTCAGACCTCTCCCAAGTCTATCATATCTTCGGTGGTCGATAATAAATTAGTCACACCTTTCACCAGTGTTTCACCTGGAGTCTATAAAGGTTCCTGCTTACTTGGTGCATTCCCTAGACTCCCCCCTCTTATCGTTGACCCCGGCCCGTCGAATGTTTTCATGACGCAATCATCTCGGGCTAGCCACAAGCGGTCTGGTTTGACCAGCCAGCAACCTACGCCTCTAAAATTTGCTGGTGGTCACTCGAAAAATAATTCATGACCTTCTCTTCAAGGACCTTTACCCTCTATTGGTGTCTCTTCCAGCCCTTTTCAACCAGGAATGTTTCCCCCTATCCTTAACCATTTGGGAGCCATTCCACTAGGCCATTACCCTTCTGGTGAGACACTATTTCTAGCTCCCCCCTCTAGATTCTTTTCGGTGCATGTTATGGCCACGTCGAATTTGCCACACCCAAGAGTAAGAAAGGTTTAGCCCTTGTTGAAATCATTTATGAATTGCCTACTAGTACGCAAGATCCATCGGTTAATGATGATTTACCTAATGAACACTTGTTCACCATTACTTCGGATAAACCTTTGTATTGTGACATCCTTACCTACCTGTGAACCCAAATTTTTCCTTCTTATCTTGATCATGATGCTCTACGATGTATCTGACACCAAGCCCCCCGCTATCTTCTCATTAGAGATGATTTCTATCATTGTGGTGTTGATTCTGTCCTCCATCATTGTCTAACACATGATGAAGCTAAGTAAGTCCTTAATTCCTGCGATAGCGACACTTGTGGTGGTCACCTCTCCGGTTTGGATACTGCCCAGAAATTCATGCGCACTGGGCATTTTTGGCTTTCTCTCTTCGTTGATTGCATTGAAGAAGTCAAACATTGTTCCAATTTCCAACTTTTCGCCCCAAAGGCACGAGCTCTTCCTACTCCCCTCCATCCTATCCTCTCATTCGGTCCTTTCTGTAAGTGGACCACTGAATTTATGGAGTGTCGACCTCCATATACTGATAACCACAAGTATATCATTGTGGCGGTTGACTATTTCACCAAATGGACTAAGGCCATGCCAATGTTCAATAACAAGATAGCTACCACAACTCTCTTTTTCTTTAACCATGTTATCGCTCAATTCGGGGTTCCGAAATTTTTTTTCTCTAACCATGGCCAAAATTTTGAAGATGAGATCTGGCATGAGCTATCCTCTCTGTTGGGCTTTGAGCACCAATATTCATCTTCTATTACCCCCAAGGTAATGGTCAAGTTGAAGCGGTCAATAAAATCCTTAAAAATATGCTTCAACGAATGGTGAACAAGCACAAAACCAACTGGCACCTTATTCTCTTCCCTGCTTTGTGGGCCTATAGAACTTCTGTTAAAACCGTCATCGAGTTTACTCCTTTCCACCTTATTTTTGGCTAGGAGGCAGTCTTACCGATCGAAATCCCCTCCCTTCACTTATTTGTTGAACTTCTCCCTGACACCCAACCTTTAGAACAAAGAATTATAATGCTTGAGCATGCTTCCAAATACCATTATGTTTCCTTGAAAACCATCAAAGTGGCCAAAAAGTGCACCAAATATCAATATGACCCAAAAGTATACCCTCGTACCTTTCACAAAGGCAACCTTATTCCATTGTATGACCAGGCTCATGATTTTCTTAGTCATGGGAAGTTCGACTCATTATGTCTATGTCCTTATATCATTAGTAATGACTTGGGCAAGGGGCCATCCCGTTTAGAGGATTTCAAAGGCCAACTCCTCCTAACCCTTGTAATGCACTCTACCTTAAGAGATTTTTCCCATAGCATCTCCCATTGAGATGCATGTTTTATTTCTGTCATGCACTTAGGTAGCTTGCATTGGTCATCATCTCATTTGTTGTCTTGTGGCACCTTTCAGATGGATCCATCATCCACACAGTATTTCGGCTAACCTGACAGTGCAAGTCGCTTCTCCCAGAATCTAGCCTCAACAGTGTGGGCCATTTTTACACCCATGCATTTTTTAGTCCTCTCCAAATACATATGCATTGGATCTGCCACCAATAATCAGGCCAAATATGATGCAGTGATAGGTTTGTTATTCGATGACCTTGATCATCGCGTCCTTAATCTTCATGTTTGTTTAGATTTTTTTATCACAACATTGCACTTGATTGGCTGCTGATCAGACAACTCTATGTAACTGTTTCAAACCAGCTTTTGGCTGAAGCTTAGCCTCTTCAGTCTAAGAGGGCTCTCTCAAAGGGGTTTATGATATTAGATAATGATAGGACTAGATGGCTAACTCTATTTGAAAAGTAACTTAATTTTTGTGTATGTAGGTTAAAAAGAATGTAGGATTGCAACCATTGGGCTTATGGAGTCAATAAATCAGTAGATTCAGTGGAAAGGTTTCTTGACATGGAAGATGAGGTAGATAAGAGTTTTTAACAAAGGAAAATCGCACATTGAACATAAGGCAACACAAGCAGTTCATCAATAAAAAAAGCCAGAGCATACACATATGAATTCTTAGTAATATAGATGAAATCTATTGCAATTAGTACACATAAAGATATAGATCAGAAAAATATTAAAAACTCCATGAGAACCTCAGGTCTGTCAAGAAGAAGTCCTCTGTATTACTGATATAAGTCAAATTACATAAAGCAAAAATATGGTGCAAAAAATCTCCAACCCTTTACAACTTCGATAATTTTCCTTTAAATAGAAATTATTACAGCAGGGATGATCTACCTCTAGGCTAGATTCATATAAATCTTCCTATGACACCTCATCTAATAGAAAAACATGTCTTTTAATAAGAAAATGACAACTACACTCTAAAGATGACTTTTCCTAATAGGACTCAAACTCCTATTTATTACATCAGTCTACCTTATATTTAAAATAGTTACATATCAATGACAAATAAGAATCACATATTTGAATAGCCTATGACCTGATTCATCACTACTTGACATATTAAAGATCCTCCTAAACATATGGAACCAAACCCTATTTTCAGGAAGCAGGATCCTTATCTTCAACGAAAACTTTAGCTGATGAGTTGTCTTTACTGCATTTTCTCCAAGTCATAAGTGTTTGGCGGTAAGGTCCCTTGACCTGTTTTATGTGTCCCCCTATCCAAAACTTCTTTTAAACTACTCATAAACCTTCAAAAACAGCTCGCTACAAAAACAAGGCAGTTTCGTAGCGAGCTTTCGTAGCATCCAAAAAATGGCCTTTACCTTCAAAATTTCTGCTTATTTGTTGTTCCATGGCATCCAACATGACATGATACATCATCACCACCATTTTCCCTCCTTGAAAGCTGCAAAAAGTGGATTTAGAAGCAAAAATATAGCTACATATATTTTTAGCATTTTCCTGGCTTTAAGCCTAGGAAACGCTACGAAACTATGAAAAACTGTGAAATTTCAAGATTTTAACCCTATCTCAAAAAGGTAACCTCCAATTGTAGAAACTTGGTCTTCAACATGCCATAAGCCTTCTAAAACATAATCAAACTCAACTTAAGACTCTTGAGGTGTTTCCTCTTCATTAATGATGAGTTGAGCAATGAGCTCTTCAACCACAGTCATCTTTAATCCCTTCTTCTCCAGCTCCTCAGGGATCAATTCTAACTGCTCTTGGAGGTCTTTGACTTGGTCCTTCAGTTTTATGTTTCCATATTTAAATTGCAGATTCATTTTTTTGATATGCTTCACCTATCCTCTCAATGGCTAAGTCCATTTGATCAATTGATGTGTGTTATCTAAAGTCTTTGACACACTATTAACATGATCTTCCCAAACTTCTTTCATTCTCTCAAACTGCACCTTATGAACATTATGTTTCCTTGCCTCTTTCTTCAAGACTGCTATTTCATGATTTTCTAACTTCAACTGCTCCTTAAGGACCTCAATCTTTGTTTTCTCAATGATTTTCTTCTTTCCCTTATTTTTCTTGATGACTAGATCTTCCTTTACAAGTGATGAGAGGTCAATGATGCTTGGTGGTGGCTAGACAGTTTCAGTGACCTTCTGAACTTCTTTACTACTTTCCAAGAGTTCTCTAGCATGTATTTTCATGGGTTTCCTAGCTTGAAACATGAATCCTGCATCGTCACCTTCAAACTCTAAATTTTTGGCTATTTTGGCTTTCTTGAGCTTCTTTCCTCCCTCATCTATATCTTCAGCTTGGACTATGGGAGTTTCCTCAATATCAATAGCATGTAAAATTTCTTCTAAGTTTCCCTTAGCCACTATTTGAATTCTTGTAACCCTTTTGCTTCCATGTTTGCTCATAGTTGGCTCTTTTTTTGCAGTTTTTCTCATAGTTGCATTTTGTTTTGCAGGTGAAACAACAAGTGTATCAACTTTCTGCAATTGCTATGTTTCCATGATTACTGGTTCACTTTGTTCTGCCACTAAAGGCTCACTCTTCTCTACCACTGAAGGTGATGGTATACCTCTAGGTTTAGGAGTTATTTTAGGAGTGATGGCATCTACTTCAAAACCACTGACAAGCAGAAAAGATGACCAGTCTCTGCCTAATCTTTTTAACTCCTCTAAAACCATCAACTTGATTAAACCATGATGACAGAGTGAGGTTTCATTTCCTTCAGATCTAGCTTGAAATTTATCTGCCATTTTTTCTAAGCTTTTGTATAAGTAAAAAGGTAGATCAAGAGATTTATTACAAAAAAAATGTAACAGAAGCATGAAGTGGTAAGAATAAACCATATGATACCTCCCTTCACAGGTGAAGTACTTCTGAATGATAAGCAATAGCTTAAATAAGTTTTCTTTCATGTAGCTCCTTGAGATGGCATTTGCAAGGTCAATCTCACTATGTTCTGTCTTGATAAATTCCTTATAGTCTTGCATGGTGTATTTGAAGCCTTTGAACCATTGTTCTCCTCCTCTAGGAATTCTTGTTGATGCTGTAATGGTCTCTAGAGTTACAGTGAGGTTCAACATCCCCACCTTTGAAGTTGTCCCATTGAAATTGATGGAAAAATCCTTAGAAACCTGCACATGGTATCCTTGCAGTCTTTGACAAAACTACAAACACCCTGTTCTTCTGAAAAATTATGAAGTTGTTTGGTCTTCATTAATCAAGTTCATGTCTGATGGCCCATATCTGAGGCAATGGCCACCTTTGTTGGTCTTACTCTTTGCACCCATGTTGCTTTTATGTCTTCTCTGCCTCGCTTGATCAGTGATACCTGCAAACCTTTGAAAATGATAGCCGCAGCTTGGGATTAGTGAAATAGCTCTCCAGAGATCAGTAGGATGCAAAGGTGGAGCGAAGAATGAAAAACGAATCAATTTGGAAATATTTTAAATTTTTGATGATAGCCCATGGCATAATCATGACTTATACATGCTTAAAATAGTAATAATGACTTCAGCCATGATTTAACCCTAACTGACTCGAATGGCATCTACCCTAACCCTTTCAATCATTGACTGACACCTAGCAGGTGATTTGAAAAGGAAAACAGGAATACCTCTTCTCGTAGCATACTTAGTGTATTTCCTGGCATTTTCACTATGAAAGTATCAACATTTTCGTAGCGAAAACTGTGTTTTTACAATGCAATTCGCTACGAAAATAGGTTATCCTGGCTAAAATTACCTTTTCAGATTTATAAGCTTTGGAAATGGAATATTTCAGGGAATAATGACTGATGTGACATGAAAATACTTGAATGGGGGTGGGTTTGGACCTTAGGATAAACTAATAAGGAAAATTTTAAATTTTTCCTTTACCAACCAATGACAAATGAACTCTATGACCATACCTTTGACACATGAACCTCTAAGACTATGTCAAATGATGTTTCACTTTTTCTGAGTGATAAAAGATACCTTATTTCTTGTCATGGAATTGAATGGTGTGTATCGTGTGAATAATCACGTCCTTTTTAGAAGATATTTACGAGTGAAGTTATTAATACATGCATTTGAAACCATTACATTCATTCATGTATCTAAAGCCCATAATCACTATGTAGATAGAATTGCACACAATATTCTAGATTGGCACTTATCACATGCATTTAACACTAGACAATAATCATAAACAAATGGCGAACCATATACTTGTCATATATAAAAATATGCATATCCATAATATGTGTCCACAAAATCATAATTTTTTTGGAGTCCTCTACTCTAATACATTCGGCATGCCCATAACATGTTACAAAATCAAACTGGGGGCACCACATGCCTCTACATCTAATCACTATCTGGAGAGTCTTGAGCTAATGGCTAGACTCTTACAACCCGCATATCTCGTATATCTTGCTTAGCCATCACCATGCACCATATGACACCTCACAACTCTGAGGGTTTCCTGACACATGCCTCGATGTAAGGGTCATCAAGATCATGCCAGCTATGCTCTAATACCCCGTTCATCAACATCTCAAATCTATGACGAACATCCTCCAGCAGAGCCTCCAACTCAGGTCTCTGATATCCTCTCACTCCACTAGACTCTACAGCTCCAGATGTTGTGGGTCATCCCATATACCCAACTGGTTTCATCGGTGCTACCAGTCGGTGCTATATATGCATACAAAAAGTAACAAATTAGTACCACATACATAATTCTAAAACTTTAAATGCACCATAAAATATATCAACTTGTCACTTACAATATGGTCCCCATGCTCAACTGGGCAGAAGAGGAAAGTTCGGGTCCCCCTGATAGTTCATCCCTCTATATGGATAGTCATCTATATACATCAGCATATGATCCCAATGTGCAAAGAACTCGGGTCAGAACACTCGTCTGACTACCCTGCCTCCTGCTCTCCATAGTAGCTGCCCCCATCTGTGCATCCTAGGCTCTCGCAGGTCCCCATCTTGGATGTGTACATGAGGCTGAAGTGTGGGGATCTTCTCGAAGAGGAACGAGCAGAACATTGTACCAAAAACACAGTCATGGTTCAATTTTTGCTTGAATAGAAAAAATTGTCATTTCAACGACGCCAACATCATCTAGGCCCACCCATAGTAATTCCTACTCAGTATTCTCTCAACTAACATCATATGCCCCTGAGTGATGTGGTGGAACACCTGGTTGCCTAGGTTTCACAATACTACTACAGAGACAGCCTGAGTTTCTAGCCTCTCTAGATTCTCGATCGGTATAGCCGTGTCGTTGACACAAACATCTGGTCAGCAATGGAATTCTATGAACTCCAATATGTTCTACCCCCGCGACAATACTGGCTCGATATTTCCCCCCACCCTCAGTGGCGGGAGACCGGTTAGGAAATAGATGTCATGTATAGTCAATTCGATCCGGTTCCCCTGCACTACAAATACCTTCAGGTCTGGGTCCCAATAGTTGACTATCCTGGATAGAAAGGGCTCCCCTACCCTCATCAATGGGTTCTCAACCAACTTGAGAACCCCATACCTTGCAGGTGTGCCTCTGACTACCTGATCTCCCTGGATCTTGGAATGAAGTGCATCCAAATCTATCTCTCTCTAGTTGATATTTAACTCTGCCATACTTGCACAAACCCAACATATTTTTTATTTTAGAGGAATAAAAACTGCATCAAAACCATCAAGCCCTAGTTCCCAGCCAAAATAGGACAAAACCCAACTTTTTGGCAGCTCGCTTTTTCCTAGCCCTGTACCTGCGAGCTCGAAGTTTTTCTCTCAGAAAAATGTCACCCAGATCGCAGAAAAGGGCCCAGGAAGTGTGAGCCAGCCGTGAGGAAGGGTAAGGTGTTTTTCCCAGGCTCTGGGCACCTAATATGAAATTATAATCTGCTGAAAATGAAGAGTAAGGCTAGGCCAACTACGTGCAATTGACGGATATCGATTACAATGGTCGGTTTTTCTACTACGAATTTCGTAAGATTTAGGTCATTCTCCTCTTCTCCAAGTTCACCACAACTCCAATAGCAAATGAACAAAATTGGAGGGAAATCACGCTATTAAAATAAAAACACTAATTTTTCATTTTCCAATTGTGACCAAACCGTAGCTCGATTTGATGAACCGTCAACACCGTTGGAAAGCTCTAACCGAGCTCTAAAATGGGTATCCTTTTTTTTAGTGATTTGATACTTCACCTTGAAGCCATTTTTCCAAGAAGGGTCACTTTTTCGCCTCTCAAAATCGGATTTCTTCACTTGCACTGCTTGTACTCGGGGTACTACTTTGCCTTCATTCTTGTGAAGACATGTGTCGATTTTCCTCATGAGTAACCATATTTTAATCATGTTTTAATGGTCCCCACCGGGACTTTTTTGTGTGGCAGCATCATCGAATCACCCTTGATCAGTGCATCCGAGTTGAGTCACCATCGCATTCATGGAGTTTGTCCCGAGTCCCTTTGCCTCCTGTTACAATATTCCATCCATTTGTGCCTTGTCCCTCTCTCGTGTAGCCCATTTTGGCCTCCAATCACACTATCCCCCATCCCCTCAGGAGTCGAGTGAGTCGTTTCTAGGTCATCCATGCTTTATATTCTCTAACAAGGGAAGTCATTTGTTTTCTACTTAGTATCCCCCATTCCATCATCATCCTTGGTGTCAGTCCATCAGTCGCTCTATTATGATATCTCGTGCCTTAGCTAAGGATTCCTCATTGCCTCAACAATGGCGAACTACCTTCTGTTGACATTATCACATTCATTCCAGAAGACAGGTCTAGAGGGTGATGTATCTTGGTTCCATCTTCCATTCTTGTTCGGTGGCTCGGATCAAGCAAAGGTGTTCCTCACTGCCCTTTGACTTGATTGTTTCTCATCCAGCTCTTTATTACATGATCAAGATTCATATGCTTGATAGTTTGGTGATCCAGCAGATTGTTCCAGTGATTCCTGGGTGTGTGAGAGATGTTTAAAACCTCATGAGGGGGTGGCCCTTCACGTAACCCCCCACATGCCATTATGATACAGCCTCAGATGAAGCTACACAGATTTTATGGGTTCGGTTCTAGCCGCTTGCAATGCCTCTAGCATACATGTATCACTCATATGATCCATTCATATTTTCAGAGCCCTTTCCTGTTTATTACAACTTCTTTGGTTGTCATTATATCTCATGTACTCAGATATTATTGTATTAAATCCTAGTTGTTGTCTGAGGCGCAGTATGTATGTGGGATCCATAATATTTTTGTCTAGCCCATTTTATTCTAGCATGTCATGTACCATTTATCATGTACTTTATATCTTAGACCCATTTTGTTGGGCGCACCATTATTCTTTGTACTTTATCATCTCGACGAGCATAGGTATGCCTCCCCTGCCTCACTGAGAACAGGTACCCAAACATTAAAGGATACTTATATCATTTGTAGGTCTCACCCCTCAGGTTATTTTCCTCTCTCCTTTCACTCAGTCTATGTATCTCTCTCTCTCTTTGAATCCCCTTCGGTGTCTAGTAGTTGTGTACTTACAACGTACTTCAGTCATACAATTAGTTCCTAACCCTCGCACATTGGGGGGGAATTTGTTCCACCAATTTTTGGTCATCTAACCATTTACAATTAGGTGGATCGAAGTACACCATGTAAGACCAATTTTACCATAGTGAAATTTCTTTCACTATAAGAAATAATTTAATAGACCATATTTTATTAAGTTATTTTTGGTTCAAACAAGAAACCCCTTGAGGAATAATTAAATAAATCTTTATTTATTTGATTTTCCTTTAGAATAATTAATTACACCACTATTTAAATAATATTCCTGGTCATATTTAACCCAATTATGAGAAATAATTAGATAAACCATTATTTATCTCATTATTCTCTAGGAATAATTAATTAAATCATTATTTAATTAATATTCCTCGTTAAATTTGACTAAATCACCTAGAAATAATTAAACAAACCATTATTTGCTAAATTATTCCTTAACCCCATTCTTGAAATGAATAAATCATTTTTTTGTTTATCATTTCTAAATAAATGGATTTAACCAATTTAAATTCCTTTTCCCTCCAACAAAATACTAAAATATTCCAAGCAGTTAGATCTGGATCTTTGTTAATAATATTGTATTATGCACGATTATCAAGGTTAACTCAATATTTTGTTATAAATAGGAGGGTTTTCCATTCATTATTTGCTTTGATCCTTTTTTCATCATCATACTTTGATCACTTTCATTACTATTTTGCTTCTTGAGCTCCCACAAAGTTCAACACGGCTTGGGTTTTCTACACCATTGAGAGAGAGAAACTTCTAGATCTGAAGTGTTGAGGACAACCAAGAACCCATCCCATTGAGGGGGACTGGTAACATCATTCTTTGTTCCCTTTCTAGGTGTTAATACATATAATTCTTTATATATATTGTCTTGTCCATTGTATATTTGGAGAAACTCTTATCTCTTTTTATTGTTTAACTGCTTTTACTACATTGATCTTGGATTTTGTTGCATTTGTTTCAACCATCTATTGCAGATCTAAGGAAGTTAAGCAGTCATATTTTTTGTTAGGTTTGTTTTTCACACACAACTAAAGTGATCTCTTTTCGTACACTTGCGTTAAGAATTTACGCTAACAATTGGTGACTACACTAGGTTTATTAAGATTCCTGCGTGATTAGATGCTTCAATAACTAGGTCTTTTCTTCAGCTATTTTGAGTCTATTAATGTTTTTTTTTACCTTTTATGCCCTAAAATAGTAAAAAATCTAAATTTGGGTGTTTTCGGGTGTTTTTCGCAGGTAGCAGGTATCACCCACGGCAGAGACGAATTTTTTTTTTCACAACCTTCCACCTGAGAATATAAGATCTACAACTCGCACTTTTTAGCCCGGAACCTACAAGGTCAGGTTGCACTTGTTTGGCCAAAAACTGCGATTTCAACAACTAACAAGTCTGTACCTGCGAGCTACAACTTTTTTCTAGATTTTTTTCTATTAGAGTCACGGTTTTCCACAAGCACTGTTCAGGGTTGTCTGACCTCTGTCTCAGCTCGTCTTAGGCCTGGATATGCTCAATTTGTCTTCTTGAAGTAGGACCAAGCCCCTTAGGGTTTCAGTATGCTTCCACCTTTTTAGGAGGGGTTTAGCTGAATAGGTAGTCTAAGTTTTCTAGTGCTTTCAACCATTGTTTAGGGTTTGATATATCCTTATTTCATATCCTTTTAGATTAGTTATTATTCCATCCAAAACCCCATCTTTAGTTTTGTTTCTTCTCTCCCTTAGGGTTCTTCTTGTCTCCCTTAGGGTTGTAACCTTTCACCTCCCATTTTGCAGCAGTTTTCCTTTCGGTTTCTTGTTTTTTTTTGCACCTTTTCCAGCAAATATTAGTCATTAGCTCCTTGTCCCTTAGACCTTAGATCTTTTGGCCATCATTTTTGTTTTGAGTCAATTTTTCCCGCCTATTAGGAAAATTGTTTTAGAAGCCTTCTTTTGGGTTGAATTTATGCATCTTTAGTTGTTTATTTTATTGTCATTTCAGTTTTATTTAAATTTATTCAACATTTTTCTTTTTCTTTATAAAACTGTCTGGGCTTAATTAAAATTAACAAAAAGCTTACACACAAAAAACACCTAAAGCAAAGAGCACTTGGTTTACACCACCAAGCCAAGACATAAACATCATAATTAATCTATCTACCACTCTAAGCCTTTGTTTATCACTCTTCCATATTTTCACGTCATCTGTGTATTTCCATCATTGTGCCCCCAAGGCATTTATCCCGGAGACTCCAAGGCCTTCATCCTTAGTTTCCGTTAAGAAGAATTTTCCACCACATAGAATTAGATTTAGTCCTCTTCCGAGTCCCCATATCGACTCTAATTCTGGATCATCGAGCCATTCCTCTGATTCTGAACTCGGTTCTCCTCCACCTCATTTCGTCACCATATTAGGCGCTAATGGATATGTTGGTCCTCAAGCTCGTGGTAGCCCCAACCTTAATTCTGGAGCTTATACTAGTGGAACCACTACGGAAACTATTCTGGCTACTACTTTGCTAGCTTTTATGCTAGGTTTAAGCCTTCCTGATTTCACCTAGTTAATTAATGACCCTATACTCCAAAATCCAGGTTGGCCTGTTATGCCAACTAAGATTCCTTCATACATCCCTAAGTTCGAAGGAAAAACTGGAGAGGACCCTACTAATCATGTCCACTTCTTTCATGTGTTGTTTTCGTCCAATTATATCATTGTTCACTCCATCCGTCTTCAGTTATTCCAATGTACGCTCACTGGAGAAGCTAAAAAGTGGTATGTCAACCAAACCGCTGCCTCACATTCCACTTTTGTGACTCTTGCTAAAGCATTTCTATCCTATTTCCAGCTACCTCTCCGATATGACACTGATACTAAGTTTTTGACCGCATTCCATCAAAATTCTGGCACCCGCCTTTCTGACCATGTCCAAGAACGACATAGAAGGAGGAGCTTATGTTGAGCTCCTAAATTCGATGACCGTGTCTATATGGATTGGTTTCTCAGAATGATTTTTCCTTCTATTGGTAAATATGTCATGTCTCACTTCCCTTAGACCAAGGAAGAATCTCTCCAAGTTGTGTTAAAATATGACTTGATCTACACCCAATCTAGTTATGTTTATACCATTTTACCAGATCTCCCTTTAGACCTGGTCGCGCCAATCTGTCTAGCCACTTGCTTCGCCTACAACCAAGTCCCAAAAAAAGCTTCCATGGATTTTATTTTGACAACCAATGCTCCCTTACAGATCCCTCAACCATGGGCCGAGGTTATTCCCAAGATCCCCAAAGGGCCATTACGCCGAAATGTTGCTTCTGCCAAAGCTGCCCACACTTATAACATAGTAGATGACTTGGCATAATTGCTTGCTGCCATGTCAATGCTGGAAGTCCTCCAGTCATGCCTTTCATAACATAAAGCTCTATAATCTGCTATGGGTGTTGTGGATCCTTCATATGATCGTTTTATCATCTTTTATGTTGACAAGTCAGAACATCCCCCCTTACCTTCATCTATCACCTTAAAAATACCAGTCAATATTCGTAATGGCTATGTCTCGCGATGTATCATTGACAAGGGTGCATCCACTAGCGTGATGTTCACCTCTATTTGGAATAAACTTGGATCACCCAACTTATCCCCATCCACCATCACTTTGCGTGCTTGGGACAATCACTCTTCTCAACCCCTTGGCATGTACCGCAATTGCCTTGTCACTCTTGCAGGAAATACTATTGTGTTGACATTGAAGTCTTGACGCCCACTTGGATTACAATATCCTATTGGGTCGTATCTATACCTATCCAATTTCTGCTGTCGCATCTGCGATTTGCGGTCCACTGTAAGATGTTATTTCCTCACAATGGAAAGATCGTCACCATCGATCAGTTGACATATTATGAACTGAAGTCTCAAACCTCTCCATATTCTATCATATATTCGGTGGTCGATAAGAAATCAATCATACCTTTCACCAGTGTTTCACCTGGAGTGCATAAATATTTCGGGCCTTACTTGGTGCATTCCCTGGTCTCCCCCCTCTTATCAATGCTCCCAAATCGTCGAATGTTTGCATGATGCAATAGTCTCGGGCTAGCCTTAAGCGGTCAAGTTCGACCAGAAAGCAACCTACGCCTCCGAAACCTACCGGTGGTCACTCGATGGAGCATTCAGGACCTTCTCTTCAAGTACATTTTCCCTCTGCTACTGTCTCTTGCACCCCTTTTCAACCAAGAATGGTTCCCCAGAGCCATAACCATTTGGGATCCATTCCGCTAGACCATTACCCTTACGGTGAGATATCGTTTCTAGCACCCCCCTCTAGAGTCTTTTCCATGCCTATTATGGCCATGTTGAGCCTTCCCAATTTGACCTTGGGGATCCCAGTCTGGTACATTGATCCCCCAGCAACCACTCCACCTGGTCAGCTCAAACCTTATACCTCTTTGACCCCGGTCAAACTGGTCGCTATGACCACTCCCTTTGCTTCAGTGCCTCAGCCACCTCAGTAGGACTCTACTCCTGTTGTGAAAGCATCAGGTGAGGGGGGAAAAGTGAAAAACAAGAAACCTAAGGAAAAGGCCCCCCAAACAACTCCTGCTCCTCTAAAGCCTCCAAATAAGTCACCTCTATGCGCATTCTGTGATGGTATTAGGCATGCTACCCATAATTTTCACGAGGTTCCTCATCTCAAACCTGTGGTCAACGAGACGTTTCCTGAATCTAATATCCCAGAGGTCCATGTTACCTTACCCGATTCAGCTAAGAAACTCAAATCATTGAACACGAATCACCCTTGTGATTTGTGTGATCTTTATTGCCACAATTATCACCTTTACCCCTGTCTCGATGATTTCTCGAAACCCTTGAGGTTGTTTGTTGAATCGAGGTTGATCGTAGTGGATCCTCTGCTCCTCTACTCACAATTTTTTCTTCAACAAAACTGGAGGAAGTTTTTGCACCCATTGTGATACCTCCCCCCAATGTCGAGATGATGGAACCTTCGGCCACTATCCTCTATCTTTCATCATCCATGCGATCTATGGTGGAAAACCCCTCTGGGCCACTCCCTTCTGTTTCGACTGAACCTCCTTCGTTGATCACCTTGGGCTCAACATCAGTAGATGTTTCATCTACTAGCTCTTCGTCTACCCTCTATGGCGATGCGTATGTGAACCATCTCTCATGATGATGCATTAGGTAGCCACCCTGCGTCATGTGGTATTTCTTCTGTCAGTCCCCCCATCTTTCATTATGATGAAAACATTATGGAAGTGATGACCACCCTTGACTATCCTTGGGATGATATGCACCACCGTGCATACTTCCTTCTGCAGCAGTCCCATGACCAGTATGCTGTGGAGTCTAAAGACTTCATCTCAGATGAGGTTGATTGGTTTAGAAATCCCATTCCTGCACCTGATTCTTTCGAAGAATGAAATATGGGAAATATCTCTCCTACCATTAAAATTAATATTTCTGATAAACCAGTGGTAGAAGAAAACATTACCTTGGGGGCACATTGCACCCTGGAAGAAATTTAGGCTTACACTAAGCTATTCAAGGAATTCTGTGATTTTTTTTTCCTGGTCCTATTCAGGAGATGCCTAAACTTGATCCCGCCATTGTCAAACACCACATTGATACATGGCCCATTGTCAATCTCGTCCATCAAAATTTGAGACCCATTAATCCTTCCTGACGAGAGCCTATCAGAGCCAAAATTTCCAAGCTCAAGCAGGCTAGTTTTATCTATCCCATTGAATACACCACTTGGGTTTCTAACTTGATTCCTGTTCTCAAGAAACAAGGCATCATCTGTGTATGCACTGACTTTCATGACCTGAACAAAGCTTGTCCCAAAGACAACTTCCCCACACCTTTCATCGACTAGATTATAGATGAGTGTGTGGGGCATGAGGTTCTATTCTTTATGGATGGTTTCTTTGGGTACAACCAAATAGTTATCCACCATGTTGATTAGTTAAAAACTACATTCATTAGTCCATGAGGAACTTTTGATTATAGGGTCATGTCGTTCAGTCTAAATAATGCCAGATCCACCTTCTAGCAGACCATTTCATACTGTTTACATGATTTGGCTCATATTATTCTTGCCTAACTTGACGACCTCACTACTCGTTCGAGGCGTCGAGTGCAACACCTCTGTTGTATCTCAGGAAAAAATCCCTTGGCTGTGGTAAGGAATCAGTATTCAAGACATATATAAATGTATGCCACAAAATTAAGATATCAGATGGTCTTTTCTTACCACCTTTGGAAATTAATTATTTATAACCCTCAATAATCTGATATAATGAAAGCCTTCACAATTCCATTATCTGTTGATATTAATTGAAATGGAAGGAAGAAATTGGAAAGGAAACTCAAAATGATATGTCAAATAACAGAATCTATCACTTTAAATCTCAGAGGAAAATTTATGAAGACAAAATAGTTGGAGTGAAGAAGCGCACATTAAGGACATTTAACTCTTACTTACAAATGTAAAAAGAGGCTCGCAGCTACATTACTTCAGCTCATTCACAAAAGAATAAACATATGATGAAACTGGAAAAACGCATCAACATCAACAAGTGCAAGAAACTTAATCTTCTTTCATTAATTTTCAGAATAATCAATACAAAATTTACAATCATCCAGAGGTCCAAAACTCAGAACCTTCCTCTTTCTTTTTCATTTCTTTAAATACAAAACAAAGCAGTTGTAACTGCTCAAAACTACTTGTAACTACTCGGACTACCTAAAAATGCATAAACTACCTATTAAATGGCATTTAACAACTTCATTACAGTATGGATATTTTTTAAAATATAATCAAAATTAAAGCGTCAATCTATTTGTTGAACTTTAATTTGATTGGCTACTACTATATTCTTCGGATTTTCTGACGTGTCCTTGTGTGATGATGAGGCATCACCAGGTGAATCGGTCATCCATGCTCTGCATTTCTTCCATATCTTGATGCTAGTTTTGGGAGAATTGATAAACTTATGATATTCTAGCCTGAAGGTTGTGATCCTGCTGAAAGTAGTTCGTTCTGTGAACAAAGTATTTACCATCCAAAGCAATTGAAAATGCCTCTGCAAGAAATTAACAATTGTAGCTCCTTTCAGGATAGTGGTCTTCTCATGGGTATTATCAATTACTCTTCGCTAGCACTAACATTCTCTCATAGGAATCCCATGTTAAAATACTGCCTTTGAGATCCCAACACGAAGGAAATATTTTTCTTGCTCTTTTGTCAAATATGCTATCAAACCTATTTACAACTTGCTTAATCTCTGCTGACTTCCCACAAGCATTTTTTGCAAACAACTTATTAATCTCTAGAACACACAATTTATTTTATTTAATTTCATTTTCTTACAACTCCTGATCTGTCTTAGAATTGATGAAATCAATGAATTTATTTTCCCATAAGCCTCTGTTAAGATTTTTCTGTTTATCTGCCATAACCATTTCCTCTAAATCTCTAGTAATGGTGTTTTCCTCTGACACTATTGTAAGGGATTCCCAAGTTGTTCTCATAGCTTCAATAATTTAATTCCATACAATGTATTTTGCTTGGATCAGAGTTATATTGCCTTTCAATTTTTCCTTTAAACTCTTTATTTCATTATTGGTTGTCTGACAATATGATTTGTACTTATTGACTTCTCCTTCTTGGGCCTGCATTATCTTTGTCATTGTCTCCAAGTCACTCTGATCCTTCTTTAGATCCTTTTCTTCCATCTTCGACTCTATACTCAACTGGGATAATCTTTTTGTTGGATCATCAGTTCCAGAGGGCATGACTATAGTACAAGAATGAGAATCAATTTGAGTTTGCAAGATAAGGACATACTCCTTTAACTTAGATATATTCTCCTCTTTTTGTAACAACTGTTGTAAAAGATTTTCTTCCTCATTCTCAACCTCTGCTACCTCTGCTTCCTTTGAGTGTTCTCCAGTAGGTAACTTTAATTTCTTCTTTAAAACATTTATCTCTGACTCAGCACTCTGTAACAATTTTTGTACAGTTGACTTATCATTAAGATTCACTCCAATATTTCCAATTATATTTTTCAATTCTTTGTTCTGATTTGACAAAGCCTTGGAATTATCCTTTTCCAATTTCAACTTCGACTTGATAAATTTTCCTAGCATCTATTCTACCTTTTGAGCAGCTGCACCAGACTTGGTTAAATAATTAATAATCAATTTCCCTATCTACATATGTAAATTAACTTTATCAGGTAAAGGAATTTTCTTCACATCAACAGTCAAATTAACAGTTTTAAAACTACTTGATGACCCTACTATCATTTCAGATGGATGAGAAAAAGAAATTTTAAATTGGTTCTTCTCTAATTCCATGGCAGTAAATAATATAGTTTGGACAGGAGTAATCTGATATTAAGCTTGCACTTCCATACTAGCTTTCATCATTTGATTCCTCTCTACAATCTGAGCAAAAACCTGCTTGATCAGAGGGACTTGATCTTGAACATCTTCATGTCTTGTAGGTGATCAAGCTGGTACATTATTTTCATCTCCTAATTGAAGGAGGAGACCCGGCTCAGTGCTTGGCATTTCGTCAGTCAGTCTTGCCCTCTTCTCAGCTCTCTGTTCCTCATCTTTAGAATCAACAACTATCTCTTTACTTATTTTTCTCAATTTATCAGAGATGATGGGAGAATGTATGCTGGAACTAACAGAGACTACAAAACTTTTATTAGCCAACTTTTCAAGTTCAGGCTTACTGTCATGAATGAAAGAAGAATAGCCATTTTCAACCCTTCCCTTAGAAATTACCTTGTGAGGGTCATAGGCCCATTTCTCACCTACTAACAAGTGCATAAATTCTAACATCCTGTTAGCTTCATTAAACTCTTGCCTCATATTTACTACAAATGGACCCATGGACATAGGCAACTTAACAAAATGACCCTTCTTAATTGGAACAAAATGAACTTGATCTACGTTCAGACTTTGTCTAATAAATTCCAATGCAAACAACCTCATAGGGAAAAAAGTTGGCAATCTATAAGGTTCTATTATAGCTCCATATAATCTAATCTCTGAATGATATTCATATACAAACCAATCCCCAAATTTACAAATATTACTTAACTGAAGACACTCTTGAGATTTGGGAAGGAATCATGGAGGAGGAACCCCATTTAAAACCTTATAAGAAAATGGCATAAAATAAGTAGCAAAATTAAACATCCCTCCCTCATCTGGTTCATTTCTTACTATATCAGTCCATAAAACTACTGACTATATTTTCTTATTTGCATCCCTTATGTTCAATCCCAAATGTAAAAATTCCTCTAAATTTTGATACATAAATAGATAAGTGATAAGTGAGGGGAACTTGAAGGACCCGGTGAGGGAAAATCTCATGAGATGAGTATTAACATCCTCTTGCCAGTAAGAGGGAATATCCAACACTACTTTAGACTTCATCATCATGGCAAACAATCCCAACACTGACCTACCAAATTGAGTGACATCTTCTTTTCCAAGAATCTTTGAAAAAGATTGTAGCACTAGCATGACTTCTGCGTCAAAATTCTCTAACATGAATTCTTTATCATCTGCTACAAATTTCTCCATATTCGGCTTCAAAAAGGAGATGACCTGGGTAAACTCCTGTCCTGCAATATTATCATAGAATTTTACCAACGATTCATCAGTGAACTGGACATAAGACTCAGACTCAGGATAACACAGGGCTTGGAGAATTAACTGGGCTAAAACCTAAAGAAAATTTCCTCTAAGAAATTCATCACAAAACATTTACCGGGATATAATGCAGACACTAACCAACACAAAAATTTGGGAAAAATATATGTTTTGGGGATGCATGTAAAGAGAACACCAGGACTAGCCATGGCTGAATAGATGGGGGGATTTTTCTCATTCAAGAGAATTTGCTGGTAGAAGGAAAAATGCTCAATGGTGTAGATGGTCTCCTGAATATCTTACTTAGTATCTATGAGAGGGATATGGCTAGAAGAGTCGAACAAGGAAGATTTCTTAGCCATGGAATAATTCAGGGTGGTAGACAATGGTATGCGGAGATAAGCAAATAGAATAACTAGGATGACTTCGTGGACGAATGAGAATAAGATACTGATAGGAGAAAGAAAGACTTGAATCCTTTAAATAGATGGCATGGAGTTCAAAAATTAATGCTGAATTAATGCTTAAACAGAAAAGTAATGGTACATATGACAATGACAGATGAGTTATCGCCAACTAGATGCATACGTCACTGCAGGACGCTCCGGAGTATGGAGCATTTGTCGGGTTCGTGCCCTCGTAGTGAATGAGAACTGTTGATCCTTGATCTATGATTAGTCAGTGGGGTCAACTGCGGAGGAAACTCCCCTGCTAACCTGCGGGTTGTTTGTGCCCACGGGTTCCCACTAATCTACATCAAATTAAACAAGCTTTAATCTCGCCCTCCAACTTACACGAGTATTAGTTGGAACTCTTAGTCCCAACTTCACATGCTCCAAAAACATATTAATTGATCAATATGTGAATATAAAATGACTTTCACATATACAAAGGATTTTCATTTTAACATATATGCTTTTTTTATTTTGAAAATAAAATAAAGGAAAATGCGAATGAACCACAACAACGTCCATGATTTGAGTACCATCTTCCTCTGATGTTTCAAGTATAATATCTGTCTCAACCCATTGAAGTGTGTCTTTTGTGTCCCTACTAACCATCTTTTGGGCTTCTTTGTGTCCAAATATGGTATAACGCTTGATCCCCTCAAAGTTCAAGCCATCAATGAGCTTCCTATTCATCGTACCTTGCACCAGTTACAAAATCTCCAAGGCAAAGCAAACTTCCTTTTTTGGTTCATCCCTAACTATGCCACCACCATGCATGGTTTTCTAAGACTACTTCGATCTAACATTCCATTCATTTAGGATGACCATGCTCAACAGTATTTCGATGCCTTGAAACATTCTCTCACTTCCCTCCCTTGATTAGTCCTCCTAACTTTGAGAGGGATTTCATCCTGTACATCTCAGCTTCCACCCATTCGGTTGTTGGGGTCCTTATCCAAGAAGATGACACCGAAAACGAACATGTTATATATTATGTCAGTAAGAACCTTGTGGGTCCCACTATGTCCTACTCACATGAAGATAAGTTGGCACTGGCCACTGTGTTCTCGATCCAGAAACTTAGTCATGATATCCTTATGCGTTCCAACAAGGTCGTTTCCAATTCCAACCCTATGGATTTCCTATTAAGTAGAAAAATAATTAATGGGAATTACACCCATTGGATCATTATCCTTAAGGATTTTGATCTTGAATTTGTCACACCCAAGAGTAAGAAATTTTTAGCCCTTGCTGAACTCATTTCTGAATTTTCTACTGGTACGCAAGATCTATTGGTTAATGATGATTTACCCGATGAACACTTGTTCACCATTACTTCGGATGACCCTTGGTATGGAAACGTCCTTACCTACTTGCGAACCCAAAATTTTGCTTCTCATATTGAACGTGATGCTCGATGACGTATCTGACACCAAGCCCCCCGCTATCTTCTCATTGGTGACGATCTCTATCATTGCGGTGTTGATTTTGTCCTCTGTTGTTGTCTCACGCACGCTGAAGCTAAGCAAGTCCTTAATTCCTGCCATATCGGCACTTGTGGTGGTCACCTCTCCGGTTTTTCTACTGCCTAGAAAGTCATGTATGTTGGGTATTTCTGGCCTTCTCTCTTCTATGATTGCATTGAAGTAGTCAAACACTGTTCCAATTGCCAACTTTTCGTCCCAAATGCATGATATCCTCCTCCTCTGCTCCATCTTGTCATCTAATCCGGTCCTTTCCGTAAGTGGGCCATTTATTTTATAGAGTGTCGATCTCCATCTACTGGTAACCACAATTATATCACTGTGGTGGTTGACTATTTCACCAAATGGGCTAAGGCCATGCCAACATTAAATAACACAACATGGTCAAAGACCAATTGTTTCGGAACCTCGAATCAAGTGATAACATGGTTAAAGAAAAAAAGAGTTGTGGTAGTTGTTGTGTTATTGAACGTTGGCATGGCCTCAGACCATTTGGTAAAATAGTCAACCACCACAGTGATATACTTTTGGTTACTAGTAGATGGAGATCGACACTCCATAAAATCAATGGCCCACTTACGAAAAGGACCGGATGAGATGACAGGATGGAGCAGAGGAGGAGGATATCATGCATTTGGGATGAAAAGTTGGCAATTGGAACAATGTTTGACTGCTTCAATGCAATCATAGAAGAGAGAAGGCCAGAAATACCCAGCATGCATGACTTTCTAGGCAGTAGAAAAACCAGAGAGGTGACCACCACAAGCGCCGATATGGCAGGAATTAAGGACTTGCTCAGCTTCAACGTGCGTGAGACAACAACAGAGGACAGGATCAACACAGCGATGATAGAGATCATCACCAATGAGAAGATAGCGGGGGGCTTGGTGTCAGATACGTCATCGAGCATCACGTTCAATATGAGAAGAAAAATTTTGGGTTTGAAAGTAGGTAAGGGTGTTTCCATACCAAGGGTCATCTGAAGTAATGGCAAAAAAGTGTTCATTGGGTAAATCATCATTAACCAACGGATCTTATGTACCAGTAGGAAATTTAGAAATGAGTTCAGCAAGGGCTAAACGTTTTTTACTCTTGAGTTTGACAAATTCAAGATCAAAATCCTTAAGGATAACGATCCAATGGGTGTACTTCCCATTAATGATCCGTCTACTTAATAGGAAATCCATAGGGTTGGAATGGGACACGACCTTGTTGGAACGTGTAAGGATATCATGACTAAGTTTTTGGATCGAGAACATAATGGCCAGTGCCAACTTATCTTCATGCGAGTAGGACATAGTGCGACCCACAACGTTCTTACTGACATAATATATAACATTTTTGTTTTCAGTGTCATCTTCTTGGATAAGGACCCCAACGACCGAATGGGTGGAAGCTGAGATGTACATGATGAAATCCCTCTCAAAGTTAGGAGGACTAATCAAGGGAGTGGAAGTGATAGCATGTTTCAGGGCATCGAAATACTTGTTAGGGTCCCGTGATTTGGCTGATTGGCAAGCCAAATGACAGTGTAACATCAAACCAAACTTTGGAGCCCGAGGACCTAGCCTTCCTGGACTCACAGAGGGCTCTCTCTATATGCGTAAGGGATATCTGTGTGTTTTCTTATTTGTGTTCTGATTTTAGGCTAGTTATGAAGTAAGTTTTTTATTTTTGTTTTTTTTAAGTTGTGAGGGATGAAACTGATCAAAGATATAAAATAGATAACAAGATGTAGATTAACTGGGCTATGGGGTCAAAAGGTCAAGAAAGCTATTAGATGACGATACAAGGCTGTTGAAGGGCCAATTTGATTCAAGGTAGAAAGGATCTTTGGGAAAAATGGAGTAAATGGACATCAATTTTGGGAGCAACAAAGAGTTTCAAGCATTACTGATTCAATAGATAGCATAAACATGGTAAGGAAAACCCTTAATCATGCAAAATGTAACTATAAACTAATCAACACATAGAAACAAACATTCAAGCCATGCATAGAAGTATAAGACCCTCTAACTTTGGGAAATGGCTATCAGACTTTGGGGAAAACATATAAGACGAACTAACAACTCAAAAAACTATGTTGGAACGCCTAAACACAGTACTTCGAGTTATTGGGCACTTTGAACAACAAGATTTGCATAGTTTTAGGCAAAGGGCTAGATCGGGACTAGGCTTCCTTGGTTCAAACAAAATGATAATCTAATCAATCAAAGAGATAGTTTCATGGATGGGACTATGGACAGTCATAGGTAAGCAGGGCACACCATACATCCTACTTAATATGCATAGAACTATGAATGAAACTAGCAACAATATCCTCAAGTTGTTAAAGAGCAGTTAAGAATTCTTTAATGCAACTAAGGAAGAAGAAAACATAAAAGCTATGAAGATTCAGGAATTTTGAGGTGCCTCCATGGGCATATCTCAAATTTTTTCTCTACTGATCTATAGCAAACAAGAAACATGTATCATGAATGAAAACTAGAAGACAACAACAAAGCAAGAGACACTATACCATTCTACCATGTCATGGAATCCATCAACAATCCTTCATCATCCATCCAAGAACATTCAAGAGGCAATCCAAAAGCATAACACAAGTATTTTCTCCAAAGCTCATATGACCATATATTGCTTCTCTTCTCAAGTTCATCCTTGTTTACAATGAGAGCCTTTGGAATATATAGGCTCAAGTGAGGAAAACCTCATGGTTCAACTTGCATCCTCATTGGCCTAATCAAAATATCTAAACTTGTCCTTGAGGCTTTGCAAAGCCCAAGGCACAAAATATCTCATAAAATATCTAAAAATTGCTAAAAAAGGGAATTTAATTGACTTTGCATCATTTTCCAAGTGTAAAAATAGCTAAACGCACATTTGAAAAAAGCAGATTTTAGAGGTTCAAAAATTACAAAAATATTTCAAATTTACATCAGAAAAAGGTCCCCTGACTTTCCGGAAACATTTGGCAGCCTTCCTGGTGTCAAAATGAGGCTCATGATAGCTCGTTGGAAAGCTCTGAGTGTCTACTTTCCGGCGCAACTAAAATTTCCCCAATCTGATGCCTGGAAGTTCTCCAGAACTGCACCTGTGTGTAAAAATCCAGAAAATTACAGTCTACTGATAGACCGGGCAGAGTGTGCAAAATGCGAGCCTTTTTCGCTGTTTTGAGAGGGAAGATGGTCTCAAAATGCTCTGAAAATCGTTGAGGACATGCTCATGAAATTATGGCATCCGATGATACCATTCTCCTCCCTTGATGAATCCTCAAAATGAAATGGCGAATTTATGAGTTTTTGATCAA
This sequence comes from Pinus albicaulis, assembly GCA_034641835.2. NCBI lineage: Eukaryota > Viridiplantae > Streptophyta > Pinopsida > Pinales > Pinaceae > Pinus > Pinus albicaulis. Next base: position 362,494,187 of record CM076578.1, read on the forward strand.
AAACTCAAAAATGCCAAAAAACCAAAAAAGCTGTCAAATGGGCCCAAGCCCCTCAAGGGTCTCAGAAAAAGATGCTCCGAAGCTAAAGCCAAAATGTCAAGCGCCGATGTGCCTTTCTTCTCTTCTTCCGTGTTCTTGTGCCTCCTCTCTTTCTCTTCCGCTCTTTGGTGGCCTTTAGCTTGCGCTCTATGGCAAACCGATTCAACTTTTGATAGTGTCGTGTCATCTTCTCTGCAGCTTCCAGGCCTCATGCATTTCGGCTTCATCTCCATGCTACTTGCCTTTTCATTGCGTCTCCTTATTTCTTCAATTTCTTGCTCGCCGTATTTGTCTTTTTAGGAGAAGGAGGCACAATTGCTTTGCCCTTGTCATCTTCTTGAAACTGCTGCTCTCCTTGAGGTTGCTGTGTGTCTTCTTTAGGTTGCTTCTGCTCTTCAATGTCATGATGCTGATCTGTCTCAAATTCTTGTTTCCCTTGATCATCAACATCATGATGCTGCTGTGCTTGGATTTCTTGTTCATTTTGTGGCTCAAGCTGTTGTTCAAATTTCTACCCAAACTGCTGTTCATGACCCTCAATATCAAGCTGCTGCTCTTCCTCTTCTCCCTACTGTTCATTTTCACTGAGATGTTGTTGTTCATCACTCTTTTCTTCTTTCTCATGCCCTTTCTCTTCTTGCTTTCCACTTCACTCTCCCTCTTCATTCTCCTTTGATTGTTCTGTAGTGAATTTGAGCTTTCTAGGAGTGGCTCTGGTAGAGGAAGGTGAGGGGCGATGAACAGGCGATGTGGGAGATGTATGGACCGGAGGGACAGTGGAGAAATCTGGGTGACTAATGAAAACATCCCATGAAACCTCTTTCTTCTCTAGCTAGTGTAGGATGATGATTTTAATCAGAGAATGATGGCATAGAGAAGCTATTTGTTGTGATGGAGGCTTTTTCTGGACAGGAGAGGCCATTTTCTCAATACTTTTGCACAAGAAGTAAGGAAGATTGAGCTGCTTGGTTCTAGTGAAGTGCATCAACAGTCGAATGTGGTAGGCATACACTCGGGAGAATCTCCCTTCAGAGGTGAAATATTTCATTATGATCTTCATAAGAGGAGCATAGCTAGCAAGAAGATGAGAGAAAGGAAAAATAGCAGTGCATTTTTCTCTGTGCTCGGGCTTGATGAAAGGCTTGTAGTCATCCAAGTCTAGATATGCTTGCTTGAACCATTTTTCGCCAATTTATAGGATTTTAGTTTCCTTGGACACATACCTCAGAGAGAACTTAAAATCAAGGCCTGCTACTTGGAAATGTTTTTCTTTAAATCTCAAGGCGCACAAGTGTGTTAAAGGTGAGAAACGTTTGACCTCCTGCACTCTCTGGCAGAAATCCAAACAACCTACCTCATGAAAATTGAAAAGGATAGATGGGTGCGCATTAACTTCCTCGGTAGAAATAGGCTCATACCTCTTGTGCAACCCACTTCTGCTATCTTGCCTAGGAGGCATCAGAACCTAGATGTGCTTTTGAAACACCAAGTTACTCCAAAGCTTTTGAAATGCCTTCTTTAAACCAAACTCTATCTCAGCCTCCTGTCACTTCACTGTTTGATAATGCAGCAATGGTTTTGAGGATAGTGTGAAATGCCCTCTTTTGATATAAGACCCTATCTCTTCAAAACAAAGCCCTTTCTTGCTTTGTATATTAATCAACAACATCCATAATGACATACACAATTAATCAAAGAAGAAAACATAAAGAAGGTACTTTCCCCGTGTTGGTGTAAGAGAACTCTCGCTTTTAGATGTTTTCAGACAATATAACCTCAAGTCCAGACAAAGGTAAAGAAGTACCTTTCCGAGCTTCAAACAATCAACATTTCCTTGTATTCCCTTTACCAGCAGATCTAACAAAATGAAAACAGTCAACCAGAGTGTATCTATACAGTCCAAATCCACTGTTATAGGACTAGGTGACAAGGTTTGAAATGTTTTTGAGGTGGTAGCCAAGGTCTTGCAATAGTCATAGTACCAACAAACTTCTTTTCAAACAAAACACTGCTCCTTTTGGTGTGTTTCTCCACCAGTGGTTTCAACAATCATAAACATAGTCAAACAACAGGTATCTTTCATAGTCAGAGGCTATTGTGTCATAGGATCAGGTGACAGAACCTTCTAGCATTTGGTTAACCATCAACTCTTTTTCAAGAAATATTGTTCTTTATACTCCACACTTCCTTAATTTCAGTTTAATAACACCTACTGTTTTCACCCTTTAAGCACCTTACTGCTCTTTCCTTATTTCAAGACTATTTCACTGTGTTTTGTGAGTGTTTTAATGTCTTTCTCTCATCAACAAGTATCACAGTTTGAGGGCAGTCAATAAAAACTTTGTAGCAAGCGAACACTTCTTCTAATCAAGATATTGCCCCTACATTTACCAATTTTCACTCACAACTTTGTCGATACCTCCAAGTGGCAACTCACATTTTCACATACTAGAATCTGTTTATGGTCGAGAAAACAGCCTTGTGTCTTCTCTTCAGCATACTAAAAAAAAACTTTGAATGATGACCAAGTTATATGTGGATGATTACTGTGGTTTGAAAATTAGGGCCACTGTCTCAATTTGCAAACACTGATTTTCTGCCTTAACCCAATGTCTCCATCTCTTACCTTTGTTTGGAGGGCAGTCTATAGGCTCTTTGAAGCAATCTCCACAGTTTTGTTTTAACGTTTCATCCTTAGCTAGCATAAACACTGTCAATTTCGTTTCTCTTTACAAATGAAAAAACCAAACACAACTGTGATTTTTCACCAAGATTGTATCCCCTTTCACTCTACATCAACGAATTTGAAAAGTTCATATAGGTATATAAATACCTTTAAAATGGTGGCAAGGCTTTTTAGAGAGTTGCAGCAGCCCTTAGAAGTGACTTGGAGGCGTGACAACAAACGCAGCGCGTTTGAACGAGAAAGCGCCACGCGCATGAGCTGTCGGGTGGCTTTGTCAGGTGACTGCAACCGTCGCGCACAGGCGCGCCGTGCAACGGTTATGCGTCTGTGTAAATTTTCCTCTAAGAACGCTGCACGCATATACAGGCACGCCGTGCAGTTAAAAAAGCTTGGTAAATAATAAAATCGCCTGTGAACTCGCCTTCAAATTTCGAAATAGCAAGAGTGGGGTTTGCTCATGTTTTTTAGATATTTGAAGAAGCCTGCAACGGTCTCTTGTCCTCTTTATAAATAAAAACAAAACCTCTTGGTTTAGTTTTTGTATTTGCTTAGAAACTACAAACCAAGGCTTTTGTATATCTATAATGAAAAGAATTATCTGAATTGTGGTGAAGGGCTTATACTTAAACTTTGGTGAAATACCTCAAGACTTGCTTAGACATTTTCTCGCTTTATATTCCTATACATTCAAGGAAAACAAAAAAATATTGATCAATAAATTTAAAAGCCCCAGGTGCAATTCTCCAACTTATTCTTCTGCATTTTATGAGACTCAGATGTATTTTCCCGGCTTTCACCGTTTTCTTTTTGTAGTGCCCTTTGCTGAAGAAGAAATTGAACTATTTCCTCAATATCTTTTATATTTTTTGATTCTTGAATGGCATACTTGTTTCTGTTATTTGAAAGGAGATGGCTTACCTTTTTAACTTGGTTTGACAAACTCTGCCTCCAAGCGCTTCATCAATCTTTTCCAACTGTAGGTGTCCAAAATTCACTATCTATTTGGATTTATTATTCAACATTAAGAAGGCGCCGTTCATAATACACTTTCTCTGCTCAGAAAGTATTACCATGATGTCTCTGTTCATTTGAATAATGAAAACCTATGTTTGTTTTAGACTTTCCAAAAATTGACAGTATGTCACAGCATCTCTTTTGCTTATTATGAGCAATCATTTCAGTGGTGATGTCTCTTGATGACATAAACCTAGATTGTCTGTGTCAGTTGTTATAGCATATTTGAAAGGCAGCTGTCTATAAATAGAATTTCTTTCAATAATGACATGTCTCCCCAAGGGTTTAAAACTCAGATCATAACTTTTTATACCTTTCTTTGTGTTTTGAGGAGAATTGAGGAGACAAACATGAGGTAAATAAGGAATTAACTGAATATATCTAAGAAATAAGGCTTCTATTAGTCATATTCTTTCCAATGCAAAACATTCTCAATTACCAAACTTACCGCATCCGAAGATAAGAGCTTTTCTGTGGTGGAGTGTAGATTGCAACACCACATGAATTTGCACCCGTCAATGATAGCAAGATGTCACATGTCCGGACCTGTATCACTTGCATGCCTTTTCTCTATGTTTATCCGGAAACCATAGACTCATCCATGATCAAAAGACACATAAGAACACACATAGATCCTTTTTATCGAAGTATTTCAAGTATTTTCCTGCCCAAGACCGATTTGAGCTATTCATATTAATACCCCCAGAGATGTTTTGTTTTGATAGCTTTGATCAATGCAGTCTTTTTGTTACACATGATGAACATGCTTTGCTTACAAGCCAACCCTTTTGGTAATTGTTCAAGTCAATATTGGCCAACGCCCTCTGCTTGTAGATGAAGGAGGCGCCTTAACCCTCTGCTTATAGATGAAGGAGGTTTTTTGGCCATGACAAATAACAAGTTTGTTTGACAGTGTTGTCTTTCTTTTACTGTGCTTATCAGGCTGGATGAAGTTGTAAGAATTTGATGAGTAACTCCTTACCCTCGTGTATGTATCTCAGGCTTATGTTCACATTGGGAAGCAGTTGTTGTTCTAAATGTGGATTCAAGAATTTTCTCCTGAGATGATGACATGTTTCCTGTCTTTGTAAAATCCATAAAACACCTGGTGGAACACCAAAATTGCATTTTGGAGACTGTGGTCTATGCATTGCTGAGACTTAGGGGTGTGTAAGTGGCGCGACTTAGGGCTGTGATTAACTTCATTAGCAGAGTGGGAGGGCTGTCATGATTGGTCTGTAGCAGATGAGGGTTTTTTGGCTATTAGATGTTTTCCAAGGGTAAAATGCCTTAAAGCGCCACTTCCTAACTTAAGGGAGGCTTTTTGAACAAACTTGGATTGTCTTTTTTAGAGCTGATGGGCAGACTAGTAGGGCTAAAGCTAGATAGGATAGTGATAATGAGGTTTCACCTTGACATGGGTGGACTGAAAAGTAGGAAGGCGAAAAAAAGTTTTATGAGGGTTTTCTAGATGACAAATTGACATATGGAGATCAGCTTCTAGAAAACTCAGCTATGGATTTAGTCATCACTAACAAGTGAAAAATACTGATGATTAACAGTGGCTCCATTTGGGGAGGGCAGCTCCTCATCAGGAGGTGTCCAGATTTCAGATCTTTGGCTTATGAAGACCAGTGCCTTACCCATTGGTAAAAAATTTCACCCTTCTTAGATGTTATTTCTGAAAAGTGACAGCATGGTTAACATCAATGATATTTCTCCCTACCCCACTATTTTTCCTAACATTTTTTCTTCTTTTTGGCGCATTTGAACTAGCAGCCCTTTGAAAATGCATATTTTTCTTTTTGCAAAATGAACCTATCTATTTCTTCTCTTATATCTGCCGGGAGTTTAGATTAAACTGATGAAATCCTTCATTACTCTACCTATGCTAGATCAACTGTCAAGATTAAATAGTTTGACAGGATTTTGTTCTCTAATCTAAAACACGAAATTTAAAAGATGATCAAATCAGGATTAGACAATCTGATTTGTCATGTATTTGCGGCATGATAGTACAAACTGCACACAAATATTATTCTGCAACAAAAGGAAAACTAGACAAGCGGGGCTAAGATGTACAATGTATTTTTCATCCCTCGCTTCTCTCTTTGGTTCTGTTTTAGGCATGTGGAACCAGAATCTCTCCCTAATCTACACTCTATGATAAGTCAATCTTACACAATGTTGGATATCTTTTGCACTCACTAACTTATCAGCAAATAAATTTAAACATGCTCAGCTAAGATTAGGCTAGATAGATGAACAAGACATTGAAGTACTAGTAGCGGCATTTAGACTTGCTCACTTTCCGAAAGACTATTTTTTGGAACATGGGGCCTTTTCCTGTTTTTTCAACTGCCCTCTTTTCTTATCTTTTACTGTTTTTGACTTTTCTATTTTTCTATGTTTCAAACAGTGGTATATACAATGAATGAAAGTGTTTCAAACTCAGAAATGGAGCTCCTGACAAAAATAATGTTTTAATGTCCTGCCATTCACAGGACCCCCAAAAATTTCAGTCCCATCAGGTTCTTGCAAGAAGAAAGCATTGTTTCCACTGACTGAGATGATGATGTAAGGCCCTTTCCATAAATTTTCAAACTTGCCATGTTTACCTTTGTCTTCTCTTCTAGAATCCCATTTTAAAACTTTATCTCCAATTTGAAAATCATTTTCCTTAGTTCTTCTGTCAAAAATCTGTTTTATTTTATCTTGTGCTAACTGAGCCCTTTGGTAAACTTCTTCTCTGGTTTGTTGTAAATGGATAGTCTAATTTACCCTCCTTTGCATGTCATTTTCTTCTATTTGGACTTCTTGTAATAGCTTCATTACCGGAACCCCTAAAGATGTTGGGAAAATGGCATCTATGCCATAAACTAGCTGGTAAGGAGACATACCTATGGATTTCTTGGTGGTTAATCTATCAGCCCATAAGGCGTGTACTAGTTTCCCATGCCATGCTTTTTGATTTTGTTCAAGAAGTTTTTTTATAATGTTGACTAGGCTTTTGTTAGAAGACTCAGCTAAGCCATTACCTTGAGGGTAATAGGCTGTGGAATGTCCTAATGAAATGTGATATTTGTGACAGAAGTCAACCATTCTTTTGGAGGAGAAGGCAGCGGCATTATCTGTAATGATCTTTCTGGGACAGCCAAATCTAGATAGGATATTGGTTTCTAGGAACTTGATGATGACTGAATCGGTGGCATTCCGGGAAGGTATGGCTTCTATCCATTTGGTAAAGTAATCAGTGGCTGTGAGGATCCATTTATGTTGAGCAGATGAGGAAGGGTGAATTTCCTCGATAAAATCCAGACCCCATTGCTGGAAGGGTCCTTCAACTATAATGGGATGTAAGGGCAAAGGTAAAAGCTTTTTCTTGCCATAAAAAATTTGACATTTATGGCATGTCATAACTAGTTTGTGAGTGCCAGGGAATAAGGTAGGCCAATAATAACCGGCTCTAAGGATTTTTTTCGCTGTGGTTTTCCAGTAGAGATGGCCCCCACATTCCCCTTCATGCATTTCATGCATAATTTTCCCTGCATCAGACTCAATCAAACATTTAAGCAACATAGCAGTGGGATTTTTCCAATACAGAAAACCATCTATAATACAAAACTTTAAATATTTTTGTTTGAGAAATCTAGCTTTTGTTTTTGATAAAGTCGGAGGAGCATTCAGATAAGTTAATACATAAAGAATATCTGCATACGAAGGTGAATCCAGAAATATTTGATCAATAGGGGGGAGTGTGCACTCTTCTTGTTCTTCTAAGGCATCAACAAAATTTATATCTAAAGCTTGGAGGTTGGTTTCAGCCATTAGCCTTGCAAGTCCTTGTCCTTTAACTAGTTTGGTAGGTCGGATTTCTAAGTCATATTCTAGGATGATAGCGATCCATTTTCCCCTTTTACCATCGGGATCTTGGTTCAGAATGTCTTTGACGACAGTATTAGGAACAAAAGCGATGACATGAGAATGCAAGATGTAGACTCGGAAATCTTTCAGTGCTTTTACCAATGCGAATGCCTGTTTTTCCATGATGTTGTATTTCAAGGGAGCATCTCTCAGCGATTTGCTAAAAAAGGAAATGGGTTGTTCTTGCCCAGCTGCATTTTTCTGTAACAACGCCGCAGCTATTGTGTGTTCTGAGGCAAATGAAAAAATGTAAAAATCTTTGGTGAAGTCAGGGCTTATCAATACTGGTGTTTCACTTAAGGCCCTTTTAATTAGTTCAAAATATTTTTTGGCTTCTATATTCCATTTAACCCCGACCTCCTTTTTTAACATATTTGTGATATCTTTCAGGAGTTCAGCAAGGTTTGGGATGAATCTTCTTAAGAAATTTATCTTTCTGATAAAGGACTGTAACTCCTTTATGTTTCTGGGGTGACTTATCTGTAATATACCTTCGATTCTCTATGGGTCTATTTTAATTCCTTTTTCCGAAATAATGTGACCTAGGAGTTTTCCTTCCTCTAGACCGAAAAGTGTTTTCTTGGGGTTTAGGGATAAACCATATTTTCTGCATTTCTTGAAAACTTTTCTTTAAGTGAGCTAGGTGTTCTTCATCTGATTTAGAATATACCGTTATATCGTCAAGATATATGACTATGAAAACACTTATGTCTTCTGAGAAGGCTATGTCCATGGCTCTTTGAAATGTGGCGCCGGCATTCATCAGTCCAAAAGGCATTTTAACATACATAAAAGTGCCCCAAGGGGTGGTGAAAGTTGTCTTATGTTGATCGGTAGGGTAAACCAACACTTGGTTATAACCAGAAAAACCATCAAGCAATGAGATTCTTTTAGCGCCTACTACCTTCTGAAGTATGTGGTCCATTTGGGGCAGAGGATAGTTGTCTTTCAGACATGCCCTATTTAGGTTTCGAAAATCTATATAGAGTCTGATTTCACCAGTCTTTTTCCTAACTGATACTAGATTTGAGACCCACTCAGAGTATCGGAGAGACACTATTATCCCGGCATCATACATCTTTTTGATTTCCTTTTCAACCAATGGTAGTAGTACTGGGTTTATCCTTCTTAACTTCTGTTTGAAAGGCTTTTGGTCTTCTTTGAGGGGGATTTTATGTTGAATGATGCTCGTGTCATATGATTTCAAATCTTGGTATCCCCATGCAAACACATCTTTAAATTCTTTAAACAACTCAATGTATTTATGTTTTATATGAGGTGGGAGGGATTTGGACAGTTTGACCTTTCTAGGTTCCTCCGAGCTTCCTATGTTATATTCTTCTATGTCGACCTCAGTGGATTCCATTTTCGGTTTTTTGGCCACATCGTTAAAATCAAACAATTCCTCTAGAGGTGCAAGCCCTCTGGGTATGGTATCATTTTCACAATGTAAGACTTCGAGTTCTCTTGGATCAACATCCTCTCCTATCTCAGTTCCAGATGAAAGGTTTATCAGATTTAGATCTGTCAAAGAATGTAGATTTAGCTCTTGGTCTTGATTGTGTCTGTATTCCCTTTCTTCATTTCCTAAGTTTTTCCTGGTTTCTTCAAATTCATTCTTAGATTGTAAGAAATCGTCAATTTGATCATCATCTTTGAATATTTGCCAATGATTAATATTATCTGGTATAGTAGGGCGATGTTTAACTTGAATGTCATATTGCTCACTTAGACATGGTGTTTGGCTATTGCTTGCAGCAAAGGCGAGCTCATTTGCCAGACTATTTTGGATCCTAGGGATAAAGGCGAGTTCATACTTCTCGAAGGTTTTGAGGATATCTAAAGCTGCATTCCTGTATTCCCTTAGTCTGGGGTTTTTTGCTGAATATTCACCTTTGATTTGCCTGATTACAAGTTCTGAATCTCCCTGGGCTGATACTTTTTTGGCGCCTAAGTCCTTAAGTATGTGCAGACCAATGAGAAGGGCCTCATATTCCGCAATGTTATTAGTACACTGGAATTCTAATCTGAAAGAATGACCTTTATTAGTATTGTGTATCCAGATACCGGCCCCTGAACTAGTTTTTCCACAGGAACCATCAAAGCTTATAATCCAAAGAACTTCTCTTTCATACAAGATACTAAGCTGTTTTTCAGGCTTCTTGGTGCTTTGATCATTGGTTTCCATTTTCAGTAATGGGAAGTGGGTTTCCGATGGTTTAAAAACCTCTTCATTTTCTATTATCTGCTTGTTCACATCACTTTCATTATATAAGATAAAAGAATCTAAATCGGAATGAATGGAATAAATGGGAGTGTTGTTCGGCTTATCCCGGTTACTAACCATGTATTTCATGTGAGTTTCTCGGTATAATCTCCTAGTCTAGTTAAAAACGGGGATGGTAGCGAATGACATATCCATTTGGAGACTACCTTGTATTTTGGCAGCCCATGCCCTTGATAGTAACATTCCATACTTAGGAGGGATATCAGCTACTACTACGTCCATGACCAAGTTTTTCGCTGGTAGCTGTGTTAGAGCAAAATCTAGGTTTTTTATCAGACCTAAACATTTGACCTGATTTGAGTCAAAGGAATACAGGTTTTTGTAAGGTTGAGTTACTTCTAGTCCCAGGTTTTCCATGACCGCTCTAGGCATTAGGTTATGGTAGGCACTAGAATCTAACATGGCATTATGTAGTATCTTGTCCCGTATGTTCAGACTCACATAGAAGGGGGAGACAGATCCTTCTTGGTATTGACCTTCTATCTTCGGGCCGAATAGGAGCTCAGGTTTATCATCAGTTAGATTCAAAGTATCTGCCTCGCTTCCTATGTCAAAAACTTTGAAGACTTGAGATCTATACCTATCTATAGTTATTAGTTCAGTAAGGGGTATGGTAATTTTTATTTTGGAAATTTCCCCTTCGAAACTAAAAGGATATTGTGGTCTGGACATATTTGTTTCAGCTTTCTCAGACATGAATTTTTCTATGCTCTTAATTTGCTGACTTTGGTTCAGGATTTGGTTTGACACAGCCATCTCGGGGATTTTTGTAGAGGTACTAGGAGTATTTGAGCCGAGACTTGTTTGAATAGCTTTATCTTTGTTTTGGTCAATTTTCTTGGTCATGATTGTGTTGCTATCCATAGCCTTTTTAGGGATGGCATCGAAGGTTTTAGTAATTTCAGGATTACCCTTTTTGGAGCGGTCTTGGTTTTTTCTACTTCTAAGGTTATACTGCCTGTGAAATTCTATAATATCATTTTGAAAGTCTATGACGGGATCCTCGAGATCTTCATAGTTGGTTTCGTCCTGACCCGGAGAGCATAACTCTTGCTCTTCTGCTGTGAGGTAAACCTCACTCTCGTTATCAGAACCTATGAGATTCCAATGATTTTCATCAATGGGTTCGGTATCTTTATCCGCTTCTTCCACGTAATTTTCATTGAATGGTGGCCTAATTTGTTGGTCATTTTCCCTTGGTCTGTTTTGAGGTTGCTCCCTCCTAAAGTTTTGGTTCCGGTTTCTGTTTGGAGGGTTTGGCTGGCTGTCTCTAACAGGGGCCTTCTCATTTATCCTTTCCCACATTTTGGCCATGGTTTTGAATAAGTCATCTATTCTAGGATCTAGGGAAGGCGATGAAGTAGAGACCTCATCTTTATATGTGACCTTTCTTTATGATCTATTCCTAGCCCTTTTTTCTGCTAAGTTGGCATCTGCTTTTATGGCTATTTGTTGCATTTCTTCTAAGGTAGGGGGATCTTTGTCTCTCAGATGATATGTCATGTCCGGATCAAAACCCTCGGTAAATTTTTCCAAGGTTAAACCAAGTGGGGGTTTGAAATGAGGTGGGAGGGAGTTATACACACTGTTGAACCTAGTGCAGTAAGCCTGGACACTTTCCCCATTTTCCCGTTTTAGGTTGTTATATTCTGACAGGATTTGAATAGGGTTCTTTCGGATTTCCCACCTATTTCTGAAGACTTGATGTAGTTCTGGGATGTTGTGGATGCTGTTTGGAGTCAAGCTTTTGAACCATGTTTTGGGTTCACCACCCAGGCTTTGGGCGAATATTCTCATTCTGACGGTCTCGTCTTGTACCTCCAGGTATTCATAAGCATCACTAATCCTACTTATATGTTGTTGAGGTGTGGTGGTGTCTTCTCCGGTAAAGTGTGGGATTTTGTCTTGATATTTATTTGGGAGAGGAGCCAAAGGCGGTGGCAACACCAAAGGTGCGTACCAGGCTGCCATGACGGGAGCTAATGGATGATGTACAAGATGAGGACTAGTGGGCTGAAATGAGGTGGTTTGAACAGGTGTGGCGGATGAACTTGGACTAGTGATCTGGTTTTGAGCAGATCTGGGATGGTAGGAGCCAAAGTGATGGAGGAGCTGAAAGTCCGGGGGTGTGGAAGGTGAAGCTTCTCTACTAGGACTCTGTGTTGGGTCTAGGGGTTCAAGATCGTTAAGGTTTATCTTACTATGCGATTTGCTTCTGAAAAGAGTTTTTGAGGACTCTAATCCAAAAGATGAATCTAGTAGGATAGTGAGATGTTCAAGTACCGATATTGTTTTACGGATGGATCTACCAGAAGCTAGATGGTCAGTTTCGGAAGCTTGCCACAGAATCTTCTCTGGGTCATCTACTATGATAGGGGGATTTGGGTCTGGATGGGATCTGGTGTTGATTCTTCGTGGAGCCAGATTTCGGGTTTAGAATTTAGAGAGGATGGTATTGATGAATGTTTTGGATGGGTGGTCTCTCTAAAATTCTACTAAAGTGAAGGATGGTCAAAATAAAGGGATGGACTAGTGGAGTCGCCAGGTGGAACTTGGTTGTTTTGTGGAGATAGCTATGGTCCACCACCGGTAACTAATCTGGAAATATTTTTTAGATTTTCTGAATTTATGTGCAGCCTATGGTTTGTTAAAGTATCCTAGACTTGTTTCAACACTTTGCTAGGGTGATGAGAACAAAAAGAGTTTACTCTAAATGGGTCTATGGGCTGCTTGCTTGTTTATGGTATCTAAAGGACTAAGAGTCTATAAGAGTTTGCTAGACTGTCATGTACTCAGTGTCCTACCATCTCCCGCTATGTTGATGGGATAAGTTGATTGGATAGTAATCTAGAGTTCGGTAAAATAGTAAGGCCTACTGGAGGCTAGTGGAGTCGCCAGGTGGAACTTGGTTGTTTTGAGGTATATGTGTATGGTCCACCACCAGTACTGACAAAAACCAATCTAAGGGAGTTTTTGTGGTTTTTTCTGAGTTTTATGTGCAGCCTAGGATGTAAGAGTGTTATAAACCAGAATCATCACTTTGCTAAGATGGTGAAACAGAGAGTTTACACTAAATGATTCTAAAGGCTGATGGTTTAAGTTAAAAGTTGAAGGACTAAGGAGTCTATAAAAGTTTGCTAGACTGTCATGTACTCAATATGTCCCACCGTGATCGCCATTATGTTAGTGTGGCGATGAAGTGGCTCAATAGGCAGGTATTCTAGATTTTGGTAAAATAGGAAGGCCTACAGGAGGCTAGTGGAGTCGCCAGGTGGATTTTTAGTTGTTTTGAGGTATATGTGTATGGTCCACCACCAATACTTGACAAAAACCAATCTAGGGAGGTTATTTTGCGGTTTTTTTGAGTTTTTATGTAATCCTAAGGTTTGGAAAAGTGTCCTATAGCTGAGTCATCATTTTTCTAGGATGGTGAGACAACCAGATTCTACTCTTCTAAGTTTGACTGAGATTTTGAGAATTCCTAAGGGATATCTAGGATTTTTTGACTCAAAGTCCCACCGTGATCGCCATTATGTTAGGGTCCCGTGATTTGGCTGATTGGCAAGCCAAATGACAGTGTAACATCAAACCAAGCTTTGGAGCCCGAGGACCTAGCCTTCTTGGACTCAGAGAGGGCTCTCTCTATATGCGTAAGGGATATCTGTGTGTTTGCTTATTTGTGTTCTGATTTTAGGCTAGTTATGAAGTAAGTTTTTGATTTCTGTTTTTTTTAAGTTGTGAGGGATGAAACTGATCAAAGATATAAAATAGATAACAAGATGTAGATTAACTGGGCTATGGGGTCAAAAGGTCAAGAAAGCTATTAGATGACGACACAAGGCTGTTGAAGGGCCGATTTGATTCAAGGTAGAAAGGATCTTTGGGCAAAATGGAGTAAATGGACATCAAGTTTGTGAACAAAAAAGAGTTTCAAGCATCACTGGTTCAATAGATAACATAAACATGGTAAGGAAAACCCTTAATCATGCAAAATGTAACTATAAACTAATCAACACATAGAAACAAACATTCAAGCCATGCATAGAAGTATAAGACCCTCTAACTTTGGGAAATGGCTATCAGAATTTGGGGAAAACACATAAGATGGACTAACAACTCAAAACACTATGCCGGAATGCCTAAACACAGTACTTCAAGTTATTGGGCACTTTGAACAACAAGATTTGCATAGTTTTAGGCAAAGGGCTAGATCGGAACTAGGCCTCCTTGGTTCAAACAAAATGATAATCTAATCAATCAAAGAGATAGTTTCATGGATGGGACTATGGACAGTCATAGGTAAGCAGGGCACACCATACATCCTACTTAACATGCATAGAACTATGAATGAAACTAGCAACAATATCCTCAAGTTGTTAAAGAGCAGTTAAGAATTCTTTAATGCAACTAAGGAAGAAGAAAACATAAAAGCTATGAAGATTCAGGAATTTTGAGGTGCCTCCATGGGCATATCTCAAATTTGTTCTCTATTGATCTATAGCAAGCAAGAAACATGTATCATGAATGAAAAATAGAAGACAACAACGAAGCAAGAGACACTATACCATTCTACCATGTCATGGAATCCATCAACAATCCTTCATCATCCATCCAAGAACATTCAAGAGGCAATCGAAAAGCATAACACAAGTATTTTCTCCAAAGCTCATATGACCATATATTGCTTCTCTTCTCAAGTTTAGCCTTGTTTACAATGAGAGCCTTTGGAATATATAGGCTAAAGTGAGGAAAACCTCATGGTTCAACTTGCATCCTCATTGGCCTAATCAAAATATCTAAACTTGTCCTTGAGGCTTTGCAAAGCCCAAGGCACAAAAATATCTCATAAAATATCTAAAAATTCCTAAAAAAGGGAATTTAATTGACTTTGCATCATTTTCCAAGTGTAAAAATAGCTAAAAGCACATTTGGAAAAAACAGATTTTAGAGGTTCAAAAATTACAAAAATATTTCAAATTTACATCAGAAAAAGGTCCCCTGACTTGCTGGAAACATTTGGCAGCCTTCCTGGTGTCGAAACAAGGCTCATGATAGCTCGTTGGAAAGCTCTGAGTGTCTACTTTCCGGCGCAACTGAAATTTCTTCAATCCGATGCCCAAAAGTCCTCCAAATATGCACCTGTGTGTAAAAAGCCAGAAAATAACAGTTTGCTGATAGACCGGGCAGAGTGTGCAAAATGCGATCCCTTTTTGTTGTTTTGAAGGGGAAAATGATCTCCAAATGCTCTGAAAATTGCTGAGGACATGCTTATGAAATTATGGCATCTGATGGTACCATTCTCCTCCCTTGATGAATCCTCAAAATGAAATGGAGAATTTATGAGTTTTTGATCAAAACTCAAAAAATGCCAAAAAACCAAAAGTTGTCAAAATGGGCCCAAAATTGGTATGCATGGCCCTCAAGGGTCCTTGGAAACATGCTCCAAAGCTGAAACAAAAATTTCAAGCGCTGATATTCCTTTCTTCTCTTTCCGTGCCGAGCGCTTCCCCTTTTCTTCCTTCAGTTTCTCTTGGGTGGCCTTTAGCTTGCGTCGGGCAAACTGATTCAACTTTTGATAGTGTTGTGTCATCTTCCTTTGCAGCTCCAGGTCTCTCTTTTCCTTTTCAAGCTTCATCTCCAAGTGTTTATTGGCTCTTTCTAGCCATGCCTCCTTATTTTCTTCAATTTCTTGCTGTACTGGGCTTTGTCTTTTTAGGAGAGGGAGGCACAATTGCTTTGCCTTTGTCATCTTCTTGAAACTGCTGCTCTCCTTGAGGCTGCTGTGTGTCTTCTTCAGGTTGCTTCTTCTCTTCAATGTCATGATGCTGATCTGTCTCAAATTCTTGTTGCCCTTGATCATCAACATCATGCTGCTGCTGTGCTTGGATTTCTTGTTCATTTTGTGGCTCAAGCTGCTGTTCAAATTTCTACCCAAACTGATGTTCATGACCTTCAATATCAAGCTGCTGCTCTTCCTCTTGTCCCTGCTGTTCATTTTCACTGAGATGCTGCTGTTTAGCACTCTTTTCCTCTTTCTCCTGCTGCTGACCTTCACCACTGTCCTGCTGCTGTTCTTCATCTTCAGTTTGCTGCTCTTCATCCCTTTCTTCTTGCTCATGCCCTTTCTCTTCTTGCTGTCCACTTCCCTCTCCCTCTTCATGCTCCTTTGATTGTTCTGTAGTGAATTTGAGCTTTCTAGGAGTAGGCCCGCTGGACAAAGGTACAGGGCGATGAATAGGCTGGGTGGGAGATATATGGACAGGAGGAACAATGGAGAAATTCGGGTGACTGATAAAAACATCGCAAGAAACCCCTTTCTTCTCCAACTGATGTAGGATGATGATTTTAATCAGAGAATGATGGCATAGAGAAGCTATTTGTTGTGATGGAGGCTTCTTCTGGACTAAGGAGGCCATTTTCTCAATGCTCTTGCACAAGAAGAAAGGAAGGTTGAGCTGCTTGGTTCTTGTGAAGTGTATCAACAGTCGGATGTGGTATGCATAAACTCAAGAAAATCTCCCTTCACAGGTGAAATATTTCATTATGATCTTCATAAGAGGAGCATAGCTGGCAAGAAGATGAGAGAAAGGAAAAATAGCAGTGCATGTTTCTCTGTGCTTAGGCTTGATGAAAGGCTTGTAGTCATCCAAGTCTAGATGGGTCTGTTTGAACCATTTCTTGCCATGATATGGAATTTTGGTGGCTTTAGACACTGATCTCTGGGAAAACTTGAAATCAAGGTCTGCTACCTGGAAATGTTTGCTTTGGAACCTCAGGGCACATAGGTGTGTTAAGGGCGAGAAAATTTTGACCTCCTGTACCTTCTGGCAGAAATCCAAACAACCTACCTCATGAAAATTGAAAAGGATAGATGGGTGCGCATTAACTTCCTCGGTAGAAATAGGCTCATACCTCTTGTGCAACCCACTTCTGCTATCTTTCCTAGGAGGCATCTTGACCTAGATGTGCTTTTGAACCACCAAATTACTCCAAAGCTTTTGAAATGCCTTCTTTAAACCAAACCCTGTCTCAGCCTCCTCTCCCTTCACTATTTGATAATGCAACAATGGTTTTGAGGATAGTGTGGAATGCCCTCCTTTGATATAAGACCCTGTCTCTTCAAAACAAATCCCTTTATTCCCTTTGTATATTAATCAGTAAATATTCATAATGACATACACAGTCAATCAAAGAAAACACAGTGAAGGTACTTTCCTGTGTTGGTGGTAAGAGAACTCTGCTTTTAGATGTTTTGAGGATACAGTATAACCTTGTATCCTAGACAAAGGTAAAAACACACTCTTCTGAACTTCAAAACACTGCTTTTTCCTTGTATGCCCTTTACCAGCAGATCTAACAAAATGAAAACAGTCAACCAGAGTATATCTATACAGTCCAAATCCACTGTTATAGGACTAGGTGACAAGGTTTGAAATGTTTTTGAGGTGGTAGCCAAGGTCTTGCAGCAGTCATAGTACCAACAAACTTATGTTCAAACAAAATACTGCTCCTTTTGGTGTGTTTCTCCACCAGTGGTTTCAACACTCATAAACACAGTAAAAAAACAAGTATCTTTCATAGTCAGAGGCTATTGTATCATAGGATCAGGTGACAGAGCCTTCTAGCATTTGGTCAACCATCAACTGTTTTTCAACAAATATTGTTCTTTATACTCCACACTTCCTTAATTTCAGTTTAATAACACCTACTGTTTTCACCCTTTAAGCACCTTACTGCTCTTTCCTTCTTTCAAGACTGTTTCACTGTGTTTTGTGAGTGGTTTAATGTCTTTCTCTCATCAACAGAAATCACAGTTTGAGGGCAGTCAATAAAATCTTTGTAGTAAGCAAACACTTCTTCTAATCAAGATACTGCCCCTGCATTTACCAATTTTCACTCACAACTTTGTCGATACCTCCAAGTGGCAACTCACAGTTTCATATACTAGAATCTATTTATGGTCGAGAAAACAGCCTTGAGTCTGCTCTTCAGCATACTGAAATTTTTTTTTAAATGATGACCAAGTTATATGTGGATGATTACTGTGGTTTGAAAATTAGGGCCACTGTCTCAATTTGCAAACACTGATTTTCTGCCTTAACCCAATGTCTCCATCTCTTACCCTTGTTTGGAGGGCAGTCTATAGGCTCTTTGAAGCAATCTCCATAGTTTTGTTTTAACGTTTCATCCTTAGCTAGCATAAACACTGTCAATTTCGTTTCTCTTTACAAATGAAAACACCAAACACAACTGTGATTTTTCACCAAGATCTTATCCCCTTTCACTCTACATCAACGAATTTGCAAAGATCATATAGGTATATAAATACCTTTAAAATGGTGGCAAGGCTTTTTAGAGAGCTGCAGCAGCCCTTAGAAGTGACTTGGAGGCGTGACAACAAATTCTGCGTGTTTGAACGAGAAAGTGCCGCGCGCATGAGTTGTCGGGTGGCTTTGTCGGGTGACTGTAACTGTTGCGCACAGGCGCGCCGCGCGCATGTACAGGCGCGCCGCGCAACGGTTATGCACCTGTGTAAATTTTCCTCTGAGCGCGCTGCGCGCATATACAGGCGCGCCGCGCAGTTAAAAAATCTTGGTAAATAATAAAATCGCCTGTGAACTCGCCTTCAAATTTCGAAATAGCAAGAGTGGGGTTTGCTCGTGTTTTTTAGATATTTGAAGAAGCCTGCAACGGTCTCTTGTCCTTTTGAATGTAAATAAAAACAAAACCCTTGGTTTAGTTTTTGAGATGGTTTAGAAAACTTTCGCTTTTAAACCAAGGCTTTTGTATATCTATAATGAAAAAGAATGAGCCTGAAATTGTGCTGAAGGGCTCATACTTTGAAACTTTTGGTGAAATACCTCTTTAAGACTTGATTTGACATTTTCTGCTTTATATACCCATATCTGTTTGCTAGAAAACAAAAACTAGATCAAATACATTTTGTGCCTATAGGTGCAATTCTCCAACTGATGCCTTTTCTAGCTGTGAGTGAGACCTAGATGTATTTGCCCGGGCTTTCACTGTTTTTTGTAGTGCCCTTTGCTGAAGAAGAATTTGAACTGTTGCCTCAATATATTTTATACTTCTGATTCTTGGATGGCATAATTTTCTCTGACATTTGAAAGGAGATGGCTTACCTTTGTTAACTTGGTTTGACAAACTCTGCCTCCAAGCACTTCATCAACCTTTTCCAACTGTAGGTGTTCAAAATTTGCTGCATTCATTTGGATTTGTCATGGTCTATTGATTAAGAAGGGTGCTGCTTTCCAATACACTTTCCCTGCTCAGAAAATATTACCATGATGTCTCTGTCCATTTGAATGATGAAAAACCTATGTTTGTTTCAAACTTTCCAAAAACTGACAGTATGTCAAAGCATCTCTTTTGCCTATTATGAACAATTATTTCAGTGGTGAGGTCTCTTGATGACATAAACCTAGATTGTCTGTGTCAGCTGTTATAGCATATTTGAAAGGCAACTGTCTATAAATAGAATTGTTTCAATAATGACATGTCTCCCCAAGGGTTTAAAACTCAGATCATAACCTTTTTATACCTTTGTGTTTGAGGAGACAAACATATGAGGTGTAGAATGACTGCTGGAATAATTCATAGGTACCAAGGCTTTAATTAGTCATATTCTTTCCAATGCAGCTCTAAAATTACCAACCCTACTGCATCTGAAGGATACATTTGTCTTTGTGGTGGAGTGTAGATCGCAACACCATGAACTTGCACTGGCGCTTTGAATGATAGCAAGATGTCACATGTCTGGGACTGTGTACTACTTGCCTGCCTTTTCTCTATGTTTATCTGGAAACCATAGACTTTATCCCACAGATCAAAAGACACATAAGAACACACAGAGGTCCTTTTTACTGAAGTATTTTCCTGCTCAAGACTGATTTGAGCCATTCATATTAACACCCCTGCAGAGATGTTTTGTTTTGATAGCTTTGATCAATGGAGTCTCTTTTTGTTGCGCCATGATGATGATGCTATGCTTACAGTCAGCTTGCAATTGTTCAAGTCAATATTGGCCATCGCCCTCTACTTGTAGATGAAGGAGGCGCCTTAACCCTCTGCTTATTGATGAAGGAGGTTCTTGGCCATGACAAATTACAAGTCTGTTTGACAGTGCTGTCTTCTTTTACTGTGTTATCATGCTGAATGAAGCTGCAAGATTTTGATGAGTAACTCCTTACCCTACAGATGTATCTCAGGCTTATGTTCACATTGGGAAGCAGCTATTCTTCTAAATGTGGATTCAAGAATTTTCTCGTGAGATGATGATATATTTCCTGTCTTTGTAAAATCCATAAAACACTGTGAAATACCTAAAATCAGCTTGAGACTGTGGTCTATGCATTGCTGAGACTTAGGGGTGTGTAAGTGGCGTGACTTAGGGTTGTGATTAACTTCATTAGCAGAGTGGGAGGGCTGTCATGATTGGTCTGTAGCAGATGAGGGTTTTTTGGCTATTAGATGTCTGCCAAGGGTAAAATGCCTTAAAGCGCCACTTCCTAACTTAAGGGAGGCTTTTTGAACAAACTTGGATTGTCTTTTTTAGAGCTGATGGGCAGACTAGCAGGGCTAAAGCTAGATAGGATAGTGATAATGAGGTTTCACCTTGACATGGGCGGACTGAAAAGTAGGAAGGCGAAAAAAAGTTTTATGAGGGTTTTCTAGATGACAAATTGACATATGGAGATCAGCTTCTAGAAAACTCAGCTATGGATTTAGTCATCACTAACAAGTGAAAAATACTGATGACTAACAATACTATTGAGCATGGTCATCCTAAATGAATGAAATGTTAGATCGAAGGAGTCTTAGAAACCCATGCACGGTGGTGGCATAGTTAGGGATGAACCAACAAAGGAAGTCTGCTTTGCCTTGGAGATTTTGTAACTGGTGCAAGGTACGAAGAATAGGAAGCTCATTGATGGCTTGAAATTTGAGGGGATCAAGCGTTATACCATATTTGGACACAAAGAAGCCCAAAAGAAGGTTAGTAGGGACACAAAAGACACACTTCAATGGGTTGAGATAGATATTATACTTTAAACATCAGAGGAAGATGGTACTCAAATCATGGAGGTTGTTGTGTCTCATTCGCATTTTCTTTTATTTTATTTTCAAAATAAAAAAATCATATATGTTAAAATGAAAATCCTTCGTATATGTGAAAGTCATTTAATATTCACATATTGATCAATTAATATGTTTTTGGAGCATGTGAAGCTGGGACCTAGAGTTCCAACTAATACTCGTGTAAGTTGGCGGGCGACATTAAATCTTGTTTCATTTGATGTAGATCAGTGGGAACCCGTGGGCACAAACAACCCGTAGGTTAGCAAGGGATTTTCCTCCACAGTTGACCCCGTTGACTAATCGTAGATCAAGGATCAACAGTTCTCATTCACTGTAGGGGCACGACCCTAATGAATGCTCCGTACCCCCGAGCGCCCCGCAGTGACGTATGCATCTAGTTGGCGATAACTCATTTGTCATTGTCATATGTACCATTACTTGTCCATTTAAGCATTAATTTAGCATTAATTTTTGAACGCCATGCCATCTATTTAAAGGATTCAAGTCTTTCTTTCTCCTATCAGTATCTTATTCTCATTCGTCCACGAAGTCATCCTAGTCATTCTATTTTCTTATCTCCGCATACCATTGTCCACCACCCTGAATTATTCCATAGCTAAGAAATATTCCTTGTTCAGCTCTTCTAGCCATATCCCTCTCATGGATACTGAGTAAGATATTCGAGAGACCATCTGCACCATTGAGAATTTTTCCTTCTACCAGCAAATTCTCTTGAATGATAAAAATTCCCCCATCTATTCATCCATGGCTAGTCCTGGTGTTCTCTTTGGATGCATCCCCAAAAAATATATTTTTTCCAAATTTGTGCATTGGTTAGTGTCTGCATTGTATCCTGGTAAATGTTTTGTGATGAATTTCTTAGGGGAAATTTTTCTTTAGGTTTCAGCTCAGTTAATTCACCAAGCCCTGTGTTATCCTGAGTCTGAGTCTTATGTCTAGTTCACTGATGAATCATTGGTAGAATTCTATGATAATATTGCAGGACACGAGTTTAACTAGGTCATCTCCTTTTTGAAGCCAAATATGGAGAACTTTGTAGCAGATGATAAAGAATTCCTGTTAGAGAATTTTGACGCAAAAGTTAGGCTAGTGCTACAATCTCTGTCAAAGATTCTTGGAAAATAAGATGTCGCTCAAATTGGCAGGTCAGTGTTGGGATTGTTTGCCATGATGATGAAGTCTAAAGTAGTGTTGGATATTCCCTCTTACTGGCAAGAAGATTTTAATACTCATCTCATGAGATTTTCCCTCACCGGGTCCTTCAAGTTCCCCTCACTTATCACTTATCTATTTATGTATCAAAATTTAGAGGAATTTTTACATTTGGGATTGAACATAAGGGATGAAAATAAGAAAATATAGTCAGTAGTTTTCTGGACTGATATAGTAATAAATGAACCAGATGAGGGAGGGATGTTTAATTTTGTTACTTATTTTATGCCATTTTCTTATAAGGTTTTAAATGGGGTTCCTCCTCCATGATTCCTTCCCAAATCTCAAGAGTGTCTTCAGTTAAGTAATATTTGTAAATTTGGGGATTGGTTTGTATATGAAGATCATTCAGAGATTAGATTATATGGAGCTATAATAGAACCTTATAGATTGCCAACTTTTTTCCCTATGAGGTTGTTTGCATTGGAATTTATTAGACAAAGTCTGAACGTAGATCAAGTTCATTTTTTTCCAATGAAGAAGGGTCATTTTTTTAAGCTGCCTATGTCCATGGGTCCATTTGTAGTAAATATGAGGCAAGCATTTAATGAATCTAACAGGATGTTAGAAGGTATGCACTTGTTACTAGGTGAGAAATGGGCCTATGAACCTCACAAGGTAATTTCTAAGGGAAGGGTTGAAAATGACTATTCTTCTTTCATTCATGACAGTGAGCCTGAACTTGAAAAGTTGGCTAGTAAAATTTTTTCAGTCTCAGTTAGTGCCAGCATACATACTTCCATCATCTCTGATAAATTGAGCAAAACAAGTAAAGAGATAGTTGTTGATTCTAAAGATGAGGAACAGAGAGCTGAGAAGAGGGCAAGACTGACTGAAGAAATGCCAAGCACTCAGTCGGGTCTCCTCCTTCAATTAGGAGATGAAAAGAATGTACCAGCATATCACCTACAAGACATGAAGATGTTCAAGATCAAGTCCCTCTGATCAAGCAGGTTTTTGCTCAGATTGTAGAGAGGAATCAAATGATGAAAGCTAGTATGGAAGTGCAAGCTTAATATTAGATTACTCTTGTCCAAACTATATTATTTATTGCCATGGAATTAGAGAAGAACCAATTTAAAATTTCTTTTTCTCATCCATATGAAATGACAGTAGGGTCATCAAGTAGTTTTAAAACTGTTAATTTGACTGTTGATGTGAAGAAAATTCCTTTACCTGATAAAGTTAATTTACATATGCAGATAGGGAAATTGATTGTTAATTATTTAACCATGTCTAGTGCAACTGCTCAAAAGGTAGAATAGATGCTAGGAAAATTGATCAAGCAATTGAAATTGGAAAAGGATAATTCCAAGGCTTTGTCAACTCAAAACGAAGAATTGAAAAATATAATTGTAAATATTGGAGTGAATCCTAATGATAAGTCAACTGTACAAAAATTGTTACAGAGTTTTGAGTCAGAGATAAATGTTTTGAAGAAGAAATTAAAGTTACCTACTGGAGAACACTCAAAGGAAGCAGAGGTAGCAGAGGTTGAGAATGAGGAAGAAAATCTTTTACAACAGTTGTTACAAAAAGAGGAGAATATCTATAAGTTAAAGGAGTATGTCCTTAACTTGCAAACTCAAATTGATTCTCATTCTTGTACTATAGTCATGCCCTCTGGAACTGATGATCCAGCAACAAGATTATCCTAGTTGAGTACAGAGTTGAAGATGGAAGAAAAGGATCTAAAGAAGGATCAGAGTGACTTGGAGACAGTGATAAAGATAATGCAGGCCCAAGAAGGAGAAGTCAATAAGTACAAATCAGATTGTCGGACAACCAATAACGAAATAAAGAGTTTAAAGGAAAAATTGAAAGGAAATATAACTCTAATCCAAGAAAAATACATTGTATGGA
This sequence comes from Pinus albicaulis, assembly GCA_034641835.2. Lineage (NCBI taxonomy): Eukaryota > Viridiplantae > Streptophyta > Pinopsida > Pinales > Pinaceae > Pinus > Pinus albicaulis. The sequence goes on from CM076578.1 coordinate 362,518,330, forward strand.
ATGAAATTATTGAAGCTATGAGAACAACTTGGGAGTCCCTTACAATAGTGTCAGAGGAAAATACCATTATTAGAGATTTAGAGGAAATGGTTATGGCAGATAAACATAAAATTCTTAACAGAGGCTTATGGGAAAATAAATTCAATGATTTCATCAATTCTAAGACAAATCAGGAGTTGTAAGAAAATGAAATTAAAGAAAATACATTGTGTGTTCTAGAGATTAATAAGTTGATTGTAAAAAATGCTTGCGGGAAGTCAGCAGAGATTAAACAAGCTATAAACAGGTTTGATAGCAGATTTGACAAAAGAGCAAGAAAAATATTGCCTTTGTGCTGGGATCTCAAAGGCAGTCTTTTAACATGGGATTCCTATGAGAGACTGTTAGTGCTAGTGAAGAGTAATTGATAATACCCATGAGAAGACCACTATCCTGAAAGGAGCTACAATTGTTAATTTCTTGCAGAGGCATTTTCAATTGCTTTGGATGGTAAAGATTTTGTTCACAAAACGAACTACTTTCAGCAGGATCACAACCTTCAGGCTAGAATATCATAAGTTGATCAATTCTCCCAAAACTAGCATCAAGATATGGAAGAAATGCAGAGCATGGATGACCGATTCACCTGGTGACACCTCGGCGTCACACAAGGACACGTCAGAAAATCTGGAGAATATAGTAGTAGCCAATCAAATTAAAGTTCAACAAATAGATTGATGCTTTAGTTTTGATTATATTTTAAAAAAAGATCCATATTGTAATGAAGTTGTTAATTGCCATGTAATAGGTAGTTTATGCATTTTTAGGTAGTCCGAGAAGTTACAAGTAGTTTTGAACAGTTATAACTGCTTTGTTTTGTATTTAAAGAAATGAAAAATAAAGAGGAAGGTTCTAAGTTTTGGACCTCTGGATGATTGTAAATTTTGTATTGATTATTCTGAAAATTAATGAAAGAATATTAAGTTTCTTGCACTTGTTTATGTTGATGTGTTTTTCCAGTTTCATCATATGTTTATTCTTTTGTGAATGAGCTGAAGTAATGTAGCTGCGGGTCTCTTTTTACATTTGTAAGTAAGAGTTAAATGTCCTTAATGTGCACTCCTTCACTCCAACTATTTTGTCTCCATAAAGTTTCCTCTAAGATTTAAAGTGATAGATTCTGTTATTTGACATATCATTTTGGGTTTCCTTTCCAATTTCTTCCTTCCATTTCAATTAATATCAACAGATAATGGAATTGTGAAGGCTTTCATTATATAAGATTATTGAGGGTTATAAATAATTAATTTCCAAAGGTGTTAAACAAAGACCATCCGATATCTTAATTTTGTGACATACATTTATATATGTCTTGAGCACTGATTCCTTACCACGGCCAAGGGATTGTTTCTTGAGATACAATAGAGGTGTTGCGCCCAACGCCTCCAACGAGTAGTGAGGTCGTCAAGTTAGGAAAGAATAATATGAGCCAAATCATGTAAACAGTATGAAATGGTCCGCTAGAAGGTGGCTCTGGCATTATTTAGACTGAATGACATGAACCTATAATCAAAATTTCCCCATGGACTAATGAACATAGTTTTTAACTGATCAACATGGTGGATAAATATTTGGTTTTACCCAAAGAAACCATCCATAAAGGATAGAACCTCATGCCCCGCACACTCATCTATAATCTAGTCGATGAAAGGTGTGGGGAAGTTGTCTTTGGGACAAGCTTTTTTCAGGTCATGAAAGTCAGTCCATACAAAGATGGTGCCTTGTTTCTTGAGAACAGGAATCAAGTTAGAAACCCAAGTGGTGTATTCAATGGGATAGATAAAACTAGCCTGCTTGAGCTTGGCGATTTTGGCTCTGATAGGCTCTCGTCAGGAAGGATTAATGGGTCTCAACTTTTGACGGACGAGATTGGCATTGGGCCATGTATCAATATGGTGTTTGAAAATGGCAGGATCAAGTTTGGGCATCTCCTGAATAGGACCAAGAAAAAAACATCACAAAATTCCTTGAATAGCTTAGTGTAAGCCTAAATTTCTTCCAGGGTGCAATGTGCCCCCAAGGTAATGTTTTCTTCTACCACTGGTTTATCAGAAATGTTAATTTTAATGGTAGGAGAGATATTTCCCATATTTCATTCTTCGAAAGAATCGAGTGCAAGAATGGGATTTCTAAACCAATCAACCTCATCTGAGATGAAGTCTTTATACTCCACAACATACTGGTCATGGGACTGCTGCAGAAGGAAGTACGCATGGTGGTGCATATCATCCTAAGGATATTCAAGGGTGGTCATCGCTTCCATAATGTTTTCATCATAATGAAATATGGGGGGACTGGCAGAATAAATACCACATGACGCAGCGGGGCTACCTAACGCATCACCATGAGAGATGGTTCACATACGCATCGCTACAGAGGGTAGACGAAGAGCTAGTAGATGAAACATCTACCGATGTTGAGCCCAAGGTGATCACCGAAGGAGGTTCAGTTGAAACAGAAGGGAATGGCCCAGAGGGGTCTTCCACCATAGATCGCATGGATGATGAAAGATAGAGGATAGTGGCTGAAGGTTCTGTCATCTCGACATTGGGGGGAGGTATCACAATGGGTGCAAAAACGTCCTCTAGTTCTGTTGAAGAAAAAATTGTGAGTAGAAGAGCAGAGGATCCACTACGATCAACCTCGATTCAACGAACAACCTCAAGGTTTTCACAAAATCATCGAGATAGGGTTAAAGGTGAGAATTGTGGCCATAAAGATCACACAAATCACAAGGGTGATTCGTGTTCAACGATTTGAGTTTCTTAGCTGAATCGGGTAAGGTAACATGGACCTCTGGGATATTAGATTTAGGAAACGTCTCGTTGACCATAGGTTTGAGATGAGGAACCTCGTGAAAATTATGGGTAACATTCCTAATAGCATCATAGAAAGCGCACAGAGGTGACTTATTTGGAGGCTTATAGGAGCAGGAGTTGTTTGAGGGGCCTTTTCCTTAGGTTCCTTATTTTTCGCTTTTCCCCCCTCACCTAATGCTTTCACAATAGGAGTAGAGTCCTACTAAGGTGGCTGAGGCACTGAAGCAAAGGGAGTGGTCATAGCGGCCAGTTGGACTGGGGTTAAAGCGGTATAAGGTTTGAGCTGAACAGGTGGAGTGGTTGTTGGGGGATCAATGTACCAGACTGGGATCCCCAGGGTCAAATTGGGAAGGCTCAACATGGAAATAATAGGCATCAAAAAGAATCTATAGGGGGCAGCTAGAAATGGTATCTCACTATAAGGGTAATGGTCTAGCGGAATGGATCCCAAATGGTTAAGGCTCGGGGGAACCATTCCTGGTTGAAAAGGGGTGCAAGAGACAGTAGCAGAGGGAAAATGTACTTGAAGATAAGGTCCTGAATGCTCCATTGAGTGACCACCAGTAGGTTGCGGAGGCGTAGGTTGCTTTCTGGTCGAAGTGGACCGCTTAAGGCTAGCCCGAGACGATTGCATGATGCAAACATTCGACGATTTGGGAGCATCGATAAGAGGGGGGAGACCAGGGAATGCACCAAGTAAGGCCCGAAATATTTATACACTCCAAGTGAAACACTGGTGAAAGGTATGACTGATTTCTTATCAACCACCAAAGATATGATAGACTCTGGAGAGGTCTGAGACTTCAGTTCATAATATGTCAACTAATCGATGGTGACGATCTTTCCATTGTGAGGAAATAACATCTTACATTGGACCACAAATCGAAAATGTGACAACAGACATCGGATAGGTATAGATACGACCCAATAGGATATTGTAATCCAAGTGGGCGTCAAGACTTCAATGTCAACACAAACAGTATTTCCTGGAAGAGTGACAGGGCAATTGTGGTACATGAAAAGGGGTTGAGAAGGGTGATTGTCCCAAGCACGCAAAGTGATGGTGGATGGGGCTAAGTTGGGTGATCCAAGTTTATTCCAAATAGAGGCAAACATCACGTTGGTGGATGCACCCTTTTCAATGATACATCGTGAGACATGGCCATTACGAATCTTGACTGGTATTTTTAAGGCGATAGATGAAGGTAAGGGGGAATGTTCTGACTTGTCAACATAAAAGACGATAAAACGATCATATGAAGGATCCACAACACCCATAGCAGATTATAGAGATTTAGTTTATGAAAGGCATGACTGGAGGACTTCTAGCATTGACATGGAAGCAAGAAATTATGCCAATTCATCTACTATGTTATAAGTGTGGGCAGCTTTGGCAGAAGCAGCATTTCGGCGTAATAGCCCTTTGGGGATCTTGGGAATAACCTCGACCCATGGTTGAGGGATCTGTAAGGGAGCATTGGGTGTCAAAATAGAATCTATGGAAGTTTGGTTTGGGACTTGGTTGCAGGCGAAGCAAGTGGCTGTACAGATTGGCGCGACCAGGTCTGAACGGAGATCTGGTAAAATGGTATAAACATAACTAGATTGGGCATAGATCAAGTCATATTTTAACACAACTTGGAGAGATTCTTCCTCAGTCTAAGGGAAGTGAGATGTGACATATTTACCAATATAACAAAAAATCATTCTGAGAAACCAATCCATATAGACACAGTCATCGAATTTAGGAGCTCGAAATAAGCTCCTCGTTCTATGCCATTCTTGGACATGGTAAAAAAGGCGGGTGGCAGAATTTTGATGGAATGCGGTCAACAACTTAGTATCGGTGTCATATCATAGAGGTAGCTGGAAATAGGACAGAAACGCTTTAGCAAGAGTCACAAAAGTGGAATGTGAGGCAGCGGTCTAGTTGACATACCACTTTTTAGCTTCTCCAGTGAGCGTACGTTGGAATAATTGAAGACGGATGGAGTCAACAATGATAGAATTGGACGAAAACAACACATGAAAGGAGTGGACATGATTAGTAGGGTCCTCTCTAGTTTTTCCTTCAAAATTAGGGATGTATGAAGGAATCTTAGTTGGCATAACAGGACAACCTGGATTGTGGAGTATAAGGTCGTTAATTAACTAGGTGAAATCAAGAAGGCTTAAACCTGGCATAAAAGGTAGAAAAGTAGTAGCCAGAATAGTTTCCATAGTGGTTCCACTAGTAGAAACTCCAGAATTAAGGTTGGGGCTACCACAAGCTTGAGGACCAGCATGTCCATTGGCGCCTAACATGGTGATGAAATGAGGTGGAGGAGAACCGGGTTCAGAATCAGAGGAATGGCCCGATGAACCAGAATCAGAGTCGATATGGGGACTTGACAGAGGACTAAATTGAATTCTATGTGGTGGAAAATTCTTCTTAACAGAAACTGAGGATGAAGGCCTTGGAGTCTCCGGGATAAATGCCTTGGGGGCACAATGATGGAAATACACAGATGACACAAAAATATGGAAGAGTGATAAACAAAGGCTTAGAGTGGTAGATAGATTAATTATGATGTTTATGTCTTGGCTTCGTGGTGTAAACCAAGTGCTATTCGCTTTAGGTGTTTTTTTTTGTGTAAGTTTTGTGTTAATTTTAATTAAGCCCAGACAGTTGTATAAAGAAAAAGAAAAATGTTGAATAACTTTAAATAAAATTGAAACGACAGTAAAATAAACAACTAAAGATGCATAAATTCAACCCAAAAGAAGGCTTCTAAAAAAATTATTCTAAGAGGCGGGAAAAATTGATTCAAAACACAAAAGACGGCCAAAATATCTAAGGTCTAAGGGACAGGGATCTAGTGACTAAGATTTGCTAGAAAAGGTGCAGAAAAAAACAAGAAACCAAAGGGAAAACTGCTGCAAAATGGGAGACGAAAGGTTACAGCCCTAAGGGAAACAAGAAGAACCCTAAGGGAGAGATGAAACAAAACTCAAGATGGGGTTTTGGATGGAATAATAACTAATCTAAAAGGATATGAAATAAGGATATATCAGACCCTAAACAATGGTTGAAAGCACTGGAAAAACTTAGACTACCTACTCAGCTAAACCCCTCCTAAAAAGGTGGAAGAATACTGAAACCCTAAGGGGCTTGGTCCTACTTTAAGAAGATAAATTGAGCATATCCAGGCCTAAGATGAGCTGAGACAGAGGTCAGACAACCCTGAACAGTGCTTGTGGAAAACCGTGACTCTAACAGAAAAAAATCTAGAAAAAAGTTGTAGCTCGTAGGTACAGACCTGTTAGTTGTTGAAATCGCAGTTTCTAGCCAAACAAGTGCAACCTGAGCTTGTAGGTTCTGGGCTAAAAAGTGCGAGTTGCAGATCTGATATCCTCAGGTGGCAGGTTGCAGAAAAAATTTTTGTCTCTGGCATGGGTGATACCTGTTACCTGCGGAAAACACCCGAAAACACCCAAAATTTAGAATTTTTACTATTTTAGGGCATAAAAGGTAAAAAAAAAACATTAAGAGACTCAAAATAGCTGAATAAAAGACCTAGTTATTGAAGCATCTAATCACGCAGGAATCTTAATAAACCTAGTGCAGTCACCAATTGTTAGTGTAAATTCTTAACGCAAGTGTACGAAAAGAGATCACTTTAGTTGTGTGTGAAAAACAAGCCTAACAAAAAATATGACTACTTAACTTCCTTAGATCTGCAATAGATGGTCGAAACAAATGCAACAAAAGCCCATATCAATGTAGTAAAAGCAGTTAAACATTAAAAAGAGATAAGAGTTTCCCCAAATATCCAATGGACAAGACAATATATATAAAGAATTATATGTATTAACACCTGGAAAGGGAAAAAAGAATGATGTTACCAGTCCCCCTCAATGGGATGGGTTCTTGGTTGTCCTCAACACTTCATATCTAGAAGTTTCTCTCTCTCAATGGTGTAGAAAACCCAAGCCGTGTTGAACTTTGTGGGAGCTCAAGAAGAAAAATAGTAATGAAAGTGATCAAAGTATGACGATGAAAAAAGGATCAAAGTGAATAATGAATGGAAAACCCTCCTATTTATAACAAAATATTGAGTTAACCTTGATAATCGTGCATAATACAATATTATTAACCAAGATCCAGATCTAATTGCTTGGAATATTTTAGTATTTTGTTGGAGGGAAAAGGAATTTAAATTGGTTAAATCCATTTATTTAGAAATAAATAAAAAAAATGATTTATTCATTTCAAGAATGGGGTTAAGGAATAATTTAGCAAATAATGGTTTTTTTAATTATTTCTAGGTGATTTAGTCAAATTTAACGAGGAATATTAATTGAATAATGATTTAATTAATTATTCCTAGAGAATAATGAGATAAATAATGGTTTATCTAATTATTTCTCATAATTGGGTTAAATATGACCAGGAATATTATTTAAATAGTGGTGTAATTAATTATTCTAAAGGAAAATAAAATAAATAAAGATTTATTTAATTATTCCTCAAGGGGTTTCTTGTTTGAACCAAAAATAACTTAATAAAATATGGTCTATTAAATTATTTCTTATAGTGAAAGAAATTTCACTATGGTAAAATTGGTCTTACATGGTGTACTTCGATCCATCTAATTGTAAATGGTTAGATGACCAAAAATTGGTGCAACAAATTTCCCCACAACGTGCAAGGGTTAGGAGCTAATCATATGACTGAAGTACGTTGTAAGAACACAATCACTAGACACTGAAGGGGATTCAGAGAGAGAGAGTGATACATAGACTGAGTGAAACGAGAGAGGAAAATAACCTGAGGGGTGAGACCTACAAATGATATAATTCTCCTTTAATGTTTGGGTACCTGTTCTCAGTGAGGCGGGGGAGGCATACCTATGCTCGTCGAGATGATAAAGTACAAAGAATAATGGTGCACCCAACAAAATGGGTCTAAGATATAAAGTACATGATAAATGGTACATGACATGCTAGAATAAAATGGGCTAGACAAAAATATTATGGATCCCACATACATACTGAGCCTCAGACAACAACCATGATTTAATACAATAATATCTGAGTACATGAGATATAATGACAACCAAAGAAGCTGTAATAAACAGGAAAGGGCTCTGAAAATATGAATGGATCATATGAGTGATACATGCATGCTAGAGGCATTGCAAGCGGCTAGAACCGAACCCATCAAATCTGTGTAGCTTCATCTGAGGCTATAGCATAATGGCATGTGGTGGGTTACGTGGAGGGCCACCCCCTCATGAGGTTTGAAACATCTCTCACACACCCAGGAATCACTGGAACAGTCTGCTGGATCACCAAACTATCAAGCATATGAATCTTGATCATGTAATAAAGAGCTGGATGAGAAACAATCAAGTCAAAGGGAAATGAGGAACACCTTTGCTTGATCCAAGCCACTGAACAATAATGGAATATGGAACCAAGATACATCACCCTCTAGACTTGTCTTCTAGAATGAATGTGATGATGTCGACAGAAGGTGGTTTTCCATTGTTGAGGCAATGAGGAATCCTCAGCTAAGGCACGAGAGATCATAATAAAGTGACTGATGGACTGACACCAAGCATGATGATGGAATGGGGGATATTGAGTAGAAAACAAATGACTTCCCTTGTCAGAGAATATAAAGCAAGGATGACCTAGAAACGACTCACTCGACTCCTGAGGAGATGGGGGATAGTGTGATTGGAGGCCAAAATGGGCTACACGAGAGAGGGAAAAGGCAAAAATGGATGGAATATTGTAATAGGAGGCAAAGGGAATCGGGACAGACTCCATGAATGAAATGGTGACTCAACTCGAATGCACTGATCAAGGGTGACTCGATGATGCTGCCACACAAAATAGTCCCGGTGGGGACCATAAAACATGAGTAAAATATGGTTACTTATGAGGAAAATCGACACATGTCTTCACAAGTATGAAGGCAAAGTGGTGACCTGAGTACAAGCAGCGCAAGTGAAGAAATCTGATTTTGAGAGGTGGCAAAATGACCCTTCTTGGAAAAATGGCTTCAAGGTGAAGTATCAAATCACTAAAAGAAAGGATACCCATTTTAGAGCTCGGTTAGAGCTTTCCAACGGTGTTGACGGTTCGTCAAATCGAGCTACGGTTTGGTCACAATTGGAAAATGAAAAATTAGTGTTTTTATTTTAATAGGGTGATTTCCCTCCAATTTGGTTCATTTTCTATTGGAGTTGTGGTGAACTTGGAGAAGAGGATAATGACCTAAATCTTGCGACATTCATAGTAGAAAAACCGACCATTGGAATCGATATCCGTCAATTGCACGTAGGTGGCCTAGCCTTACTCTTCATTTTCAGCAGATTACAATTTCATATTAGGTTCCTAGAGCCTAGGAACAACACCTATCCCTTCCTCACAACCGGCTCACACTTCCTGGGCCCTTTTCTGCGATCTGGGTCGCAGTTTTCAGACAGAGAAACTGCGAGCTCATAGGTATAGGGCTGGGAAAAAGTGAGCTGCCAAAAAGTTGGGTTTTGTCCTATTTTGGTTGGGAACTAGGGCTTGATGGTTTTGATGTAGTTTGTATTCCTCTGAACTGAAAAATATGTTGGGTTTGTGCAAGTATGGCAGAGTTAAATATCAACTAGAGAGAGAGAGATTTGGATGCACTTCGTTCCAAGATCTAGGGAGATCAGGTAGTCAGAGGCACACCTGCGAGGTATGGGTTCTCAAGTTGGTTGAGAACCCATTGATGAGGGTAGGGGAGCCCTTTCTATCCAGGATAGTCAACTATTGGGACCCAGACCTGAAGGTATTTGTAGTGCAGGGGCACCAGATCGAATTGACTATACAGGACATCTATTTCCTAACCTGTCTCTTGCCACTAAGGGTGGTGGGAAATATCTAGCCAATATTGTCACGGGGGTAGAACATATAAGAGTTCATAGAATTCCATTGTTGACCAAATGTTTGTGTTAATGACACGACTATACCAATCTGGAATCTAGAGAGGCTAGAAACTCGGGTTGTCGCCGTAGTAGTATTGTGGAACCTAGGCAACCAGGCATTCCACCACATCACTCGGGGGCATATGAAGTTAGTTGAGAGAATACTGAGTAGGACTTACTATGGGTGGGCCTAGATGATGTTGGTGTTGTTGAAACGACAATTTTTTCTATTCAAGCAAAAATTGAACCATGACTGTGTTTTTGGTACAATGTTCTGCTCGTTCCTCTTCGAGAAGATCCCCACACTTCAGCCTCATGTACACATCCAAGATGGGGACCCACGAGAGCCTAGGATGCACCGATGGGGGTAGCTACTGTGGAGAGGAGGTGGGGTAGTCAGATGAGTGTTCTAACTCGAGTTCTTTGCACATTGGGATCATATGCTGATGTATATAGATGACTATCCATATAGTGGGATGAACTATCAGGGAGACCTGAACTTTCCTCTTTTGCCTAGTTGAGCATGGGGACCAGATGGTAAGTGACAAGTTGCTATATTTTATGGTGCATTTAAAGTTTTAGAATTATGTATGTGGTACTAATTTGTTACTTTTTGTATGTATATATAGCACCGACTGGTAGCACCGATGAAACCAGTTGGGTATATGGGATGACCCACAACATCTGGAGCTGCATAGTCTAGTGGAGCGAGATGATATCAGAGTCCTGAGTTGGAGGCTCTACTGGAGGATGTTCGTCATATATTTGAGATGTTGATGAATGAGGTATTAGAACACAGCTAGCATGATCTTGATGACCGTTACATCGAGGCATGTGTCAGGAAACCCTCAAAGTTTTGAGGTGTCATATGGTGTATGGTGATGGCTGAGTAGGATATACAAGATATGCGGGCTGTAAGAGTCTAGACATTAGCTCAAGACTCTCCAGATAGTGATTAGATGTAGAGGCACGTGGTGCCCCCAGTTTTGATTTTGTAACATGTTATGGGCATGCCGAATGTATTAGAGTAGAAGACTCCAAAAAATTTATGATTTTGTGGACACATATTATGGATATGCATATTTTATATATGACAAGTATATGGTTCGCCATTTGTTTTGATTATTGTCTAGTGTTAAATGCATGTGATAAGTGCCAATCTAGAATACTGTGTGCAATTCTATCTACATAGTGATTATGGGCTCTAGATACATGAATGAATGTAATGGTTTCAAATGCACGCATTAATAATTTCACTCGTAAATATCTTCTAAAAAAGACATGATTATTCACACGATACACACCATTCAATTCCATGACAAGAAACAAGGTATTTGTTATCACTCAGAAAAAAGTGAAACATCATTTAACATTGTCTTAGAGGTTCATGTGTCAAAGGTATGGTCATAGAGTTCATTTGTCATTGGTTGGTAAAGGAAAATTTTAAAATTTTCCTTATTAGCTTATCCTAAGGTCCAAACCCACCCCCATTCAAGTATTTTCATGTCACATCAGTCATTATTCCCTGACATATTCCATTTCCTAAGCTTATAAGTCTGAAAAGGTCATTTTAGCCAGGATAACCTGTTTTCGTAGCGAATTGCATTATCAAAACACAGTTTTCGCTACGAAACTACTGATACTTTCATAGTGAAAATTCCAAGAAATACACTAAGTATGCTATGAGAAGAGGTATTCATGTCTTTCTTTTCAAATCAGCTGCTAGGTGTCAGTCAATGATTGAAAGGGTTAGGGTAGATGCCATCCGAGTCAGTTAGGGTTAAATCATGGTTGAAGTCATTATTACTATTTTAAGCATGTATGAGTCATGATTATGCCATGGGCTATCATCGAAACTTTAATTTATTTCCAAATTGAGTTGTTTGTCATTCTTTACTCCACCTTTGCATCCTACTGATCTCTGGAGAGCTATTTCACTAATCCCAAGTTGCGGCTATCATTTTCAAAGGTTTGCAAGTATCACTGATCAAGCGAGGCAGAGAAGACATAAAAGAAACATGGATGCAAAGAGTAAGACCAAAAAAGGTGGCCATTGCCTTAGATATGGGCCATCAGACATGAACTTGATTAATGAAGACCCAACAACTTCAGAAGTTTTCAGAAGAACAGGGTGTTTGCAGTTTTGTCAAAGACTGCAAGGATACCATGTGCAGGTTTCTAAGGATTTTTCCATCAATTTCAATGGGATGGCTTCAAAGGTGGGGATGTTGAGCCTCACTGTAACTCTAGAGACCATTGCAGTAGCAACTAGAATTCCTAGAGGAGGAGAACAATGGTTCAAAGGTTTCAAATACACCATGCAGGACTATAAGGAATTTATCAAGACAGAACACAGTGAGATTGACCTTGCAAATGCCATCTCAGGGAGCTACATGAAAGACAACTTCTTTAAGATGTTGCTTATCATTCAGAAGTACTTCACCTGTGAAGGGAGGTATCATATGGTTTATTCTTACCACTTCATACTTCTGTTACATTTTGTTGGTAATAAATCTCTTGATCTACATTTTTACTTATACAGAAGCTTAGCAAAAATGGTAGATAAAGTTCAAGCTAGATCTAAAGGAAATGAAACCTCACTCTGTCATCATGGTTTAATCAATTTGATGGTTTTAGAGGAGTTAAAAATATTAGGCGGAGACTGGTCATCTTTTCTGCTTGTCAGTGGTTTTGAAGTAGATGCCATCACTCCTAAAAGAACTCCTAAACCTAGAGGTATACCATCACCTTCAGTGGTAGAGAAGAGTGAGCCTTTAGTGGTAGAACAAAGTGAACCAGTAATCATGGAAACATAGCAATTGCAGAAAGTTGATACACTTGTTGTTTCACCTGCAAAACAAAAGGAAACTATGAGAAAACCTGCAAAAAAAGAGCCAACTATGAGTAAACATGGAAGCAAAAGGGTTACAAGAATTCAAATAGTGGCTAAGGGAAAAGTAGAAGACATTTTGCATGCTATTGATATTGAGGAAACTCCGATAGTCCATGCTGAAGATATAGATGAGGGAGGAAAGAAGCTCAAGAAAGCCAAAATAGCCAAAAATTTAGATTTTGAAGGTGAGGATGCAAGATTCATGTTTCAAGCTAGGAAACCCATGACAATACATGATAGAGAACTCTTGGAAAGTATTAAATAAGTTTAGAAGGTCACTGAAACTGTCTAGCCACCACCAAGCATCATTGACCTCTCATCACCTGTAAAGGAAGATCTAGTCATCAAGAAAAATAAAGGAAAGAAGAAAATCATTGAAAAAACAAATATTGAGGTCCTTAAGGAGCAGTTGAAGTTATAAAATCGTGAAATATCAATCTTGAAGAAAGAGACAAGGAAATATAATGTTCATAAGGTGCAGTTTGAGAAAATGAAAGAAGTTTGGGAAGAGCATATTAATAGTGTGTCAAAGACCTTAGATAACACACATCAATTGATCAAATGGACTTAGCCATTGAGAGGAGAGGTGAAGCATATCAGAAAAATGAATTTGCACTTTAAATATAAGAACAAAAAACTGAAGGACCAAGTCAAAGACCTCCAAGAGCAGTTAGAATTGATCCATGAGGAGCTGGAAAAGAAGGGATTAAAGATGATTGTGGTTGAAGAGCTCATAGCTCAACTCATCATTAATGAAGAGGAAACACCTCAAGAGTCTTAAGTTGAGTTTGATTATGTTTTAGAAGGCTTATGGCATGTTTAAGACTAATTTTCTACAGTTGGAGGTTACCTTTTTGAGATAGGGTTAAAATCTGGAAATTTCACAGTTTTTCACAGTTTCGTAGCGTTTCCTAGGCTTAAAGCCAGGAAAATGCTAAAAATTTATGTAGCTATATTTTTTCTTCTAAATCCACTTTTTGCAGCTTTCAAGGAGGGAAAATGTTGGTGATGATGTATCATGTCATGATGGATGCCATGGAACAACAAATAAGAAGAAATTTTGAAGGTAAAGGCCATTTTTTGGATGGTACAAAAGCTCGCTACGAAACTGCCTTGTTTTCGTAGCGAGCTATTTTTTAAGGTTTATGAGCAGTTTAAAAGTAGTTTTGGATAGGGGAACACATCCAACAGGTCAAGGGACCTTACAACCAAACATTTATGACTTGAAGAAAATGCAGTAAAGACAACTCATCAGATGTTTAGGAGGATCTTTAATATGTCAAGTAGTGATGAATCAGGTCATAGCCTATTCAAACATGTGGCACTTAGTTGTCACTAATATGTAATTGTTTCAAATATAAGGTAGAATGATGTAATAAATAGGAGTTTGAGTCCTATTAGGAAAAGTCATCTTTAGAGTGTAGCTATCATTTTCTTATTAAAAGACATGTTTTTCTATTAGATGAGGTGTCATAGGAAGAGTTCGATGAATCTAGCCTAGAGGCAGATCATCCCTACTGTAAGAATTTCTATTTAAAGGAAAATTATCGAAGTTGTAAAGGGTTGGAGATTTTTTGCACCATATTGCTGCTTTATGTAATTTGACTTATATCAGTAATACAGAGGACTTCTTGACAGACCTGAGATTCTCATGGAGTTTTTAATATTTTATTATCTCTATCTTGATGTGTACTAATGGCATTCGATTTCATCTGTATTACTAAGAATTCATATGTGTATGCTATGGCTTCCTTTATTGATGAATTGCTTGTGTTGCCTTATGTTCAATGTGCGATTTTTCTTTGTTAAAAACTCTTATCTACCTCATCTTCCATGTCAAGAAACCTTGCCACTGAATCTGCTGATTTATTGACTCCATAAGCCCAATGGTTGCAATCCTACATTCTTTTTAACCTACATACACAAAAATCAAGTTACTTTTCAAATAGAGTTATCCATCTAGTCCTATCATTATCTAATATCATAAACCCCTTTGAGAGAGCCTTCTTAGACTGAAGAGGCTAAGCTTCAGCCAAAAGCTGGTTTGAAACAATTACATAGAGTTGTCTGATCAACAGCCAATCAAGTGCAATGTTGTGATAACAAAATCTAAACAAACATGAAGATGAAGGACGCGATGATCAAGGTCATCGACTAACAAACCTATCACTGCATCATATTTGGCCTGATTATTGGTGGCAGATCCAATGCATACGTCTTTGGAGAGGACTAAAAAATGCATGGGTGTAAAAATGGCCCACACTATCGAAGCTAGATTCTAGGAGAAGTGACTCACACTGTCAGGTTAGCCGATATACGGTGTGGATTATGGATCCATCTGAAAGGTGCCACAAGACAACAAATGAGATGATGAACAATGCAAGCTACCTAAGTGCATGACAGAAATAAAACACGCATCTCGATGGGAGATGTTATGGGAAAAATCTCTTAAGGTAGAGTGCATTACAAGGGTTAGGAGGATTTGGCCTTTGAAATCCGCTAAATGGGATGGCCCCTTGCCCAAGTCCTTACTAATGATATAAGGACATAGCCATAATGAGTCAAACTTCCCATGACCAAGAAAATCATGAGCCTAGTCATACACTGGAATAAGGTCGCCTTTGTGAAAGGTACGAGGGTATACTTTTGGGTCATATTGATCTTTGGTGCACTTTTTGGCCGCTTTGATGGTTTGCAAGGAAACATAATGGTATTTAGAAGCATGCTCAAGCATTATAAGTCTTTGTTCTAAAGGTTGGGTGTCAGGGAGAAGTTCAACAACTAAGTGAAAGGATGGGATTTCGATCGATAATACTGCCTCCTAGCCAAAAACAAGGTGGAAAGGAGTAAACCCAGTGACGGTTTTAACAGAAGTTCTATAGGCCCACAAAGCAGGGAAGAGCATAAGGTGCCAATTGGTTTTTTGCTTGTTCACCATCCGTTGAAGCATATTTTTAAGGATTTTATTGACCGCTTCAACTTGACCATTACCTTGGGGGTAATAGAAGATGAATATTTGTGCTCAAAGCCAAACAAAGAGGATAGCTCATGCCATATATCATCTTCAAAATGTCAGCCATGGTCAGAGAAAAATTGTTTCGGAACCCCGAATTGAGCGATAACATGGTTAAAGAAAAAGAGAGTTGTGGTAGTTATCGTGTTATTGAACATTGGCATGGCCTTAGTCCATTTGGTGAAATAGTCAACCGCCACAATTATATACTTGTGGTTATCAGTAGATGGAGGTCGACACTCCATAAAGTCAGTGGCCCACTTACAGAAAGGACCGAATGAGAGGATAGGATGGAGGGGAGTAGAAAGAGCTCGTGCCTTTGGGGCGAAAAGTTGGAAATTGGAACAATGTTTGACTTCTTCAATGCAATCAGCGAAGAGAGAAGGCCAAAAATTCCCAGTGTGCATGACTTTCTGGGTAGTATCCAAACCAGAGAGGTGACCACCACAAGTGTCGCTATCACAGGAATTAAGGACTTGCTTAGCTTCATCATGTGTTAGATAATGACGGAGGATACAATCAACACCACAATGATAGAAATCGTCTCTAATGAGAAGATAGCAGGGGGCTTGGTGTCAGATACATTATAGAGCATCACGATCAAGATGAGAAGGAAAATTTTGGGTTCACAGGTAGGTAAGGATGTCGCAATACAAAGGTCTATCCGAAGTAATGGTGAACAAGTGTTCATTAGGTAAATCATCATTAACCGATGGATCTTGCGTACTAGTAGGCAATTCATAAATGATTTCAACAAGGGCTAAACCTTTCTTACTCCTGGGTGCGACAGATTTGACGTGGCCATAGCATGCACCGAAAATACTCTAGAGGGGGGAGCTAGAAATAGTATCTCACCGGAAGGGTAATGGCCTGGTGGAATGGCTCCCAAATGGTTAAGGATAGGGGGAACCGTTCCTGGTTGAAAAGGGGTGGAAGAGACACCAATAGAGGGTAAAGGTCCTTGAAGAGAAGGTCATGAATTCTTTGTCGAGTGACCACCAGCAAGTTGTAGAGGCGTAGGTTGCTGGCTGGTCGAACCAGACCACTTGTGGCTAGCCTGAGACGATTGTGTCATGCAAACATTCGACGGGCTGGGGTCAACAATAAGAGGGGGGAGTCTAGGGAATGCACCAAGTAAGCTGGAACCTTTATAGACTCCATGTGAAACACTGGTGAAAGGTGTGACTAATTTATTATCGACCACCGAAGATATGATAGACTTGGGAGAGGTCTGAGACTTTGGTTCGTAATATTTCAATTGCTTGATGGTGACGATCTTTTCATTGTGATGAAAGCACATATTACGGTGGACCGCAGATGTGACAAAATTTTTTGCATAGGTATAGCTACAACCCAATAGGATATTGTAATCCAAGGGGGCATCAATGACTTCAATGTCAACACACATAGTCTTTCCCACAAGAGTGACAGGGAAATTGCAGTACATGCGAAGGGGATGAGAAGGGTGATCGTACCAAGCAAACAAAGTGATGGTGGTTGGGGCTAAGTTGAGTGATCCAATTTTGTTCCAAACAAAGGTAGACATCACGCAGGTGGATGTGCCCTCGTCAATGATACATTGCGAGGCATGAGCATTACGAATCTTGACTGGTATTTGGAAGGTGACAGATGAAGGTAAGGGGGGATGTTCTGACTTGTCAACATCAAAGACAATGAAACGATCATCTGAAGGATCCATAACTCCCAGAGCAGATAATATAGCTTTACATTGTGAAGGGCACGAGTGGAGGACTTCCAATGTTGACATGGTAACAGGAAATTGTGCCAAGTCATCTACTATGTTGTAAGTGTGGGCGGCTTTGGCAGAAGAAACATTTCGACGTAATGGCCCTTTCACGATCTTGGGAATAACCTCGGCCCATGGCTGAGGGATCCGTAAGGGAGCATTGGGTTTCAAAACTGAATCTATGGAATTTTTGGTTTGGGACTCAGTTTCATGCAAAGCAGGTGGCTTGCCATACTGGCATGACCGGGTCTGAAGGGAGATCTGGTAAAACGGTATAAACATAACCAGATTGGGCATAGATCAAGTCATATTTTAACACAACTTGGAGAGCTTCTTCCTCAATCCGAGGAAAGTAAGACATGAAATATTTACCAATAGAAGGAAAAAGCATTATGAGAAACCAATCCATATAGACACGGTCATCAAATGTAGGATCTCGACGTAAGCACCTCCTTCTACACCATTCCTGGACATGGCCAGAAAGGCGGGTGGCAGAAGTTTGACAGAATGCGGTCAACAACTTGGTACCGGTGTCATATTGGAGACGTAGTTGGAAATAGGACATAAACGTTATATCAAGAGTCGCAAAAGTGGAATGTGAGGTAGCGGTCTGGTTGACATACCTCTTTTCAGCTTCTCCGATGAGCATACGTTGGAATAATCGGAGATGGATAGAGTCATCAGTGATAGAATTGGATGAACACCACATGTGAAAGGAGTGGACATGATTATTAGGGCTCTCTCCAGTGTTTCCTTCAAACTTAGTATGTCTGAAGGAATCTTAGTTGGCATAACAGGAAAACCTGGATTCACTTTAGGTGTATGCGAGTGTAAGCCATTTTTTAATTTTAATTAAATACAGACAGTTGTATAAAGAAAAAGAAAAAATGTTGAATAATTTTAAATAAAACTGAAACGATAGTAAAATAAACAACTAAAGATTCATAAATTCAACCCAAAAGAAGGCTTCCCAAACAACTGTTCTAAGAGGCGAGCGAAATTGGTTCAAATCCCAAAAGAGGACCAAAATATCTAAGGTCTAAGGGATAGGGATCTAATGACTCAGATCTATCAGAAAAGGTGCAGAAAACAACAAGAAACCTAAGAACACATATGTTATTAAATTTGGAATTATACAATGGACCTAGTATTTATAACTTTAACTAGATTGATTTTTTTCAAAATGAGTAATTGGAAAATTTATTAGTTCACCACTTTGAATGTATACATTTGCCATTTTTTGTGATAAAATTATTATGATAAATTATTTTTCAAAATAAGGATAATAAAAAATATAATTTTAGTCAAATCCTTGTAATAAAAAAAATCCAAATTTAATTAAAGATGTGTTAGAGGGAAAACTGCTGCAAAATGGGAGGCAAAAGGTTACAACCTTAAGGGAAACAAGATGAACCCTAAGGGAGAGACCAAACAAAATTCAAGAGGGGGTTTTGATGTAATAATAACCAATCTAAAAGAATCTGAAAGAAGGATAGATCACACCCTAAACAATGGTTGAATAAAACCCAGTGGAGTCGCCAATTGTTAGTGTAAATTCTTAACGCAAGTGTACAAAAAGAGATCACTTTAGCTGTGTGTGACAAACAACCATAATAAAAAATATATATGCTTAACTTCCTTAGATATGAAATATATGGTCGAAACAAATGAAGCAAAAACCCAGATATATGCAGTAAAAGCAGTTAAACAATAAAAATAAATGCGAGTTTCTTCAAATATCCAATGGACGACACAAGATATATAAAGAATTGTATGTATTAACATCTGGGAAGGGAACAAAGAATGATGTTGCCAGTCCCCCTCAATGGGATGGGTTCTTGGCTCTCCTCAACTCTTCATATCTAGAATTTTCTCTCTCTCAATGGTGTAGAAAACCCAAGCCGTGTTGAACTCTGTGGGAGCTCAAGAAGAAAAATAGTAATGAAAGTGATTAAAGTATGATGATGAAAAAAGGATCAAAGTGAATAATGAATGGAAAACCCTCCTATTTATAACAAAATATTGAGTTAACCTTGATAATGGTGCATAATAAAATATTATTAACCAAGGTCTAGATCTAACTACTTGGAATATTTTATTATATTTTGATGGAGGGAAAAGGAATTTAAATTGGTTAAGTCTCTTTATTTAGAAATAATAAACAAATAAATGATTTATTTATCATTTCAATAATGGGGTTAGGGAATAATATAACAAATAATGATTTGTTTAATTATTTCTAGGTGATTTAGTCAAATTTAACAAGGAATGTTAATTAAATAATGATTTAATTAATTATTCCTAGTGAATAATGAGATAAGTAATGATTTATTTAATTATTTCTCATAATTGGGTTAAATATGATCAGGAATATGATTTAAAAAATGGTTTAATTAATTATTTCTAGAGGAAAATCAAATAAATAAATATTTATTTAATTATTCCTCATGGGATTTCTTGTTTGAACCAGAAATAACTTAATAAAATATGGTTTATTAAATTATTTCTTATAGTGAAAGCAATTTTACTATGGTAAAATTGGTCTTACATGGTGTACTCTAATCCATCTAATTGGAAATGGTTAGATGACCAAAAATTGGTGTAACATTAATGAGAAGATGTTTATTGAGTTATCACTGAGTTAGTTACAAAGGGATGAGGCTCTTGGGTTTGGGCCCAACCCACTGGCTTAGGTTCCTCTTTTTTATTTGTATTTCTTTCAGTTTCAAGTATTCATTAGTTTCTTGCATTTCAGTAGGAAACAATCCATCAAAACCTTTGGTTGCAACCTCTACTTCACCTCTCCTGTGGGAGCATGAATGGAAGGAATCACAACCACAACCCAAAAAAATTATGTTTATGATTTCTTGGAAAAATATTTTTTTTAGTTATCTTGTTCTGCATGTGCTTGTTGTAGCTCAGGAGTTGGTTTGCTAATTAGATCAGAGTTTTGGCATAAATTATATAGCATTTAAATTCAACTCATATTTTCCACCACTATTTGTTTCATTTTCTTAATGATAAATGGATGTATGCATGTGATGATAGTAGGGTTGCTTAGACCTGCAGAGAAGGGAACCTTCACCACTACCATCCTAGACTCCCTCACTTCATCTTATGAACTCCAAATTATGTCCTAAAAATTTTGTGCCATGAGAGCATTTTCCTAGGACCACCGAGAGCATCCCTCCTAGTGCAAAACAAGCCTTCAAGAGGCTTCAAGCTTGGATAGGGCCTTTGGCCACCCTTCACTCATTATCCTCAACTTCCATCCACCTTTCCACACCATTAAGCCATCATTTTCACCTCTTAAACCTTCTCAGCAGTCCTCTTGTGGTATTATAGGCCCTCCTATAGCAATAGAGGGCTCTTGTAGCAGCCACCTATAGCACACATGTAGGACCTCATTCTTCCATTTTTTATCCTTATTGCAACTTAGACTTATATTAGAAGAGTATTTACCTCCATCTATGATTTCATGATCAGGGGAAGTTCCTAGGTCACTCCAAAGCCTCATTTTCCTTCACTACAAAAACATAATATTGTTAGTTATTTCATCACAAATTTGGTACAAGTATAACATTGATTTGCATGCAAGTGTGAGCTAGTTAGATGATACATGAAGTTATGAATTACATTTTGATAGGTTATGCAAGAGTAGTTAGATTATTTTCTGCAAGTTGATTTGATAACTAGATGAATAATTACAAGATAATGTAGTTTCCTTTCTGCAAGTATTTTAGCTCTTGCCTTTTCATGAATTGTTTCAATAAAATTTTCAAGTTGAAGTTAATGGAATTTTCCTTTTATGAGTTAAAGGTAGCTTCTAAATTGCATGTTCATTAGCTAGTTTTCATTATAATACAGTAGGAGGAATGGTCTTGGAGCACTATTGATCAGATGTCTTAGTTGAGGGTGACATGAGTATAATCCAATCTAATGTGCATATAGCATTTTCCCCTCTAAGTTTGTATGAACCTTGGGTTGATTAATAAAGTTGGAGTAGCCATTGGGAGTTGCAGCACCCTTGGTGCAATACTAGGGCTCACCAATCATATCAGACATAGATTCCAAGTTCACTTACATGTTTTGGAAAGAGTTATTTGTAGGCTTGGGAAAAGAGTTGGATTTCAGTACAACTTATCATCTGCATAAAGATGGACAGACAGAAAGGGTCAACAGGATTCTTGAGGACATGTTGAGGATGTAAATCATGCATCAGTAGAGGAAGTGGTAAGAGTATATTCCATTGGTATAATTTACTTATAATAATGGATATCAGGAATCCTTGAAGATGAGTCTCTTTGAGGTTCTTTACGGGAGGAGTTGTAATACTCGTATCAGTTGGAGTGATCCAGTGAACATGGTATTGATCAGACCATATATGTTGGCAGAGATGGAACAATAAATGTAGGTTAACAAGAGGAATTCTAAGGCATCATAGGACAGACATAAGAGTTATGCAAATCAAACTTTAGAGAAATTTTAAGGTCTAAAATGTGTATCATAAGGAAAATTATAAAATAATAGTGGAAATAATAAAATAAGATTGGATTACCTCATCAAATTTTGGAGTGAAAAAAGAAAAAACTACTTTTCCAACTTGTATTTTCAACTTATCTTCCTATGGTTTTACATGAATTTCGAGTGGGAGCATTTTTTGGATGCAAAATTTAATTTCTCATCTAAGGAGTACCCATCTTGAATAATTCTGATGGATTCTATGACACAAAAATGAGAAATACATATAAAAACATGATTGCAATCATGTTTTTCATGAATTTCTCATTTTTCATGTAGTTGGATCCATCAAAAGTATTCAACATGGGTACTCCTTGGATGCAAAATTAAATTTTGCATCCAATAAGTGCTCATGCTTGAAAGTTGAGTAAAATCATAGAGAGATAAGTTGAAAAAGTAGTTTCTTCATTTTTTTTTTAACATTTTTCCTTTTTACTCCAAAAATGGTGAATCCATGGTTGACATAATCATATATGATTCTATTCATTCTTATAAATATATTTTGGTTGTACATTTTTGTTTTTAGACCCATTTTTACCTCAAAATTTCTCTAATGACAGGGCCTTTAAAGAGTTTCAGTTTGGGGAGCATGTGTGCTTGCGCATCAATCCAAAGAAGAGCTCCTCAAGGATTGGGTCATGTGCCAAGTTGTAACCTTGGTATTGTGGGCCTTTTGACATCCTTGTTAGGATTTAACCGATGGCCTATAGATTTTCACTACCTCCGATAGTGAAATTCCACGATGTTTTCCATGTTTCATTTCTTAAGAAGTATGTCCAGGATGTTGATTATGTGATTGACTAGTTTGTATTGCACGTGGAACCAGAGGGAGAATTCCAACCATAACCACAATGCATATTGCAGTGGAAACAACTCATGCTCCAGAACAAATCAATCGATTAGGTTAAAGTGTAGTACAAGCACCTTGGGCCCGATGAAGTTACATGGAGATGGATGATAAAATGTGGGATTTATATCTTTCATGATTTGTTGGTTCAAGAAAATGAATTTTTGGTATATGTATATGCATATATGGATGTTGTTGTAGATACCACAATGAGTTGTGTTATAAAGCTCAAATAAGTAGTATGATTGTCATGTCTATTATGTTGGTCATGGTTTGTAGTAGTTTTTATTGTAAATATTGAATCAATTTATGTTATAAATCTCCATGGGAAGTATGTTTTATTTTCGACAGTTTGTTGGTCATAGATGTCATAGAACACCAAGGATGATGTTTCCCCAAGGGGGAAGGGTTTGTAACAACCCCTAGTTTATTTTCCATGTAAATAAAATAAGACCAAGGTCATGAGACACATATTCCAAGTTGAATGTTGTGAAAAAAATAGTGATGGGTATCACTTGTGATTAATTTATGGCTATGGAAATTGGCAAAGGCATTGGCAAAGGAAAAGTGGCAATAATTGACACTTTATTTATCAAAATAACAGAAAATTGGAGAAAAGGAAGGTGAAGAGACACAAATGTTTATGCTAAGGAAATTAGAATGAAAATCAAGGAAAATGAAGAAAATAGAGGCATCAATGTGAAAAAGGTTTCTCGGGATTAATTCACAGTTGTCAATTGAGCTTCTTCTTCTTCTTCTTATTTTTTTCAGTTTGTCTTTGTAATTATTTTTAGAGAGAGAGAGAAGAGCACCAAGAGGAGAAATTAATCAAATAAGTAAATAAAAGAAAAGGACAAGTAAATAAAGCAAAGGAAAGCAAGGAGAAGGTTGGATTAGCAGCTTCAATAAGATGATTTTTCAGGTAATAAGTTGCATGTGTGATTTCCTAGCTAAGATGTGAATGCATAGTGTTAGCACTCCATAAATCCCTTTAGGCTTAATAAAGGGCTACAAAGGTAACCACAAACCACTTGTAGGTTAGAGTACAGTCCCCTTAACCTTGGAGAGGGTTTTCTCGCTAGATAAACTATCAATCAAAGACTAATAGGGTATGGGTTTTAGATTTGTTATTAAACTTAGGGGTTTTTTAAAATTATTTGAATGAATGGGCTAAATATGAATTAATAATGGATAAGCAGGCCAATCCTCACAGGGGAAGTATAGTAGGACTTATTAGTAACCTTTGAAGAGGATGTCGTTGTAGTGAAAGGATGAAACAGAATATGAAATATAGATCAAGAATCTATAAAGGACGAATTTGATTGACCAGGGAAGAAAAACACATATAATGCTCAGGAAGTTAAACTAGAGAAAACATTTTAATTATAATAAAATACTTCAAACTAAACATGAAGAATGACATCATTTATTTTATTAAATAAAATAAATCACAATTACAAAGGCACAATACATACTAAGAAAATCATACGCATGAATCCTTCCTCAAACTAGCTTCAACCTTTTGTTATTCACTCATACAGTAAATACAATCATCAAGCCTCTAGCACTCTACCCAGCCAACCCATTTTTCATCTTCTCACATAGTTAAATAAATTTCACATCATAAATATATCATGACTAGGTTCAATGTATGATATATCCATTTAGAATGGATTGAAACATACATGATTAGCAACCCATTGTTTTTTGATCAAAAATTACATAAAGTAGTATTATACAACATCTTCTATCTTTCGAAGAGAAAAAAATAAATACTACTTTATACCTATCCTCTTAACTTATATAGATAAAAACATTATCTCAGAATATCTTCTCCTGACATTAAAATTCTCTAACTAGTGATGAAAACAGAAAAGGAAACTTAGGTTGTGCTGCGCAGCAAAATTTCATCATTTTGTCAAAAAAACTTCGAAAATAAGCCTCAAAGAGACACATGTAACTCCCAAACAGTAGCACCTATGTGAAGTATGAGATATTATTTTTTTATTTGTCCCATTCTTTCCTAAAACCTATCTCATTTTCTTCAAACTCTTCCTCAAATTCTTAGAAACTTCTCTGAAAAATAATGACTAAAACAAGAAATTACACAGTCTGAAAATAAGCCTTGAAAATGCATTTGAGACTCCCTATCTATGACACTGGTGTAAAACATGAAGGACGTTATTCTGCTTTAGTCCATGCTTGAGAAAAACCTCTTTCATTTTTCCAAAATTTTCTTCCATGTGATCATAAAAAACGTTTCAACATGATGACCAAAACAAAGTATTTTGTGTAGTACTTGGGAAGCCAAAACAGGGCGTGCACAACACTAGGAAAAAAACTAAGTAGCGCTATGGTGTTTTGACCTGATGTTTTGGAGCACTCCACCTTACTTTTCATGTGTAAAAAAGTATGGGGGAATCATTTATATGTAATGAATGTAATATCTCTTAGGTATTTTGGGGAGGGGGGGGTGGGGGGGTTGTGTGTTTTATAATGAGGGTTGTATAATTTCAAGAGTGATGGTAGTGATATTATGAGGGGAATAGGTTTGGGGGAATATTTTTAGAATAAAGGGGGGGAAATAAATGTAGTAGGAATACGAGTCAAATGAGATTTGAGGAAAGTATAAGGTGTAAGTTATGTTAAGGGAACGATAATAAGAAGGGAAATTATATATGAAGGGGTGTGAAAGAAATGGAAATAGTGTTGGAAATAGGGAAGCATGGGACAGATAAGAATAGGGGATAGAAATGTGGAATATTTTTAATAACTACACTTCACACTAGTACAAAATGGCCTATTAGTTACTAAAAAAATGACTAAATTTTGCATATAAACGACTATTTTTTAGTCGATGACCAATAATAGCTAATTTATAGTATCTTATTACGCAACCAACGTTTAGTCGTTTTTAGCTTAGTCATTAATTATTTTTCTCAACTTTATGTCTAGTAGCATATTTAGTC
The DNA here is from genome assembly GCA_034641835.2 of Pinus albicaulis. Classification (NCBI taxonomy): domain Eukaryota; kingdom Viridiplantae; phylum Streptophyta; class Pinopsida; order Pinales; family Pinaceae; genus Pinus; species Pinus albicaulis. The sequence continues at coordinate 362,544,131 of CM076578.1, forward strand.
ATAAATTTGGTCATTAATTTAGTCATTAATTGTCACAATTAATGACCAAATATACAAAAAATATATTACTAAATGATCTCCCTATAAAACAATTTAATGACCAAAGAAATATGACGAAGATGTTGGTCGTGTTATAAGATACTTTAAATTGGCTACTAGTAGTCATATATGTGCAAATTTTAGTCATCGTTTGAAACCAATTAATGACCAAATAAATATGAATAAATTTTGGTCATGTTATAAGATAATGTAAATTAGCTACTAATATTCATATATATGAAAAGTTTAGTCATCATTTGAAACCAATTAATGACCAAAGAAATATGACTAATTTTATTTGTGTTATAAGATACTGTAAATTAGCTATTAATAGTCGTATATGTGAAAAATTTAGTTGTCATTTATAATAATAAAAAAGTATCATTTGTAGTAGTCATTATCTTTTTTTGGTAGTTTCATATTCATTATATTAATGACTACTTTAGTAGTCTATATTAATTTCATTTACTTTCATTAACAATTATTATAAGCAACTAATTTAGTCGTATATTAATTTTATTTGTGTTCATTAATAAACATAAACTACTAATTTAGTAGTTTTAGACTGATTTTATTTGCTCATCATAAATAAACATAAATTAATTAGTATGATTTTGCAACTAAATTAAAAAAAATGGCATACAGTGTACATTTTCATCTAATATGAAAACACAAAGTTATATATGTTAATTAAAATACCAGATAATATCAAGTTCAACTGTAAATAATTTCAACCACATAAATTATATTATATAAAATATCAAGTATTACAATATGAGTTTCCAAATTAATATTGGTTGGGGTAAAATTTACACATGAAATATTGTTTCGTCACTTCAAAACATTAGCATTGTGTTGCCAAGGAATTGCGGGTGAATTCACCAACTCTGAAGACTGGACCATCAATCTCTATGTGTGTCTCTTATGCGGGATATTAACTCTACATGTACCACTAGACCAATTATCTTCTCTCTCTCTCTATTTAATTTGCATTTTGTCGCTTCAGTGTTATTGTTCTCCTCTTTCTTCAATTCTTGCTTCTTACCATCAATAATGAGTTCCTTTTATGAAAAAGAAAGAAGATATAATTCAGATTATAACACATGAAAGATGATGAACAATGGAGTTTAAAATAAAGTATACTATAAAGGATTTATGTGATATATACTTCAACATCAGCAATATTTTCAATGCCATTTTCCCCTTTAAAAGCAAGAAAATCAAACTAGTTTTCTTCAGTTGGGTAATAATGGCTTATATGTGGCCAAATGACCTATATAAAAAAATTAAATAAAACGTCACCATAGAAAATAACACCTTAGTAAAATTAGTGTTCAACATTCAAGGAAAGATTAGGCACAATAATTCCAACTAAGTTACATGCTAAAAATATCAACTTGTAGACTACTTATACAATGTGGGAGTGAAAACAAAAATCCTAGAAAATACCAAAGCTAAGTCTAGAATAAAATGAAATGAAGAAAAAAGTATAAAATAATAGGATAGCCTTGTATACATGTATATAACTGGATAATGTAGAACGCTAAGTGAATAAGTCCAGAGGTAGAGGTCAATGATGTCAAGAATTCCCAAGTATGATGAGCATTTCTTCGGATAATAACTACTATTTGGGTCCATTATCACATATGAATACGCCAACTAGTCTATATCAAATTATTAATGCTTTTCTTATATTTATGGATCACTACAATATAAGTGGATAAATTGCAAAGAAAATTCCCTTCCCATTGTGTTACTCACCTGTGGTACAGTATATTAGCTATGATTTGGAGCAAATTTACAACATCTAAATATGTTGCAATCACCACTATTAATCCCCAAAAAGGGCTTATTTTGGAATGCAACTTTTACATTGCAGTTGCTATATGATTCTTGAATGGAAAATCCAATCTTAATTCCAACACCAAACTTCCAATTTTAGGGAACACCTGTGGCCGTCCTCAATCACTCAAACTCAAAACACTAGTGATCATTATAATGAAAAGATAAAGTAAGAGTAGTTTTGATATGTTTTTTATATTTACATGAAAATCACCAATATTTTTCCCATATTTACCATACTTGTAATTTCAAATATATAACAAATTGATTGATATTTTACAAAAAATACTTAATTCAATACAAACAATAATTTAACATATTACAACAATACCACCAATGCTTGATCCTTAATTGCACTAAAAGAAAAAAGGACATTGGTGAGGGTCGAAAAATGTCACCATAAGCTCATTGGTGACGGTCAAAAGAGCCTCCATCACAACAAATTGAACATCACAAAAGGTGGTGTCACAAAAAGTATAGGCGTTGTGATTAAATTCAAGGTCTGTCACCAATAATGGTTTATAATGACGGATAGTGACCATCACCATTTCATATGAGATATGGTGATGGAACTTAACCTCCGTCGCCAAAAAAATGAACGTCACCAAATGTGGCATATCCAAAAGTATAAGTGTTGTGGTGACATTCAAGGTCCATCACGAATAATGATTATAATGAATGATAGTGACTATCACCATTTCATATGAACAACATCGATTTATGGAGATGGACCTTTCATGGTCATCACTATTGATGCATATATATGGTGGCGTTCATTTACCATCACCATTTCATATTTTGGTGAGGGTCGAAAAATGTCACCATCAGCTCATTGGGGATGGTTAAAAGAGTCTTTATCACTAAATATTGATCATCTCCATTCCATATAAATATTAGGGCATGATGGAATCAAACCGCCAACCTTCTTCTTGTAAAGAAGGTGATGTTCCATTGAGCTAACACCCTTTAAAGAATTATACTTTAAAAAAATAGATCTTGAAACTTTGTAAATTGTAAATTCTACAACTTTAAATAAATGATAAAACTTAGTAAAGTATTGGAAAATATTTTACTAAACAATAAAAATAGGATCTAAATTTGTACCTAATGGTTATGGAAGTTATGAAAAGTGAGTGGAGGGAAAAATAGTCATGTATAAGATACTCAATATTTTCAGTTAAATACTCAATTAAAAGTGAAACTTCAAAGAAATTGATAGCCTACAAATGACCTACAATTATCAAATCTGAAATATGCGATTACAGCAAAGATTGATTTCTCGCCTTGTGAATCATGTAAATATGTTGTGAAGACATAAAAGTATGCCTCTAAAAGATTGATTTCCATGCCAAAAAGCCAAAAACAATGAGTATATATGATGCAATTATAAATAATGAGCTACATGCTTGAATCCTACTAGCTATGGGGTCTAGAAAACTAATTGGGAGTGGTTATCATTATTAATTAATTAAATATGCCAAAATACAATAATCAATAACAATGATCCTGAAACTTAACCATAAACAAATGTTAAAAATTGTAAGTACAAAGTTTGGCTAATATATGCTACACGAACAAAATATCAAAGTGTCATTCAGACACTTCCAAATCCACACCAAGCATGAGTATCCAAATATGTAATTTTATGGATACAAGGAAAGAACTCTCTACCTATTAATGATAAATATGTCGTCCCACAAGTACTTCAACTAGAAAAGGGGTGTGAAGACAGGCACCTCAAAGAAAAAAAGATACACATTACAAAAACACACTTCATACCCCATCTATCTTTATAGAATAGATATATGGGAATAAAAAAATGATCCATAGAGAATAGGATTAGAGTGGGAAAAATAAATATGATAAGAAAAAAATAACCAACAACAAAATTCTACTAATTTGAACACGTTTGAAGTACCTTAAAAAAAGATGGCATCCATAGTACATTAAAGTGACATTGGTCAATTTTTGGATTGGTCAATTTTAAACTATCCATAGTGCCACCAATCTAATGAAATGTGATAGGATATTTTCCCATTAATGGCCAACATGTTTAAATATCACATAGTTTCTTAATAACCATTGTCTGTAACTAACAACCATGCATAGTTCTAGTGTATAACTGCAAAACATGGAGAGAAAAGTGAGCATAAAGTCCAAAAGCCCAATCTACGTTAATGGAGAAAAACAAGAAATAAAAAATTATGTACAATGTACCAACCATTTTAATGATAGAAACATGAAATAAAATGTCATGATACTTCTCATCAAGTACAAACAAAATAATATCACCTGCAACGATGAATTTATAAACCTTTTCTTTTTTCTTTTTTATTTTTTCAGAAAATGGTGTTAATACACTAACTATAGTTGGTTGGAAAAAAAAATTTAAGGATATATATAGTTGGTTGGAAAGAAATCATCCCTGAGGAAACCAAGCCTATACTCAAAAACTTAACCATTAGAGAGTACCATTTAGATATAGTTTTTTCCATGTGGTGGGTCACTTGCACTTAGCCCAATATTTGAGGAAATAACCAACCAATTGAGGGTACACAATTGTTTTTTATTTAACTATATTAAATATATCATCTAGTAACTTAAATAATTTCAATCATCCAACCTAGATATCTTTGCCAATAGTTCTTGAACCTTGAAATCATCAAGAAAATAATCCAACATGATCAAACAAGAATTTTTTTAAGAACCTACCTCATTGTGGGTATAAAGGGGAAACTGGTGCTGCATAAAAATACCATTATTCTTGAAGAACCATGGAACCCTCATTGTACTAATGTAAGATACTCATGCAGTTGAAATTATAAGCTGAAAATGCCTTTCCCTTTATGTTCAAAGAGAAATCTTCCCGTTAACACTTTTTTTTGAGGTAGATATGCATCTCATCATTCCATCACATAAGGCGGAAAGACCACTCCATTTAAATTTCCATTTAATGGTCTTGCATGTGCATACATGCAAATAGTATCTCTTCAACCAAGACCTCCAACATGATTAACACACTAAGGTCATCTATTTTCCTAAGTAGACTTGATAGCTTACCCAAGTTGATACAATATTGTTTTATAGGCGTCATAGGAGACCAAACTGGATATTTTATTGGCAACTTTCTAGAAGAAAATAATTAATTTAGGGCTTAGAGAATATTGAACTCTTTTTTTTTTTTTAAGTAATCCCAATTCCTGTTGTCTATTACAGATCTTCACATGCTAGCATGCACCTACCTCCTAAATAGATCTATTAGTATGATGAGTTTATTAGACAAAGAAAACTACGCTGAAAATAAATAATTCGAGATTACTTCACATCCCCCCCATCCCGCACCTAGTCACATAGCAAAACTAAAGCATAATAAAAACATAAACTATGTGCCACATATCTGTGGTTCTAACTTATAATTTTGTATATTGAATTTAACTTGAAGTAATATTTAAAAAACCCTTGATATATTATATAGTATGCATTGATCGAACCTATTGAACAACTTTTAGACAATATAATAGAATCTTTCTTTCAATTTTCCTTTTACTACAAAAACAAGGGATATGTAGGGAGACCATAATTTTGGAATTTCTACTAAATCTCCGCAACATATTAGGATGTTCCCCTCATTATTTGTTTCTAGAAACCTACTAGTCAAGCATTACCAAAAACGATAGTTTCAAGCATTTTAACTATATACTTGTTTGCAGTAAATTTTAAAAATATAGATGTTACCCATTCTATTAGATGGGGAAACAAAAAATTTAGTAGTATTTTATCTGTACTTCAGCATATGTTCTTCTAATTTTTAACAATGCATCCATAAATATTTCTATCACTGAAAATTTAGAGATGCTCCCAAGTTTCTTACCAATGTAGAGAAACAAGTCTTTTGGTGGATAAAGGTATTTGATTTGGGCTTCCATATCATGAGTGAATGATTGTGGCATGGTTTAGAGTCTCAAGGTTCAAGGACAATAATATACTTGTTAGCTTGTTTAGTTGAAGAAGACTCCTCAATCATACATGTCATGTTGTAGGAAAATAAATTCCATTGCTTAAAAGAACAAGATTCTATGTCTCCAAAATATGAATAGTAGAAAAATTCTTTAAAAAAAAACTACAAAAATTTTATAAGCCACAAATCTCTCTGTATATTCAATTGAAAGAAATAAAATATTTTTAAATCCTGGAATCTCAATATACTCTGTGTATTTGAGTAGAATACACAAATAGGAAAAATTGTAAACTATGGTATTATGCTCCTAAGAAGTGAACCAACAAAAAAACAATAAAAAATACATTGAGGGTTTAATGCTGATGGAAAAATACTCAAAAAACCATGGGCCATCAATGCATCACTAAAGTGAGCTATCTCCAAATGTGACCAGATTCTTACAATATGTTGGCTGCATGCAGTGATTTCTCAATAGTTTCTGAGACAACCTTATTAACCATTATTATGGTCTATGGATCTAGGGTGAGAAATCAACCATAATCGTTTAAGAAACTTAATGTTCAAATGATGATATCTTCAGAAGGAAATTTTCATTCCTGTAGAATGTTAAAAAAATATTGTCTTTGTGTGAATATTTTACTTTCCCTCAAAAAATTATGCTTCTCAAGAATTTGGGTAAATAGATTTGAAAACAACATCAAACTCGATGCTTCACTTTAACTGGAAACTAACGTTCACAAGGAAAAAAACAAATCAAATTTGTATTCATGGCAACCAATCAGAATTAGGTATTACTAAAGGAAACCAAGCACAATTAATATTTCAATCAGGACAACCTGAGGCAAAAAGAAATTAGGGTTTTTTTTACTGGCCACAAAATAATTATTTTACATAAATTATGTAATAAAATTATCTGCAAGTAAAAAAATCCAAGATGTAGAGTTTGTGCACGGAATCTCAGTGGGGATATCAACTTGCAAAAGGTTCTCTGAATAAAAATCTCCCCTCACCATTGTAGCAGCCTTGATGTCTAGTTTCTTTCAAGATTTATACTTGAAATCAATGATTTAATCTCTCTCATTTCAAAAAATACAACAACAAAACCTCATGGAATCTTCCTGAGCATTCTCTTTTTGAAATCCTGACAAAGAAACAAATTATCATCTTCTATTCTACGTAAAATACTGGGGATTTGAAGTATATACAATTTAAAATAGAAGTTCATATACATAAATGTACCAAAATAATATTACCTGTATACGGAGAAATGTAAGTAAATGTTGATTATGTTGAGCTCGTGAGGGAGAAAAATTATCTTAATGTGAAAAAAAATTAACGGACTTCAGAGTTGCCAACATCCACTGATCTGGAATTTAGAAATAAATTCTATGTCCACAAAACAATGAAGAAGCTTAGTAAGAGCGTCAAGACATTTTAGTGTTTTGCTAAATTTTTAGGAGGGAAAATGAAAAAAACACTATTTATCAAATTTTTAAATAATAAAAAACAAGGATTTTAAAATTGGAAGTACATTCATCAAATGTGTAAGGGTTTCCATTAAACATTTCACTAAACAAGCATGATTATGAGTTTGTAGTCCAGTGTGGGGTATAATCAAGTAAAAACTTAAACACTTAAATATTTAACATGTTTAATCTAATGTTACCCTATTTAAAAATCAATCTAGTTATTATTATGTATAAACACATTATAAATTTAAAATATAAAGAGGGTACGGACATTCAAAAAAGAGGTATGGTAAATAAATATAAATATAAATAAACCGACATGTGGTAAATAAATAAAACCTATTTTAATACTTATTCAAAAAGTATGGAAAATAAATAAAAATATAAATAAACTAAAGGTATGGTAAATAAATAAAACCTATTTTTATATTTACTCCATAAACCTCTTTATATTTAAGGAAACTCAAACAAGAGGTTTTATTTAGGTGAAGCCTATGGGTAAAATACCATTTTAATACCATGGGCTAAATACCATGGGCCAAATACCATAGTTACGCCGTAAGGCGTCACTATTTGAAAACAACTTCCCTAGCTGCCACTGTGTCCATGTTTGAGCCATTGGATCAAATGTTAGACAATTGAAATGTTTTAGGCCATTAGATCAAGCAAATATTTTTATATATGTTTTTTATAATGTTATTTTTTTTCTTTTTAATAAGTTAGATTGAATTTAGGTTTTGGTGATTACACAAAATTAAAAATAAATGTGAATTAAATAAAAATATTGACATAATGTAATGAACATTTTAACTAGGTCAAAATACAATAATAAAAAAAATAATGATAAACTATAAATACAACCCATGGTATTCATGTGGAATGTGGTTTCTTTATAGGGGGAACTAAGATGACCTAAATCAATCTTAACTTTGGATTTAAACTAATTATTTTTAAATGTTTACAACCATTATTCTTTTAAAACTTTACTTAATAAAATGTATTGGTATTCATGTAGAATGTAGTTTCTTTGTAGGGGGGAACTAAGATGGCTTAAATCAATCTTAACTCTGGATATAAACTAATTATTTAACAAAATTATTTTTAAATGTTTATAACCATTATTCTTTTAAAAATTTACTTAATAAAATGTATCTAAATTTTCATACATCCAAATATACATAGTTTTTCTTGTTCTTTATTATTTTTGTTACAACTATTTTATTCTTCCAAAAATACATGGTTTTTTTGTTATATATTATTTATGTTACAACTGTTTTATAATTCATGAGTATTATTTCTTAATATATAAGAATTAAATTAATAATGAATTTTTTTAAAATATGTGATCTTTTTTTAAATTTCCAAATTATTTCAGAGGACATGATTTATCTTGAGTAATAATGATGAATGTTCATAATTCTCATTTTTTTAAATAACACTAAATTTACCTTTAAAGGGGTCGGTAACAATTTTTTGTATCAAATTCAAGGATACAAAAGAAAGGAGACATGGTGAAGAGAAGCTTCCAACCTTACAACAAGCCATAAAAAGGCATAACGTTGAACGTATGGAATCCATTTTCCCTGATACACATGAGAAGTGTTGTGGAGGTAAATCCCCTCTGCGGACAGAGGCGATCCCTACTAGCCCAGACCGGGTCTAGCAACAATCGTTCACGCTATGGTGCAGGTTCCTAATTGCCAATAAACCAACTAGTGATGAAGGCTTACCTGGAATCCAACGCTGTTGCTTGTAGAAGAGGTAGCGCTCCCGTTCCTTAGCCCTGGCAGATCACGATCCCCACGATCTCCGTGATGGACACCTGCACATGCGAGAAAAAAAACAAACGCAAGCGTAAAATCCAGTAGATGCAACTATATGTCAATCAGAAAGGACATAACTCATCATCATAAACAATAACAAGAGTGGAACCATAATCGATAGTCGTTTATTATTAATCAATCAAAGGAAAATTACAACCAAGTTCTGACGCTGAATTCTCCTTCGGAGGGTCGCCAGCAGAACACGTCTCGAAAGCCTGTCAAGGATGGGACAAACCTCTCTCTTCGGATCTTAACAATAGTCTCCTTGCTTGAATTTGGCCTTAGGGGAATAATCAAGGCTCTTGCAGCATAAGGTTCTTGGAAATTTTGGGAACTTGAAGACTAGCTTGCAATGGAGATGAGCAAGATTTTATAGATGGAGGAAGGGGAGTTGGGATCCCTATAATCATGGGATTGGCCCTATCATCAAGGAAGCTTCCATGAGAGGTGGCAAACCACTTCCTCTCTATGGAAATCCGTAGCCAAACCTCCCAACTCAAGATAGATAGCAGTCCAGGAATTTGTTAGGATGAAACTTCCGCCATTTATTTTTAAAAAACACTGCTTAAATTGGCTGGCGCGAGTGCGACTCTGGGACAGAGCGCCAATTGGTGCACCCTCTTTGAAGGATTTCCCCCATTGGCGCGGGTACTGAACTGGTTGCCCACACCAATGCAAAAAGAGGTGTTTTTAGGGTTTTTTGCAAAGAGATGTCTTCAGGGCAATGAAAGCTCATATTCAGAGGGATGTCATGAAAGTATTTTCAAGTCTTGTCTCTACTCACAGGTCACAGAATGAGCCCTCCAATATGCGGGATGGGGAATGGCAGGGACGGTGACAAATTACTGTGTAACAGATGCCCCCTAAAGTATGAGGCCCGAACGAGAGAGAGGGGTGAAATTATTTACGAGAACGTGTGCGACTGAAAACTCCACCGTCGGAAAACCTACGTGAAGAAGTACAAATGATGTCTCAAATACATGATATATATGTGGTATGGGCGCAACCATCCATAACAGAGTATACAATAATCTAGATCCAAGGCATGGACGCAGCCATCCAGTAAGGATCGATAAATAGACTTAGGTATGGTCACAACCATCCAATCAGTGAGTCATGTAACTAATCATAATAATCCACAAAATCGCAGCCTAGATTATAACAGACATGAATCCAGGGTCTTGTGCTCCATCTCGATCCGAACATAGCACAAGTTCAAGCATGCAAATAAGTGAGCTGAAGTCGAACATGCAAGAACATCGTCTGATTACCAGCCAATGATGAAAGCTGTTAACAGACGCGAGAGGTACCACCAATAATGAATATGGCCCTCAAGGTACTATAGGTACAATCTACGGCATGTGAATCAATGAGCTGGCGTCGAACACCCGTAGAATCACTCGATCGGAGGCCAATGATGAAAAACCCGCGTCGAATGCGAAGAACCTACCATTGAGGCATGCAGGCTCCAAGGCACCAGAAAGGAGTCTCTAGGTCAGCTTCCTGGATAATGAGCTGAAGTCGACAGGAAGTGACCTTGATCGAAGGTGGGCCATAGTGTTTCCCACATCATCGACGCGAGACAGAGGAACATAATTTTTTTGTGAATCAAGATCAGATGAGAATCAGAGGAAGGTTGGAATTTGCAGAGGTCAACTTCTCTTGAACACATTGGCGGCACGACAGTGGATTTGGCAGTATTTGACATCAAACGATCAGAGGTTATGATGACAAGGCAAAGAGTAGATGAGAGGTCAAAAGGGATTACCCAAACCCATGAAGGCAAGTGAAAAACGAGATGAGATGTCCCCAACCCGACACAAATGCAGACAAGTGCCATGTTCAAGAGCGACATACTGCCGACACAACAATGATGTTAGTTCCATTTTCCCCCACCATTTTGGTGAGTACCTCTTTATTTTTACACAAGCTTGAAGAGGATACCATATGCTTGTCATATAAGTCCGTCCTTCAAACGAACCCATCCTAGTACATTTAACGAGCCCTAGGAAGGAGAAACTCAGACATCATCATTACGACTGAATCCAATGTCATCAGGGTTTAACGAGTCTGAAAAAGGGAGAAATCGGCGTCTTTTCATGTTTAGAGAGTTTGAAAAGACAGCAGAAAAGTAAACTCCAACGGTCCCTTTTCGTAAATAGTTCCTCAGATCCGAAAAGGTAGAAAACTATGTCTAAGAAAACCTCCTAGTCGCAATAGAATAGGGTATTCCTTTTTCGTAAGTAATCTATCCCAGCCTGAAAAAGGGGTAAACGTATACTTGGTAGATGTCATTTCGTGGCCACTTTAACGAGATCAAAACGACAAGCGACTCGACAATCTTTTCATGTTTAGAGAGTCAGAAAAGAGCTAAAATTTGACTCCTCCTGGAGGAACGAGTGGTATAAAGGGTAGCAACTGGTTCCGGTAATGGTGGAACTTATCAGAACAAGTAAAGGTCAAGAGGTTGGCTAACAAGACCACTCATCGCAGCGGTTCCTCAGGATTGGGTGAAACAACCAAGTGAAGGCGTATGATCGGCCAAGCAGATGGGGATGATGGAATGAGAAAACCAAGGCTCATCTGGCAAAACAGGCTGATAAAATGACAATCACAAGAGGTAAAATGGGAATGGTTTCATTTTTACACAAGCTTGAAATCAGGAAACTCTTCTTGAAGTTGGTTTCATTTTTACACAAGCTTGAAACAAAGATAAACTATGCTTGAAACTGGTTTCATTTTTACACAAGCTTTAAATGGAAACAAACTATGCTTGAAAAAGTAAGCATGCCCCCAGCATGGTGACTCAATTCGAGGTACATGCCCCCAAGCTTCAGTCCATATGAAGGGAAGATGGAGTGAAGGTTCAAATTACGAGACCAAGAGAAAGACTCGAATTGAACAGGAACGTGTTTCATTATTTTAACGAGGTTGACACATTAAAAGAACTATCCTCAGACACCTTTGTTTCATTTTTTAAGGAGCTTGACACAAGACAAGGAACTCTACTCCGACGACCTTGTTTCATTTTTTAAGGAGCTTGGCACAAGAAAACGAACCGTGCTCCGACCAACCTCATCATAATGAACAAGAAGTCATTGCTTCCAATATTTCCACTCCCGATGGAAGGAAAACATCTTGGAAGTCAGGACCCAATGCCCCCAGCACCTGATGCACAACGACACTATCACTGGGTATAGGCATAGAGTAGGTAGCCACATAGTTGACCTGCGGTGGGGCGGATACAACGGGTGGATAAAAACTGGAAAGGGATGATGGTAGGCCAGTTGCCACCTCAGGACCAAAGAACGAAAGCTGATCAATGGTCACAATCCATCCTTCATGTGGAAAACAGACCACATGAAATAGGGAGGAGACAAGCGCTCCCATGGCATAGGTGTAATCACGCCGCAAGAGCAGATTAAAATCCAAGTGGCCTGGAACAACCATCACGTCCATATGGACGGTTTTACCTCCCAAAGTAACAGGTAACCTTGGAAGGATCCCTAATGGTTGACTCGTTCTTCTGTTAAATTCCAACAGATTCTGCGTAATAGGCGCAAGCAGTGGTGAGCCAAAAGATTTCCAAGTAGTTGAGGATATAATACTAACAGACACGCCTTCACCTATAATGGTGCTGGGTACGACCAGACCAAAAGCCTGTACTATGATCTCGAAAGGCACATAAGATGGAAGGCGGTATCCTGTAAATCGACTCCAGTCAAAGGAAGTGACCAAACTACTTGGAGGGGCTACCATCGAATCAAGATGGTCTTCCCCTGGTGTTACGGAAGAAGAAGGAGTATCCTCTACAACCTCCATCTCGAAGGTGGGAGGAATATCCTTCGGGACCTCTATTATGGGAGGCGGAGGAGCAACTTCTTGAGGTATAGGGACAGGAGAATCTTTCTCCAAGTCAAAATAATTTGAAGAAACCAGAAGAACATGGGGGGTGTGAGGTCCACTCTCAATGGAAAATACCCGGTGCACCGTTGACGGGGCCAGCTCAACCGATCCCACGACCAATGGTTGGTCGGGAATGGATTCCTGAATTTGAACTTCCGGGGGAGTGGGATCGACCAAGGATGACTCTTGACCAATCGTAGGATCAGCTGGTGGAGGACTCAAAGAAAGCTATTTATAACCAGCCGGAAGGCATGGTTTAGAAACAGCCAAGTTGTCCAAGACTCTTTTGGCTTCATCCATATATAGACAAAGGTGAATGGCATGGTGCCCTTCACATAACTTACAGGGACTGGTGATCTTACCCTGCTTCCTAGGAGCCTTACCAGCACCAATTGAAGACGTGCCCCCAACCTGACTCTCGGAAGCCAAAGGCAACGGCGGGCGACCGTTGGACCATAGTTTGAGCACCTTGGGAATGCCAGGGCAGTCTCAAAGAAGATGGTTTCCCGTGCACAACATGCAAGGGAACTTGAATTTACGCGGAGGGTTGGATGGTTTATCAAGAGGAGGTGCTTCAGAAGCAGTAGCTGCACTCTTAGCCTCTCTTTTATCGGACTTCTTCTTCCTTGTCTTCTTCTTCTTCTTCTTAGCCACCTGGTTACTCGAATCCAGACTTTCACCAGGCGAAGTAGAAGAGGAGGATGTAGAAACAGGCGAAGAAGGGGAGAGGTCCACCTTGGAATCAACATGATGTTGTTCAGGTGGAGGAACTGATTGAACAGTAGCCGAGACATTCAGGACCACAGAGGTTGAAAACAACCAAACAGGCAACCCAACAGTCAACCCAGGAAGGGACAATGTTGCCATATAATGAGTGCTGACATTTCCAAAAGGAGGAAAAGGACCAGGATTCCCGTCGGAGGGGATTCCTTGGTTGGTGAACTCTGCAAAAGTTGCCATCAGAAACGATCCAAAATAACACCCTAAGGAAACTAACTTTAACCAGGAATATTTCGTGGGCAGTTAATTTTTATAACATTGAAACAAAACTCTATTGTTTCATCTTTTAAGAGTTGAGAAACAGGCAAAAGGTGACTCTATCACTTTTAGATTGGAAACAAGCATGAAAGGATAAGCGCTTGATGACCTTTTAAAATTTAAAGAGTCATAAAAGATCGAAATGACTACTCAGGAAATCTAGGCAAAGGGTGTACCAGATATCCGTGAACTGCAATATACACCTTGGTTTCAAAAATGAAAGAGAAATCAATAAAGGACTTAACGTACATGCAGGCAATCTCCCCGAATGCTATGTCTGGTGTATCATGGGTATAGGGCGGCAGACTCGGCTTCCTATGGATAAAGGATTGAAACCTAGTGGGGTCTCCCTTTATATACGCGACGGTACGGGGAGCACAAGTCCATACTAGCACTATCTAAAGCCAAGAGGCAAACGACAGCTACTAGGTTTTAAGACACTGGAACACGTCTCTAACCTAGACCTCTAAATGTTTCATTAATGTTTCAATGCTTCCTTAGGTAAATTGAATAAATTTTATAGTTGATCTTCAATTATGTTTCAGTTTCAGGCCCTACCGTATGTCATCTGACAATCTCCTATATGCAGCTATATGAGAAAAGAAATCTTTCAATTCGATGAATGCTATCTAGTTAATGGAAGAGTTTCAAACAATGATGCAACAAACAACAACACTATAAACAAATTTTTTCCAAAATAGATGACTTTCACTATCCAAAAGTAATTTCAAACATTCAACGATGCGAATAATGCAATGTAATCTATGCACAATCCTCTTTTTTGAAAACTATGCAATTGTAATCTATGCACAATTTCCCTTTTTCTTTTCAAATTATAAGAATGAACTCAATGCATTTTTCGATGAAATGAGAATCTACTTAATGCATGCTTTTAATGAAAGAGAATGCAATCAAAGCGATTTCTAGTTTTCAATCATTAAACAATGTAATCCAAGTTCAATGATGGATCTCAAAAAATACTTTTCAATGCAATGTGATCTAATGCATTTTAACGAAAAGAACACTATGAGATGAAAAATAAAAGAACGCAAATCTCCTTAATGAAGGATGAATGCAAAAGAGATGTAAACAAACACTAAGAATGCAATCATTGTTTCAAACACTTTGTCACGAAATCCCTTGAAAGGCGACAAGACATATGAGGTCAAACACAAAGAGGACTTCCAAAGCAAGAGATCAAAACAAGGCATTCATTCCCTTTTACATCAAACAATCATGGAGATAAGACATTTCAAACAATGAGCAATGTAATCTATGCTCATATAGTGAAAATGCCAGAAGGGAAAGACACACTGGTGAAGGATTTAGGGAAAAAATCTCAATTTTCAGACACCCTGAAATTGGCCCAACTTGTACATTGACAACTAGTGACAACTGGCGTGACTTGCTCACTGAAAAATAGCGCCAATGGCGCAACTTGCTCACTGACAACTAGTGCCAATGCCCAATTGGCACGGGTTGCTAACTGATAACAAGCGCCAACGCCTGAAAATGAAAAAACAAAGAATTTCTCCCAACCAATACCAAACTCACCACTTCAAGCAGAATCTCCAAGACTCAAATGAACCATGTAATCTAGGCTCAAAGCGAGAAAAAGCACCAAACACATTGATCAAGCTCAAGAAGCTCAGAACAGAGCAAACCCTAGTACCTCACAGGATTGGCATGACTGTGAGGCTGAAACTAGTGCCAGAATGGAATTGGCGCGGGTAATACACTAGCAACCTGCGCTAATGGGCGTGACTGTCAGGCTGTAATGCGTGCCAGTCGAGTTTGCTATGGAAAAATAAAAATAGGAAATCCAACAAGCAGACCAGTGATGATCAAGCTGACCAAAAGCCAAAAACACAGAAAGAGCCAGCCAAAAGAGCCGACCAAGCGAGCAGAATCGAGAAACAACCGAAAAGACGAGACAATACTCCAAGTGTTCAGTTCATAAACTAAACCGGAGATTGACTGAAGCAGCTTTGATCTACTTCGCTAATGCAGAGCAATAGCGTTTCGAAGGCTATCTGGCTAACTTCAGGCTCCGTCTATAGCTCATAAAACAAACAACAACAAGCTAGACGATCCCCAGCGGAGTCGCCAATTTGTTGTGGAGGTAAATCCCCTCTGCGGACAGAGGCGATCCCTACTAGCCCAGACCGGGTCTAGCAACAATCGTTCACGCTACGGTGCAGGTTCCTAATTGCAAATAAACCAACTAGCGATGAAGGCTTACCTGGAATCCAACGTTGTTGCTTGTAGAAGAGGTAGCGCTCCCGTTCCTTAGCCCTGGCAGATCACGATCCCCACGATCTCCGTGATGGACACCTGCACATGCGAGAAACAAAACAAATGCAAGCGTAAAATCCAGTAGATGCAACTATATGTCAGTCAGAAAGGACATAACTCATCATCATAAACAACAACAAGAGTGGAACCATAACCAATAGTCGTTTATTATTAATCAATCAAAGGAAGAATACAACCATAGTCCTGACGCTGAATTCTCCTTTGGCGGGTCGCCAGCAGAGCACATCTTGAAAGCCTGTCAAGGATGGGAAAAACCTCTCTCTTCGGATCTTGACAATAGTCTCCTTGCTTAGATTCCGCCTTAAGGGAATTATGGAGGCTCTTGCAGCATAAGGCTCTTGGGAATTTGGGAACTTGAAGACTAGCTTGCAATGGAGATGGGCAAGCTTTTATAGATGGAGGAAGGGGAGTTAGGATCCCTATAATCATGGGATTGGCCCTATCATCAAGGAAGCTTCCATGAGAGGTGGCAAACCACTTCCTCTCTATGGAAATCCGTAGCCAAACCTCCCAACTCAAGATAGATAGCAGTCCAGGAATTTGTTAGGACGAAAATTCCGCCATTTATTTTTAAAAAACACTGCTTAAATTGGCTGGAGCGAGTGCGAATCTGGGACAGAGCGCCAATTGGCGCGCCCTCTTTGAAGAATTTCCCCCATTGGCACGAGTACTGAACTTGTTACCCGCGCCAATGCAAAAAGAGGTGTTTTTAGGGTTTTTTGCAAAGAGATGTCTTCAGGGCAATGCAAGCTCATATTCAGAGGGATGTCATGAAAGTATTTTCAAGTCTTGTCTATGCTCACAGGTCATGGAATGAGCCCTCCAATGTGCAGGATGGGGAATGGCAGGGACGGTGACAAATTACTGTGTAACAAGAAGTGCAATGAAAATCTTGGAATTTGGAAAATGTCAAGAAGCTTATCTCATGTTCCATTCATTTAGATCTCAAGTATATGGAAGAAGAAAAGGAGGACAATGGATACTTATCAAGAATGTATTATTCTTTAGAAGGAAATGGTGTTGACAAGGCTATGGAGGACCAAATAGCAGAATTAAAAATATAAGAGGACTCTTTAAAAAATGGGTTACTCGAGGATTTTGGAATCCAAATGAACTACATTATCTCACTGATTCAAGAAAGCGCTAAAAAAGAGACAGATAATAGTGATATAGAGACAATTTATTCATAAATAAGAGAAAGCTAGAATTATAACCCAAGATAGAGTTATGGGAAGAGAAACAATCAAATTGTAAGGAGGAGTCAAAGTTACATGAGTAGTAGTTCACTCAACATAATTCTCCATCGCTTATTCTGGAGGAGAAAGGTCCTACTACCTCATCAATTGAAGAAGGCCCACATGAGAAAATCAGAAGAGATTCCTCAATGTTATTTTCATTTGACATTCAGTCACTCTGCTCTTTTTGTCTACTAGTCTCTTCACCTCTACCCTTAAATTCAATGACTTAGAAAATACTAGACAAAAGGCACTTACCTATTGCAATCAGTTGAAAAAAAAGGTATCTCTAAAGGGTCACTTGGGGAGGAATCTATTATTTAAAAGATCGAGAAAATAATTTCATTTCAAAACAGAAATTTACTATCACTAGGGAAGGGAGTTATTACATTTAAAATGTGTTCCCATTTTTGTCACTACAAAATTTGATTGTTGCTTTTTATTTTATGGGAAAATAAATTATCTTTAAAGAAGTCGCTAGATTCCCTGATTATGAGTTGATTTTTTCTTCTTACTTTTGGGTCTTCATGATGTTTGTTATTATGACTGAGGTGAAAATTTCCAAAGAAGTGGAATATTGGTCGTTCAAAGAGGAATTATGGAAATATGATTGTAGATAATTTATTAATATAAATTATCTGAAGTGAGATTAATTAATCATCCCCAAGGGTTAAAAAGGGCCCAAATTTATCTTATCCATAAAATTGACGATTAAGATAACTCTATGCTCTATGTTCAAATGACAATTGAAGGTGGATTTACCATACTTAAGCTTCTTAGTAGTCTCTTATGAAGTACAACATGTCATAGTGATAATTTTTTATTCCATTAAATAATTCTAGCTATAGAGCAGAGTCAGAGTTCTAGGAGTAGTATCATAGGAATTCAACATAGCGAATGTGATAGAAGAAAATAATTTCATGGAAGGGTGAAGTCTGCCCAAATTGGTCATAAAAACCAAGTGCATCCTTCATGCAGAAAAAAAATAAAAATGAAGATTTCATCATATAGAGGTCTTGAGTACTTTGGCCAAAATGTCTCATCCATTATGAAAAAACACATCTTACATGCAATTAATAATAAAGAAGTTGTTCCACATCAATTACCCAATATGGATATTTTGATTTGAGGTCCAGTAAACATAATTCTCCACCCCTTATTCTGGAGGATAAAGTTCCTACTACCTCTTCTTTCTTATATGATATTCTTTCCTATACCACAACCTTACGGTGTTTCCTTTGCAACATCTTTTGCAATTGCTAGTTATAATATATGTATGGTAAATAAATAAATATAAAAGGGGTATAAAGAAGTGTGGTAAATAAATAAAAATATATCAAATAGGATTCTAAATCAACATCTAATTATATACCAAGCCTATGGGCCAAATACCATGGTAAAGAATAAAGGTATGGTAAATAAATAAAATATAAATAAACCCGAAATATGGTAAATAAATAAAACATCTTTATATATTTACTCCATAATCCTCTTTATATTTACGAACACTCAAAAAAGAGGTTTTATTTAGGTGAATCCTATGAACCAAATACCATTGGCCAAATTATTAGTAATACCATGAAAAAAAAGTATTATTAACCTTAATATCAATATTAAAAGATTATTACTATTACTATTATTATTATTAATTATAATATTCATATTAATATATTATAATATTAATATTATTAAATTTAGTAAATTTGGATTAATACAATATTAAATTTTTATATTATAATATATTATAATATATGA
Source organism: Pinus albicaulis (assembly GCA_034641835.2). Taxonomy (NCBI): domain Eukaryota; kingdom Viridiplantae; phylum Streptophyta; class Pinopsida; order Pinales; family Pinaceae; genus Pinus; species Pinus albicaulis. Next base: position 362,563,512 of record CM076578.1, read on the forward strand.
TGATATATATTAACTCTAGATATATATGATAAGGAAGAAAAAATACATAGAGTGATACATGTGGAGAGATAGGCGGAGTCACAAGGGAGAGATGGAGATAAACTGAAGGAGAGGGGAGAGAAGGAATTGAGAGAGAGAGGGAGAGGAGTGAGAGAGGTAGAGAAGGGTAAGAGAGAGAGAGAGAGTGACACAAACATGGAAAGGGGAGAGAGAGAAAGAGAGAGGGAGGGATATAGTGAGAGGATTGGAGGGTAGAGAGAGAGAGAGAGAGAGAGAGAGAGAGAGAGAGATGGGGGAAGAGATAGGGACGTAGGAGAGAAAGGGAGAGAGATGAAGGATGACATAGAGGACTTGAGAGAGAGGAACTAGTATCATAGAATACATAAGATCTGACCAGATTACTCTATAGGGAGATGGGAGATAGGGGCACCCTACCTACCTAAGTAAATGTCTAAAAAAAATGTGGTGTAATCATCTGTAATGGTGGTTGATTATACGAGGAGAGGATTTTATGAGCAGGGCACTAGATTTTTAATGTGATATGCAAAAAACAAGTATCGAACCTAACCATTTCACATTCACCAATGTTATCTCTACATGTGCTAATTTGGTAGATTTGGAACATGGAAAAGGAGTCTTTTTTTTTTTATCACCTTCCATGAGGATTCACCAATTGTAAGAGCCCAACACTTGTGGTTGCATCTTCTAAATCATCATCACTTCCACCAACACCTCATCCAATAATGCTAGTATAAAACTTCTTAGGCTTTGAGCTGCACAAAAGATCATAATGCATGTGCCCTCAATATCTTCTACATTCTTGTAGCTCTCCTCCCAAACCAAAGCCACTAGTGTTGTGCATTCACTTGCCCTAAATCTTGTGCAAACATCTCAAGGTAAGGAATTGTTGCACCAAGGTATGGATCCACTATGTGTCATATCCACTAAAGGTGAACATGTTCCAAACAACAGGTAAATTCTCACAACTATCCCTCCATGGGATGTTGAGAACTCAAAAATTCCACATGCTCATTAATGAAATCTTTAAATTGAGAACTTTCGTATAAAACTTGAAGTCATACTAAACTTGGACCAAAAGGCTCAAGCTCTGGGTAGCGCAAAGGAATGTTTGCAAAATGATTTGTACTATTCTCATCTAGATCATTTTTCATGGATATCAAATGGAGTTGAAATGCATATTCCAGGTGTTAGCACCTAATTTGAACCTTAGGCTGAAAGAAGGCAAATTAGGGTAACCTAAAACCACGCTCAGCCTTGTAGCTAGCCCTACAAGGTCGGGAGAGGGCTCTCTCCGTGAAAATATATTCAACAAAGTACAAGTATAAACTGATTTTAGGCTAGGTATAATAATGGGAAAATGTTTAAATAAATGAATAAATTTTTCAAGGATGTATGGGATAAAATGGGACAGCTGAAACTGAGGAATTAAATCAGGATACAGGGTATTTCATGGGGCAAGATAGGTAGGAAATTTTAGCAATTAAGGTTAAATAAGGATGGGACGGAAATATTGGTGAGGAACTGAAAAGGGCATGGGAGATGGATCCTTTTCAAACAGAAGAAAAACACAGAGTATGAATGATTTCCCAAGGCAGAGCATAAAATGGATTCTACCTTTCTATCTTGAAAGGATTAAAAAAGAGATGTTTATGAATGAATGGAAACACAACAATTTTACATATGAACACAAAGAGAGAACAAATGCTAAAACTCATACCACATGGATCCCACAAATCAGAGCTGCATCTATTTATTAATTCCCTGTCCAAAACTGTTACAATGGAGCACAGAGCTTTCTTTTCCACACTATTCCCCTACTTCTGAGTTATAGACTGGTTTACAAATGATTTACAATTACATTAAATAAGCTGAAATGTGGGAACATAGATCCATGAAAAGAGGGAGTTGTTTAAAAACTCAAAACTGAAATCTGAATATGGCAAAGAGAACCAACAATTTTCCTTTGAAAATAAGGAACAATAAGACATTTGACCACTTTGAAAATTCACTATTATAGAGGGATGAAGGAACATAGGTAATCCGAAGAACAGATTTCCTACTTTGCTGCTGCCGTAACAATCTCTATCTCATATTAACTCTCGGTCCTTTTACTGTCGCTTTGCTTTCCGTTATTTGTTTGAAGAAAACTGACTTTTTTAATAAAATGCTTTGAAACGAAACTATGCCTTTAGTGAAGGGAGAAATCGATTTTTCAAATAGAGGGGGTGAAGGGAAGGAGGTGGGGTCCATATTGTAATCGGAATCGGAAGGGGTAGGAGGGGGATAAAACATATAACTGAACTTTATAATATTTTAAGTGGTGCGTTTTAATAATCGCAAACGGGATCAGGAGTTGGATGTATTTGGAACACGCCACACAAAAACTCTGATGCGATTGGCATAGGTCTGATGGAATAATAGAACGAGCCAAAGGGATAGTGAAAAACAAATAAAAAAAATTTCGGTGCTTTTACAAAGGGAAAAGGTGATTTTGTATGAAGGAGTGGAGGGATTTCAAGGTGGGACCCGGGGTATGAATAATCGCAATCAGAATCAGGTAAATGGGGCGGGCGCATCACATAACACAATACAATAGTTCCGATGCGATGGAGATCAGCAATGGGGGAAGGCATTGAAATAAACGAAATTTTAAGTTAAACAAATGCAAAGGCCTTTTGTATTATGAATGGATGGAGGACTTAAGTCGTAGGTCCATCAGAATCGGAATCAGGAGAGGGAGCGGAGGTATTTCATAATAGAATTCCTCTGATGCGATGGGGAGAGGCGACGAGGGGAAATCCTTTGTATAAAGCTTTTGAAATAAATTTTAAGTTTTACAAAGAAAAAGGGCCTTTTGTATCATATATGAGTGGAATATAAAGTGGCGAGACCAAAATGTCCATCGGCATCATAGATCAGAGGAGGGCGAAGGGGAGATTTTATGATTGCGCCGATTTGGGATGGTCCGATTGACTGTGGGCCATCGGATCGAATGATGAGATTGACGGCAGGGGAGTGGTCGGGGGTTTACAATTGGGGGTTTTCCATCGGGAGGGAGTTTAATCGGAGGGAAGCGATTCAAGAGGCGCCGATTAGGTATGGGTCATTCGGTCGAATGGACATATCGATGGCTAGAATATCATCAGGCGGAGTCGATACCATTGCATCGGAGAATTTGCAAAGGGTCGATCGGGGCATACGGTTTAAATGTTCCGATTGCGATTTAAAGGGAAAGGACTTTGGGTTGGCGGGGTTCATATGATATAAACCTTTTAAGTTTTATTATAAGGTTTTAAATGGGATGGAGGGGAAGTGGTTTGGGAACGACGGGACTTATATAAAATTTATTATAAAGTTGAGGGATAATGGTGGGGAAGTGGTTATGTTTAAATCGCATATGTATTTTAAATGATTTTATAATGTGATTTTGTAATCGGAGGAGGGGAAAAGGGATTTATAAAGAAAATATTAAATTTTAATAATATAAAGTTTAAGGGAAAAATGGGAAAAAGGGGAAGGGTTAGGATATAGAGGATTTTTTACTTCACCTAGGCATAAATTTCAATCCAAAAGTCAGTTTTGAGAGTGTAATATACTGTTGGAAAGCTATTTCTGGGCTCTTTCTGCTGAACATACTTAGAACATGATTTGATGCTGAACATGTTGTTGAAAACTTATTTGAAAGGCAGGGTGATGACCTTGTGGAGACGATAGCTTATAAAATGTGACTTATTACATATGATGACATAAAATTACATAATATAATGATAATAAAGGAAAAGTATCATGTTTTCACCTCAAAACATGGTTTTGAGGTGAAAATTACATCAAACTGAATAAAACATCTCTTTGATCTTCTAGGTGTTGTGACTTTGAGTTTATTGACTTCCTCATGACCTTGCTGATATTTATTAACACTTGACTCTTTAGTTTGACCATGATGAGATCCTAGAACCTAATGAGACCCATCCTATGACCAACTGACATGACTCACAAAGTGAAAGTAATTGATAACTAAATACCATAGAGAGGAGAGTCAGCAAGTTTCACATGAGGGAAAACTGATGAAAAATCACTACCATCAATGAATCCATGACCTAGCGGAATGGTGAAATTTATTGGTATGGGACTCCTAATATGCAAATGCAAAAGAGAAATTTTGATCACTGATGGTAGTATGACTAGACTGACACTAACATTGGCTCCAATGGGGATGGTATCTCCTTAGAGCTGCCAAGAACACCGTAGACCAGGTAGCCTTATCCATTGGGCATGGAGTCAAGAATACTGAAAACTGACACGATGAAAACTGACTTTGACTCAAGACTAAGACTGAAAACTGAAATAAAACCAAACCATACACGTATCATTCATGTTTTATAGGCTTCACCTTGGGCCCCAAACTTTAATGACTGTGTACTTGAATTCTGATAAAAAATAACATGGTATATACAATGATTGTGACAAAGTTTCTAATCCATTATCTTCAATAATGGTAGTGCTTCAAAAGCCTACCATTCATTGCTCCTCCAGGGCAATCTTGGCCAACCATCTCTGAAAGTAAGAAAGCATTCTGTCCCCTGTACGTTGAAATCTTGTATGGTCCTTTCCAAAGGTTGTCCTCATTTCTTGCATCCCATTTCAACACCACATCATCTAACTGAAATTTTTCTGCTTTGTTCTTCCGGTCATAGATCTTCTTTATCTTCTCCTGCAACTGAATTGCATTCTGTGACACTTCCTCTCTTGTTTGCTGAAGGTGGATCATCTGATTGATCCTTCGATGATTATCATCATCTTCACTACCAACTTCTTGCAATAATCTCATGACTGGAATTGTAAGAGAAGTAGGAAAGACATCATCAATACCATAGACCAATTCAAAAGGTGACATACCTATGGATTTCTTACTGCTAACTCTGTCTGCCCACAGTGCGTTGATGAGATTTCGATGCCAATTTCTTTTGTTTGCCTCCAGCATTTTTTTAATTATATTTATCAATGATTTGTTCGATGATTCTGCTAGGCCGTTTCCCTGTGGGTAGTACGCTGTCAAATAGGCTGGCACAATGTTATATTTCTCGCAGAAATTTACCATCTTCTTATATCTGAATGTTGTTGCGTTGTCTGTTATAATTTTGTATGGGCAGCCAAAACGAGATAAAATATTCGATTCAAGGAATTGAATAATTACCGTATCAGTTTCTTGCCTCACTAGGATGGCCTCGATCCATTTAGTAAAGTAATCTGTACCTGTCAATATCCATCGGTGTTGTGCTGAGGACACGGGATGGATTTCTCCTATGAAATCGAGTCCCCACTGCTAGAAGGGAGCGTTTACTGAAACTGGTTTCAAAGGAAGAGGCAGCAATTTCTTCTTCCCTTGGAAAATTTGACATTCATGACAACTCATCACTGTTTTATACAAATCTGAAAATAACGTGGGCCAATAATATCCTGCTCTCAACACTTTTTTAGCTGTAGTTTTCCAAAACAAATGACCGCCACAATCACCTTTATGAAAATCATGCATTACCTTCTGAGCTTCTTCTTCAACCAAACAATTGAGCATAACGCCTCCTGGATCTTTCCAATAGAGAGCACTGTTTAAAATACAGTATTTTGAAGATTTAAGTTTCAGAGATATATCTTTACTCTTAGACATTCCTGGAGGTGGTGAAAGATGCTGAAGAACATAGACAATATCTGAATACCATGGGGATTGTAGAAAAATATTTGAAACTGGAACCAGCAAACCTTCATCTTCATTTTCTGCCATCGTTGTTATGAGGTTTATATCCAGGGCACACAGATTTGATTAGGCCATCAATTTTTCCAAGCCTTGGCCTTTAATCAACTTTGTGGGATTGATCTCCAAATCTTACTCCAACATAGCCGCTATCCACTTACCTCTTCGACCTTCTAGATCAGTTTGCATCAACACATCCTTCACTGCTGCATTAGGGACATATGCTATTGTATGTGAATGCAGAATATAGACCCTAAAATCCTTCAATGCCTTAATAAGAGCCAATGCTTGTTTCTCAATAATATTATACCTCAAAGTAGCATCTCTAATAGTCCTACTAAAAAAGGCAATTGGATTTTCAACCAGGTCTCTCTTTTGCATCGAAACAACAGCCATAGTATGCTCTGAAGCAAATGAAAAAATAATAAAATCTTGAGTATAGTCAGGACTGATCAAGACCGAGGCATTTGACAGAGCAAAATTTACCAGATTAAATGACTTGATAGCTTCCTCACTCCATTTGACAGTGCTATCCTTCTTCAACAAGTTAGTCATCTCTCTTAGGTGTTCATCCAAATTGGGTATAAATCTGTGCAAGAAATTCATCTTACCATTAAATGCTTGAATCTCCTTTTTGTTCCGTGGAAGGTCTATGTGTTGAATTTCCTCCACTCTGGATCTCATCTGACATTTCAAAGATGAGATATGGCATGAGCTATCCTCTCTGTTGGGCTTTGAGCACCAATATTCATCGTCTTATTACCCCCAAGGTAATGGTCAAGCTGAAGCGGTCAATAAAATCCTTAAAACTATGCTTCAACGAATGGTGAACAAGCACAAATCCAATTGGCACCGTATGCTCCTCCCTGCTTTGTGGGCCTATAGAACTTATGTTAAAACTACCTCTGGGTTTACTCCTTTCCACCTTGTTTTTGGCGAGGAGGAAGTCTTACCGATCGAGTGTGAAATCCCCTCCCTTCACTTAGCCTTCGAACTTTTCCCTGACAACCAACCTTTGGAACAAAGACTTATCATGCTTCAGCATGCTTCCAAAGACCATCATGTTTCCTTATAAACCATCGAAGCGGCCAAAAAGCGCACGAAATCTCAATATGACCCAAAATTCCACCCTTGTACCTTTCATGAAGGCGATCTTGTTATAGTGTATGACCAAGCTCATGATGTTCTTGGTCATGGGAAGTTCCTCTCATTATGCCTAGGTCCTTATATCATTAGTAAGGACTTAGACAAGGGGGCATCCCTTTATAAGATTTGGAAGGCCAACTCCTTCTTAACCCTCGCAATGCACTCTACCTTAAGATATTTTACCCATAACATCTCCCATCGAGATGCGTGCTTTATTTTTGTCATGCATTTAGGTAGTTTTCATTGTTCTTCATATCATTTGTTGTCTTGTGGCGCCTTTCAATGGATCCTTAATCCACACCGTATATCAGCTATGCCGACGGTGCAAGTCACTTCTCCCAAAATCTAGCTCAGCAGCCTCAACCATTTTTACCCCCATGCATTCGTTAGTCCTCTCCAAAGGCGTATGCATTGGATATGCCACCAATAATCAGGCAAAATATGATGCAGTGATAGGTTTGTTAGTCAATTCCTTTTATCATCACATCCTTCATCTTCATGTTCGTTTAGAATCCTTGTTGCTTATCATGCAATTGAATGGTGTGTATTGTGTGAATAACCATGTCCTTTTTAGAAGATATTTATGAGTGAAGTTATTAGTGTGTGCATTTGAAACCATTACATTCAGTCATGTACCTAGAGCCCATAATCACTATATAGATAACATTGCACATAATATTCTAGATTGGCACTTATCACATTCATTTTGCACAAGAAAATAATCATAAAAAAATGGTGAACCATATATTCATCATATATAAAAATATGCATTCACATAATATGTGTCCACAAAATCATAAATGTTTTGGAGTCCTCTACTCTAATACATCTAACATGCCCATAATATGTTACAGATATTGAAACTGGGGGCACCACATGCCTTTACATCTTATGACTATTTGGAGGGTCCCGAGCCAATGGCTCGGCTCCTACATCCCATAGATCTCTCATAGCCCGCCCTATCATCGCCATGCGCTGCATGACACCTTGCCACTCCAAGGGTAGCCTGACACATGCCTCGACGTAACGGTCATCAAGATCATCCCAGTTGCGCTCTGATACCCCAATTATCAAAAACTCACATCTGCGGTGGACATCCTCCAGTAGAGCCTCCAAGTCATGTCTCTGAACTTCTCTCGCTCCACTAGACTCTGCAGCTCCAGATATTGTAGTTCGTCCCATATACCTGACTAGTTTCACCAGTGCTATATTTGCATACCAAAAGTAACAAATTAGTACCAGATACATATACTAAAACTTTAAATTGACCATAAAATATAGCAACTTGTCACTTACCATCTGGTCCCCATGCTCGACCGGGTGGAAGAGGCAAGTCTGAGTCCCCTTGATAGTTCATCCCATTGTATCGATAGTCATCTATATACAACAGCATTTGATCCCAATGTGTGAAGAACTCGGGTCAGAACACTCTTTCGACTCCTCCGCCTCCTCCTCTTTGCAGTATATGCCCTTAGTGGTGCATCCTGGGCTCTCGCGGACCACCATCCTGGATCTATGCATGAGGCCGAAGTGTGGGGATCTTCTCAAAGAATAACAAGCACAAAATTGTACCAAAATCATAGTCATGGTTCACCTGTCACTTTCATAGCGACAATTGTCGTTTCAACGATGCCGACATCATCTGTGCCCGCCCATAGTAAGTCCCACTTAGTACAATCTCAACTAACATCATCTGCCCCCTAGTGATGTGGTGGAATGCATGGTTGCCCAAGATCCATAGTACTACTGCGGCGATAACCTGAGTCTCTAGCCTCTCTCAATCACCGATTGGTATAGTCGTGCCCTTGACACGAACATCTGATCAGTAGTTCCATTATACAAACTCTGATATTTTCTTCCCCCGTGGCAATACTAACTAGATATTTCCCACCACCCCTAGTGGCAGGAGAATGGTCAAGAAATAGATGTCCTCTATAGTCAACTCGATTTGGTGCCCCTGCACTACAAATACCTCAAGGTCTAGGTCCCAGTAGTTGACTACCCTGGATATCAAGGGATCCCTTTCCCTCATCAATGGGTTCTCAACCAACTTGAGAACCCCATACCTCGCAAGTGTGCCTCTGACCACCTCATCCCCCTGATCTCTAAATGAAGTGCATCCAAATATCTCTCTCTCCAGTTGATCTTTAACTTAGTCATACCTTCACAAACCCAACATATTTATCAGTTCAGAATAATAAAAACTACACCAAAACCATCAAGCCCCAGTTCCCAGCCAAAAAGAGGAAAAAACCAATATTTTTGGAAGCTCACTTTTTCCCAGCCCCGTACCTGTGAGCTCGCAGTTTTTCTCTTTTCAACTACAACCCAACTCGCAGAACAGGGCCTAGGAAGTGCAAGCCAACCGTGAGGAAGGGCATGGTGATTTTCATGGGCTTTGGGCACGAATCTAAAAATCTAATCTGTTGAAAATGAATATTAAGGTTAGGCCACCTACCTGCAACTGACAGATCTAGATTCCCATGGTCAGTTTGTCTGCTACGAACACCACAGTATTTAGGGCCTTCTCCTCCTCTCCACGTTCACCACAACTCCAATTGCAAATGAATGAAATTGGAGGGAAATCATCATATTAAAATGAAAAACCCTAATTTTTCTTTTTCTAGTTGCAACCAAACCATAGCTCAGTTTGACGAACCATCAGCACCATTAGAAATCTCTCACCGAGCTCTAAAATGGGTATCCTTTAATTTTTAGTGATTTGATACTTCACCTGGAAGCCATTTTTCCAAGAAGGGTCACTTTGACGCCTCTCAAAATCAGATTTCTTCACTTGCGCCACTTGTACTCAGGACACCACTTTGCCTTAATACTTGTGAATATAGGTGTCAGTTTTCCTCATGAGTAACCATCTTTTGCTCATGTTTTTATGGCCCCCACTGGGCTTAATCTATGTGGCAGCATCATCGAGTCACCCTTGATCAACGCATCTGAGTTGAGTCACCATCGCATTCATGGAGTCGTCTCGAGTCCCTTTTCCTCCTATTATAGTATTCCGACCATTTTTTCCTTTTCCCTCTCTCGTGTAGCCCTTTTTTCCCTCTAGTCACAATGTCCCCTATTCGCTCAAGAGTCTATTTAGTCACTGCCAGGGCATCCATGCTTTATATGCTCTGATAAGGGAAGTCGTTTGTTTTCTACTCAGTATCCCCCATTCCATCATCCTCCCTGGTGTTTGTCCATCAACCTCTTACTATGATCTCTCATGCCTTAGTTGAGTATTCCTCATTGCCTCACCTATGGTAGACCTCCTTCTATCAACATCAACACATTCAATCTAGAAGACAGGTCTAGAGGGCGATGTATCTTGGTTTTAGATTCCATTCTTGTTTGGTGCCTTGGATCAGGCAAAGGGACTCCTCATTTCCCTTTGACTTGATTGTTTCTCATCTAGCTCCCTATTGCATGATCGAGATTCGTATGCTTGATAGTTCGGTGATCCATTAGATTCTTCCAGTGATTCCTGGGTGTGTGTTGTCGGCATTATGATGCAGAATGCTGTCCTTGATGGCAACCCACTGAAGGAATTCAGATTGTGCTAAATCTATGATGCAAGAGTATGTCTCAAGGAATACGCGGATATGTCTAAGTGAAGTCGCGTATGCACGCGGAAAGGAACGTTCCAAGTCGCGTATGGGCAAAAGCGCTCAAAAGTGAAAATCCAGGGGTAACCACCATGGTATTGACCCATTGTATTGGGTAATGATTCGCCTAATTGACCCCGTCCAGGTAGTTTTGGGCTCATGGTATTGTTTTGGCCCATGGTATTGAAAAATGGGCTCATGGTATTGAAAAAGGATAAACCTATATAAAGAGATGAAATTCATTATGCAAATGATGAGCGTGAGTGCAAGATGTCTGAGCTTGAATGAATACTTCACTCTGAATTAAATCTGAATGGAAAGGGTTACACTTGAATGATAAATTTGAACGGATGATGCACCAATGATGAAGAAGGGGATCTAGATCTGAAATGCACTTGTATCTACTAGATCTGCTCATGGAAGGCTTAGATCTGTGATGAGAAGATCATCTAGGCGAACATCTGTCTGAAGAAAAAGGGTAAATCTGAACTGGATATCTGATCTGAAGAAGTATGCTGCTCTATAATGATTGAAGATCTATACGCTACTTCGACGCAGAGGAAGCGCGTATATACGCGGCTTCGCTGAAGATAAAGCGCGTATGCGCAATAAAATATACACAGAGGTATACGCTGGTTTGTGTGGATGGAAGCGCGTATATACGCGACATCAGTAAAGTGAAAGCGCGTATGCAAACTAGGGTTTGCTGAAGCATGGGGTATGAAACATCTGATCTGCTCTGCTATATTACTGCTATCTGATCTTTGTTGTCTGAATTGGTTAGTATCTGTTTGGTGTTATATGTTTGAGCTTAAAAGTATGGAATGGGTCCAGTGTGAAAATTGATGAAACATGGTCCTAAGAGGTGCTGAAGGTTGTAGCCTTCAGTCAGGGGGTCGTAGCTCCCTTCCAGGTGAGGCTGGTAAACGAGATCAGGGGGTCGTAGCTCCCTTCCAGGAGAGGTTGTTAAACGAGATCAGGGGGTCGTAGCTCCCTTCCAGGAGAGGCTGGTAAACGAGTCAGGGGGTTGGAGCTCCCTTCCAGGAGAGGCTGGTAAACAAGGGCAGGTGGGTGCCTACATGCTGGTAGAAGTCTGCACCAGCACATATGTTGTAAGATGTTTTCTCTATAATAAAAGATTGAAGGCTGAGCAACGGCAGCGGTGGTTTTCTCCCGACTTGGGTTTCCACCTAAAAATCCTGGTGTTCATGTGTGATGCTTTGTGTGACGGTTTACTCTGCTCTTACTGTTCATGTTTGTTGTTTATTAAACATCTGATGAATGAATGATGGAATGATTTAAGTGAAGATCTAATAACTTAATTAGATATCTGTGTATACGCTAGTTTCATAAAGGGTATCCGCGTATATACGCGTTTCTGTTTTAGGAAAGTAGCGTATAGGTTTTAGAAGCAAGGAAAAGTAAAAGTTTTTTAATATGCAGTAAATACTGATTCACCCCCCCTCTCAGTATTTTTCCCAGCAATTGGTATCAGAGCCAAGTTCTTCTGCAGAAGCTTGATCGCTTGAAGGAGATCCGTCGCAATGGGAAGTCAAGAAGGTGTAATGTCTATAAAGCCACCTCTATTCAATGGAAGCAATCTGATATTCTGGAAGGTACGAACAAAAGCATATCTGCAAAGTCTTGGTGCAGATGTATGGGCAATCGTGGAAGAAGGTTATCAATACCCGGCAAGTATTCCTACTGATGCTGTTGAAAGAAAGAAGTATGAAATCAATGCCAAAGCAGTGAATGTCTTATTAGGAAGCATGTCTGAATCAGAATTTGCTAAAGTAATGCAGCTACATTCAGCAAAAGAGATATGGGACAAAATCATTCTAAGTTATGAAGGAGATACAAAGGTAAAAAATGCAAAACTCCAAACTCTTAGAATCGAATATGAAAATTTGAAGATGCATAGTGATGAAAATGTTGCCAGTTTTTTTCTTCGTCTAGATGATATTGTAAATCGGATGAGAAATTTGGGTGAAACCATAAGCGATACTACTCTGGTGGAAAAGGTCTTAAGATCCTTGACTTCAAAATTTGACTCTAAAGTTTCAGCTATTGAGGAAAGGCAAGATCTGCAAACTCTTACTATTGTTCAATTGCATGGTATTCTGACTACTTTTGAAATGAGGCAAGGAGGTCCTTCTCAAATCAAAGAAGCTTCTTTTAAGGCTTCAGCAAAAGGAAAAGAAAAGGAAGTTGTCAAAGAATCCAGCTATATATCTGAAGAAGAAGAAGAAGCAAATTTTGTGAGAAGACTTCAACTAGGTACCGGAAAGTTCAAAGGTAAGCTTCCTTTCAAATGTTTCAATTGTGGAAGAGTTGGTCATTATGCTGCAAAGTGTCCTTATAAAGAAACCTCGGCTAAAGGAAAAGAAGTAGCAAGAAGGAATGAGAATCGATCTAGCACAAGGAAAAGTTATTATACTAATGAAGACAGTGATGGATCATCTAATAGTGAGGAAGAATGTGAAGAAGACTTTAGACTTCTCATGGCTTTTGAACAAAGAGAAGAAAAGGATACTTTCGTGGATGCTCTAGAGGACAATGATTTTATTGAAGAAAACAATCAACTCAAAGTAAGCCTAGCAGAAAAGAACATAATCATAGAGACTCTTGAAAGACAGCTTGAAGCCAAAGAAAAACGCATTGAGGAATTGGAGTGTGAAATAGTAAGTCTAAGGAAAGATAATGAGAAAGTAAAGACTCTCAATCTTAGATTTTCTAAAGGTTCAGAAACCTTAGATGAGATTATCAAGACACAACAGTCTCCTCTTATAAAAACAGGTCTTAGATATACTGGGGAATCTTCCCAGACTTCAGCACCAAATTATCTGAAAGCAGTCACAACTGGTTCTCTTCACTCAGCCACTCAGCAAGGGAACAAAGGTTCTTTACAGGTAAAGCATGATCATCTCAAATCAAGGATCACTAACAGGGAGATCCCTCAAAGAAGCAACAACCAACAGGTAAATTCAAATAGAAGATTTCATGGTCGCCGGAATTTCTACTTCAATGGACAATGTTTCTCATGTCACAATTTTGGTCATAAAGTTGTTCAATGTGTTTCATATAAAACCATCATGACAAGAGAAGCAAGAAAGAAAAGAATGAATATTGAACCAAAGAAGAATACCTATAACAACTTTTCTCCTCTTCAAAATGAAGTTGAATGTACTTATTGCAATAACTTTGGTCATGAAGAATCTGAATGCAGGAGCAAGGTCCAGCCAAAAGAACACGTTCCCTCAAGCTCTAAAGTATGGAAAAAGAAATAAATACAGGTTGAAAATTGTGGGATAGCATTATTTGCAGAAGGTGAAGAAAATCAATGGTACATTGATAGTGGGTGCTCAAGACACATGACAGGTGACAAAAGCAAACTACTTACATATAATGCTCTAGAAAAGGAAAAGAAAGTTACATTTGGAAATGATACTCCTGCTGTAATTAAAGGAAAAGGGTCAGTATTTCTAAAAGAAAAGGTGAAGGCTAATGATGTCATGTATGTGGATGGATTAAGGCATAACTGTTAAGTGTAAACCAAATGTGTTGATCAAGGAACGGAAGTGGTTCTTTAGTTCAAAGGAAGTGTGGTTCGTGATGCTGATGTGGTGAAATCATTATAAAGGAAAAGAAATCTAACCTTTTGTATGTATACTAAACGGGTATATGATCTCAATGCTACTTGAGTAAATCTTCAGAAAAATGGCTATGGCATAGAAGGTTGGGGCATCTGAGCTTCTCTCAAATCAACAAAACAAGTAGACTTAAAGTTGTTCGTGGTCTTCCCAATATTACTCTACCAAAGAGTATCATATGCAAAATCATGACAATTGGTATGGACAGTATGTTTAAATACAGAAAGAGGATATAATATCTTAAATATTTCTGCAGCCTGTGACTATGAGAAGTCTGTGGAAACTATATCTTATTTATTGATGATTATTCTATAATGTGTTGGATCGGGCTCATTAAACACAAAGATGAAGCATTTGAAAAATTTCAGATCTTCAAAGCATTAGTTGAAAATGAATTAGATCTAAAAATCAAGTGTCTTAGATCCGATCGAGGAGGAGAATATACATCAAATGAATTCTTTGAATTTTGTGAACAACATGGCATAAAAAGACAATTCTCTGTAGCAGGCACTCCACAACAAAATGGCGTAGCAGAAAGAATGAATAGAACAATTCAACAAATGGCTAGAGCTATGCTCGATGATTCTGTAACTCCTGACATGTTCTGGGGAGAAGCATCACATACAGCAGCTAACATTCTCAACAAGGCTCATGTTCGGGTAAATAGTGACAAAACTCCATATGAACTCTGGTATGGTAATTCACCATCTGTGAAGCATTTTAGAGTTTTTGGAAGTAAACGTTTTATCAAAAATAATGATGAAAAGCTTGGCAAGTTTGAACCTAGATCAGATGAAGGGATATTTCTTGTTTACTCATCTTCAAGCAAAGCATACAAATGTTACAATAAAAGGCTTCGAAAGATTATTGAATGCATTGATGTTGTTATTGATGAGTCTCCTGCAGCTCCTAAAGAAGAAAAACAAACAACAAAAGAAGATGATGATGACCTATGTCCTTCTACATCAAATGATATAGACAATGGATCCAATGAAGAACCTGAAGATGATCTATCTGGAAAAGCTCCATCAAGATATGTGCAAAAGAATCATCCTGAATCTCAAATTTTGGGTGACAAGGAATCAGGTGTACGAACAAGGAGAACTCTTGTAGAATCTTCTAATCATCTAGCACTTCTATCCACAATTGAACCACACAATGTCAATCAAGCTAGCAAATATGAATGTTGGAAGCAAGCCATGAATGAAGAACTTGATCAAATTGAAAAAAATGACACTTGGGAATTGGTACCAAGGCCACATGATAAAAATGTCATTGGAACTAAATGGATCTTCAAGAACAAGCTAAATGAGAATGGGGATGTTGTAAGAAACAAAGCTAGATTGGTCTGCAAAGGGTATACTTAACAAGAAGGTATAGACTTTGAAGAAACTTTTTCTCCTGTAGCTAGACTTGAAGCCATAAGAATGTTTCTTGCCTTTTCAAGTTATCAACAAATCAAATTCTATCAAATGGATGTTAAATCTGCTTTTCTTAATGGTGATCTAGAAGAAGAAGTATATATAGAACAACCGGAAGGATTCATTTTGGGAAATGATGCAAATCTTGTTTGTAGACTTAAAAAGGCTCTATATGGTCTCAAACAAGCTCCAAGGACTTGGTATTATCGTCTTGACAAATATCTTCATCAACAAGGATTTTCAAAGGGGTCTGCTGATAGCAACTTATACACAAAAGTTGAAAATGATAAACTATTGATTGTGGTTGTATATGTTGATGATATCATATTTGGGAGTAATGAAGAATCTTTGAGTCAAAACTTTGCTTCTGTCATGCAGCAAGAATTTGAAATGTCCTTACTTGGAGAACTAACATTCTTTCTTGGCTTACAAGTGCATCAAACTGCAGATGGTATATTCCTATCACAAGCAAAATATCTTAAGCAAATTCTGAAGAAGTATGGCATGGAAGAATGCAAACCTGTAAGTACAACAATGATAACCGGATGCAATCTCAGTTCTCATGATGATTCTCCCACGGTGAATCAACCAGAATACAGATCAATGATAGGAAGTCTACTTTATCTCACTGGGACTAGACCAGACATTATGCATGCAGTTGGGATTGTTGGACGATTCCAAGCTAATCCAAAAGAGTCTCACCTTCAGGTTGTTAAAATAATTTTCAAATATCTTCAAGGAACTCAAGACCTTGGTCTATGGTATCCAAAGAATGCTGATCTTACTCTTCATGCTTACACTGATGCAGATTGGGCGGGAAGTGTTGATGATCGGAAAAGCACTAGTGGTGGTGCATTCTATATGGGACCCCGGTTAGTATCTTGGTTCAACAAGAAGCAAAATTCTATTGCCTTATCTACAACAGAAGCAGAATATGTGGCTGCCGCATCTTGTTGCACTCAACTCCTTTGGATGATGCAAACCTTACAAGATTTTCAAATCAAATGTGCTTCTCCTATCTCCATTATGTGTGATAATACAAGTGCCATCAGTATCTCAAAGAATCCTGTTATGCATTAGAAGACCAAGCACATTCCCATCAAGTATCACTTCCTACGTGAACAAGTGCTTGAGCAAAAGGTGAAGTTGGAGTATGTTCCCTCCAAAGAACAAGTTGCTGATATCTTTACCAAACCTCTGCCCAGGGAAGCGTTCGAGTATCTAAGATAGAAGCTGGGAGTGTTCTCTGCCAGTCAAAAGAACAATTCTGCTTAAATTTAGAAGATTGCATTGGATACGCGGGTTTCCTGAAACACAGTCGCGTATATACGCGAGTTCATGCACATAAAACCGCGTATGTCTGATTGCTGACATTTTTCTGATTGGAGTCAGCTCTCTTCAGCACATCTGCAGTGCTGTTTGGGGTATCTGATACTGTTTGGTATCTCTGGTGGTGTTCCAGTTCTCATAATTCTATTTCTAATGTCTTGATAAAGATGCCTTGATGATTTGTTGCTGAAAATGTTCAGGATGCACTAACTAAGGGGGAGCCTTAGTCATATGGAAAGGTTGCTTGGATGCACAGATTCAGGGGGAGCATTAGCTTTGCTGAGTATAATGCATTGTTGGCATTATGATGGTTCTGAAATATGTTCTCCTTCTTGAGGAATTTCTGATGTTGGTTATGAAAATTCATTTTTGTATATTGATGAAAAGGTCATGTTGAGACCCATGATGTAAATTTGTAATATTCAGTCATGTAAGGACTTATCAAAGTTGTAAACCCACTTGGTTGGGTAGTTGAGTCAATTTTTGTAAACCCACTTGATTGGGTACTTGAGTCTCTTATGTAAATCCACTTGGTTGGACACTTGATGTAAGTATGAGTCTTTGGTGATAGGAAGTTCATAGAGTCATGTACTTCATTGGAACATATGTTTGAAGATTCAGCATGAACTCAGGGGGAGCTTGGTCACTTCTATGTACATCAGATCTACAGAATGAGAAAAGGGGGAGAGTCTGTTGGTTTTTTATCAGCCCTTTGCCCTTGATGTCAAAGGGGGAGAGTGTCATGGTGTTTGAACGGTGTCATTGTATTCTTAATGTACCTATCTTTGTTTGAACGGTGTCATTGTATTCTTAATGTACCTATCTTTTGTAACCAAACACCATCGTGGTTGCCATCAAGTCCAAAGGGGGAGATTGTTGGCATTATGATGGAAAATGTTGTCCTTGATGGCAACCCACTGAAGGAATTCAGATTGTGCTAAATCTATGATGCAAGAGTATGTCTCAAGGAATACGCGGATATGTCTAAGTGAAGTCGCGTATGCACGCGGAAAAGAACGTTCCAAGTCGCGTATGGGCTAAAGCGCTCTAAAAGTGCAAAACCAGGGGTAACCACCATGGTATTGACCCATTGTATTGGGTAATGATCCGCCTAATTGACCCCGTCCAGGAATACCATCGGAAGTAATGTAGTTTTGGGCTCATGGTATTGGTTTGGCTCATGGTATTGAAAAAGGGGCTCATGGTATTGAAAAAGGATAAACCTATATAAAGAGATGAAATTCATTATGCAAATGATGAGTGTGGGTGCAAGATGTCTGAGCTTGAATGAATACTTCTCTCTGAAGTAGATCTGAATGGAAAGGGTTACACTTGAAGATAAATCTGAATGTATGATGCACCAATGATGAAGAAGGGATCTAGATCTGAAATGTACTTGTATCTACTAGATTTGCTTATGGAGGGCTTAGATCTGTGATGGCCGATCATCTAAATGAACATGCAAATGCGAAGAAAAGGTAAATCTGTTGGATATCACGATCTGAAAGTATCTTTAACTCTATAATGATTGAATATCTATACTCAGCTACTTCGGCCATGACCAGTATATCTGTAACCCCATTTGAAGATAAAAGCTAGCATTATCGCATATCAAATGCTCTGAAGGTATCGGTTTGTGTGGGCCGGAGGCGATATATCTGTGACATCGATAAAGTGAAAGCGTATGCAAACTAGGGTTTGTTGAAGCATGGGGTATAGTATCGATCTGCTGCTATAATGCGCTGTGCGATACGTGATCAATGCAGTTGGTTAATTATCACGTTTGGTGTTGTATGTTTGAGCTTAAAGTATGGAATGTATCCGATGTGAAAATTGATGAAACGTGAACCTAGAGTCTTTGAAGGTTGTAGCCTTCGGTCGGTCATGTAGCTCCCTTCAGTGAAGTGGTAAACGAGATCAGGGGGTCGTAGCTCCCTTCCAGGAGAGGCTGGTAAACGAGATCAGGGGGTCGTAGCTCCCTTCCAGGAGAGGCTGGTAAACGAGTCAGGGGGTTGGAGCTCCCTTCCAGGAGAGGCTGGTAAACAAGGGCAGGTGGGTGCCTGCATGCTGGTAGAAGTCTGCACCAGCACATATGTTGTAAGATGTTTTCTCTATAATAAAAGATTGAAGGCTGAGCAACGACAGTGGTGGTTTTCTCCCGACTTGGGTTTCCACCTAAAAAAAAATCCTGGTGTTCATGTGTGATGCTTTGTGTGATGGTTTACTCTGCTCTTACTGTTCATGTTTGCTGTTTATTAAACATCTGATGAATGAACGATGGAATGATTTAAGTGAATATCTAATAACTTAATTAGATATCTGTGTATACGCTAGTTTCATAAAGGGTATCCGCGTATATACGCTTTTCTGTTTCAGGAAAGTAGCGTATGGGTTTTAGAAGCAAGGAAAAGTACAATTTTTGAATATGCAGTAAATACTGATTCACTCCCCCCCTCTCAGTATTTTTCCCAACATGTGTAAGATGTTTAAGACCTCATGAGGGTGTGGCCCTTCAAGTATCTCCCCACATGCCTGAATGACCTCATATTATGCTACAACCTCAGATGCAGCTGCACATATTTGAGGGGTTCAGTTCCAACTGCTTGCAGTGCCTCTAACATGCATGTATCACTCAGATGATCCATTCATATTTTCAGAGCCATTTCTTGTTTATCACAGCTTCTTTGGTTTTCATTATATCTCATGTACTCAAATATTATTGTATTAAGTCCTGGCCGTTGTCCTAGGCGTAGTATGTATGTGGGATGCATTCTATTTTTGTCTAACCCATTTTATGCCAGCATGTCATGTACCATTTATCATGTACTTTATAGCTCATCCCCATTTTGTTGGGCGCACCATTATTCTTTGTACTTTTTCATCTCGGCGAGCATAGGTATGCCTCCCCCGCCTCACTGAGAACACATAGCCAAACATTAAAGGAGACTTATATCATTTGTAGGTCTTGCCCCCTCAAGTTGTTTTCCTCTCTCGCTTCACTCTATGTATGTATCTCTCTGTCTCTGACTTCCCTTTGGTGTCTAGTGATTGTGTTCTTGCAACGTACTTCGGTCATACGATTAGCTCCTAACGCTCACAAGTTGGGGGAAAATTTGTTAAACCAATTTTTGGTCATCTAACCATTTACAATTAGATGGATCGACTTACACCATGTAAGACCAATTTTACCATAGTAAAATTGATTTCACTATATTAAATAATTTAATAAACCATATTTTATTAAGTTATTTATGGTTCAAACAGGAAACCCCATGAGGAATAATTAAATAAATCTTTATTTATTTGATTTTCCTCTAGGAATAATTAATTAAACCACTTTTTAAATAATATTCATGGTCATATTTGACCCAATTATGAGAAATAATTAGATAAAACATTATTTATCTCATTATTCTCTAGGAATAATTAATTAAATCATTATTTAATTAATATTCCTTGTTAAATTTGACTAAATCACCTAGAAATAATTAAACAAGTCATTATTTGTTAAATTATTCCTTAACCCCATTCTTGAAATGATAAATAAATCATTTATTTGTTTATTATTTCTAAATAAAGGTATTTAACCAATTTAAATTTATTTTCCCTCCAACAAAATGTAATAAAATATTCCAAGCAATTAGATCTAGATCTTGGTTAGTAAATAGGAGGGTTTTCCATTCATTATTCACTTTTATCCTTTTTTCATCTTCATACTTTGATCACTTTCATTACTATTTTGCTTCTTGAGCTCCCACAAATTTCAACACAGCTTGGGTTTTCTACACCATTGAGAGAGAGAAACTTTTGGATCTAAAGCGTTGAGGACAACCAAGAACCCATCCCATTGAGGGGGACTGGTAAAATCATTATTTTTTCCCTTCCCAGGTGTTAATACATTCAATTATTTATATATCTTGTCTTTTCCATTGGATATTTGGAGAAACTCTTATTTATTTTTACTATTTAATTGCTTTTACTACATAGATCTGGGTTTTTGTTTCATTTGTTTTGGCCATCTATTGCAGATCTAAGGAATTTAAGCTGTCATATTTGTTGTTATGGGTGTTTGTCACGCACAGCTAAAGTGATATCTTTTCATACCCTTGCATTAATAATTTACGCTAACCATTATCATAAAATAAAAAGGTGTAATACATCAGATAACAATCACAATAACAATGCTAAGTTCTTAAGCTCAATAACTACATAGCTAAAAAAAAAAAAAACTCAAATGCTAAAGAGCTCTTCTTCTTTTTTATTTATACAAGAGGGTAGATGCTAGCATCTCCCTAGAAAATATGAATTTTTGTCTCCTCCAACTTGAGGATGGTGGATATTGTTCTCATTACTTGACTTGCACCCACAGTGGCTTGGATCCCAATGACCTCGAGCTGTTGAGAGAGAGAGAGTTGTGATCTTGGGTTGATTAAGGGAGTTAAGAAGTTGGATAACCTCCTAGATTCTCTCCTTGTTGTCTACTTCGAGCCCCTGCATGGAAAATATCTAAAAATTGCACAATTTCAAGAAATTAAACCACATTAGGCTACATTATATGACAAATGATTTTTACCCTTCTCACTAAGCATAATATAGCTAAAAATGTAAATAAATGTGAGAAAAAGATATTTTAATAAGTTGGAGGTTGATATCATGACCCTTATAATATACCTATTGATGAGCCTCATCATCACCCCCCTACGAAATGTTTTGCTCATCCTTTGAGCAACTCAATCATCCATATGCACTTCTCTCATGGCCCTAGTGGCCTCCCTAGCATCCCAAGGCACCCCAGATGGAGTGCCCTTTGGTGGGTAAAATCCGGCATTCTTCTCTACCTCAATCCACTCCTTCTTCTCTTATGTCGGGTCTTTTCCTTCTTGTAGGCATAACAACAAAGGTGAATTGAGTTTTATTCTTATCCATTTAATGTTAATTCTCTGCATTTCTCTCTTGTAGAATGGATTTTTCTCCAAGGCATTCTTCAGCCTCTCAGGAGAGTGGTATTCTCTATGTTGCAAGGTGAGTGGTAAATAAGGCCATCTCCTTTGGCAAGCTTGTATACTATCTTCTCCCAACAACCTAAATATGTAATATTCCTACATTAGCATGCAGCTAATAGGAATATTGATTTTTAATTTTTGCACCTACTAGATGAATAAATGGGGGAAGAGACCCATACTTAACTTTAATTAGCATAAAAACCCTTTTAGTGTGAAAGGGGATCATTCTAGTAGCTGGATTTGACACCCTCATATGTGAACAAGGATAAGTTTAAACAAACATATGAGAGCTATCTTGAAGACACTTAGGTGTGAAAAGGGGTAAAGTAGGTTGAAGAGGTCAACTTTGACCAAATCAAACAACGTGGTTATGGAGGAGTGGCCTTGATGGAGATACAACGCAGTTTTGGAGGGAGATTTGATCATATGATGTTGGAAACCCTAATGGGTGGGACCCAAGGTGAGGAGGCTCACATATTTTATAAGGAAAAGGAGGTTAGCCATTTGAGCTTATCTTGATGATTATTGATTTTATGGTCTGCATGACTATTTTGCATTCTCTGGCTGTTTAGCAGAGCTGCAGTGTTGTTTAGCACTTGGCATTCTTGTTTAGGAATTCCTTCTCCTACCTTGAGAGGCCTATTGGAGGAGCATTTTACTTCAGTTTTCCACATTCAGGCTTCAGGCCAAGCATCCTCCTTCAGCTATAGTATTATTTCTGCAAAGTATAAGGTTTTTTTGTAGGGTGTTTCAGTGGAAGGTCCACAACACCACTTCCGCAGCTTGAGTTTCAGAGGAGAAAGCATTCCTTTCTTTGGGAGATCAGTGAGGGATATTTCTGAGCATATTTTACATCTTGGCACCTGGCCAAAGAATTCTCCACCTCCTACAGCACAGTCCCTTGTAGGAACTGTGTCATTTTTCTGAGTATTGCAGTATCAGGGTCAAGACCCTTGATCTTGAGCTTGTTCCTTGGGGAAAGGGCCAACCCTTCTCCCTGAAGGATTGTATTAATAATTCTCTTCCACTCCTTGTATTAATCAGCTATATTTATACATATATTCAATATAACTATGTTGTTTCAGATCTATATCTGCAGATCTGGTATTTTATACTTGGACTTTCATTGAGCCCTTGCCAAGTCATTCTTATACTGTATAAAAAGGAAGAGATCTCCATTTTTCTTAGCCATTGGATGTTTGTAAACTCTAGATCTATTATTTCTTATAATTTTCTTCATAAACCCTCATTAAAATAATGTTTTCACATGCTCCAGGAATTCTGCATGTCATAAGTCATGGGGTTTGGGCATTTTTGAGTTGTATTGGATTGGGGAGACCTGTTTAACATGGCTAGAGAGATTTGTTTTTTCTCCCATTCTGCATGTGAGATTTATATAGTATGAAATAAGGGACTCAAATCCCATTTCTCACTTTTATAGCTTAATTCACTATAAATAATGTTTTTATGCCCTATATTGTTGCATTTCCTCACTTTGGAATGAGTTAATGGAACATATTCTTGTTGCTGAACATTAATTTGATGGATAGGTGTTCCTTTTACACCTTATGATCTGATTTACACTGCTATTGTGTTTATGTATTGTTGCATCCCCATTTTGGGATATTATAGTAGTATCAGAGCATAATCTTAGCTAAGCCTATGGATGTCAACCATTATGCTATCAGGAGAATAAGAAGAAGGAGAAAGAGATCATAATGATGGAAGGAATGAGTTTTATCTCATCTCTTTTCAGATCTAGGAAGGACCTCACAAAGGAGGTCAAGCAAGTGAAAATGGAGAGAAACAATGAGACCTCGTTAGGGTTTCAAGATGAGGAAGGTCCTTGTACTTCCTATCAGCAGAAGAAAGAACCGGTATTTCATAGAGGTCCAAAGAAATATACTATGCCCTTTTCTTTTGAAGAATAAGACAAAAGGCATGGAGATGGAGGACAATTACATCATGAGATTCTAATTGAGTATCTTAAAGAATACAAATCTCAATCAAGAGCTTTCAAGGAGAATCTAACTCTCCCCGAGTTTATTCATATTAAAGAAGAGAGGAGACTTTGCAGCCATAGGAGAAGAAAGCACAATAGATTCCTATTATGTACTTTTGATGGGTCATCTACATGCATAGCAAGGGCTTGGAGGAGAAAGCTAGATGCATTCTTCCTGCTACATCCTATAGTAGAAAGAGAATTAGTTGAGATTGCAGCGCTGCACCTTGAGGGTGATGCAAACATTTGGTGGTTCAGCCATTTGATTCATGCAAGAGTGACTACATATGAAGATTTTACTAAAAGGTTGATTAAGGAGTTTGACAGAAGAATACCGGAAGAAGAAAAACTTCCACCACCACTTACTGCAGGAGAAACTACACCAGAAGGAGGAACCCTTATAGCAGTACAAGATGCTACCAAGGTTTACCAAGGTATGCACATATTTCCATTTCCAATTATTTCAACACATCATAAGGAGGATTGTGTAAACATGCTATCACGGCAAATGCATGACCTAGGGTCAAAGCACATTGCTGATTTGGAGCAGCAGACTATCACTGCATTGAGGAACCTTGATTTGTGCAAGGAGGAGATATATAGTCATCCTAGTATATCATTGTTGAGCTGCACACAACTCTTAGGGTTGGAGTGTAGAATTTTGGAGGATGGGATGAAAATTATCCTAGGAAATCCAATGCAGAACTATATGTTCAGCATTGTGAATGATCATGAGACAGCAGCTACACCATCATGGAGATCAGCAGCGAGGTCATTGAGCAGCATGTTAGGTATCCATAGTTTGCAAGATTGGCAAGAACAAACGTTGCAGAGGCCAACATTGAAACCACTTTGGAATCATAGGATCTAGCCCTCCTGGATTCAGAGAGGGATCTCTCTATATAAGTGTTTTCAAATATATTTATTTAAGGCTTATGATATGATATTAGGCTAGTTATGAAGTACAAGGGTTTGTTTGTTTGGTTGGGTAGAATATCTTCAAAATGAAGGAAGTCTTATGAAGGGTAAAGGTGTGAGTAGGTTGAAATGATGGTTCAGTTGATGAGATAGGTAAGAAACAGTATCAATCCATTGGGCTATGGAGTCACAAGAGGATTTAATTACACAACAAGTTTCAAGAGTGGTCGATGGGGCAATTCACTGTGTCAAAAGATCTCTTTAAGTTGATTTATGGTATGAAACATTAAACTGTGGTGAAAGAAGCAAACATATAAGAAAAAAAAAGAATAGCTTAAGATCAAGTAAGGACTTTTAACCTAGCCTGATTTCAGTAAACTCAAAGGAAAGACACAAAGTAACCTAAGATCAGGTAAGCACTTTTAAACTAGCTTGCTTTTGATATACTTTCCAGGGAAAACATTAAAAAAAAATAATAGCTTAAGATCAAGTAAGAACTTTTAATCTAGCCTGCTTTCAACATATTCTCAAAGGAAAACATTCATGATGGACATAAAAGTAGCCTAAGATCAGGTAAGGAATTTGAACCTATCTTTCTTTTGGCATACTCTCAAGGGAAACTTTCAAGACAGTTGTTGGAGAAAACACTAGAGGATAGGGCTAACCATAGACTTCCCTAGTTTAAATTTACTTAGCATGCAATGAAAATATCATTCAAAAACAATATCTCAAGTTTTACTCAGCAAGACATGGGCTCACCAACATTCCTTGACTGGTCACACTATATTGAAATCATTCCCAAATACACAATTAGAAGAAAACATAAAGATAAAGCTTATCAGTGAGATTTAGGGTACTTGACAGTAAATCCTAATCTATATTTGTTGTTCTTTATCATAGAAAGTGGATAGTATGAAAAAAATAAGAAAAATGAAAATCATAGTAAGAAAAACATCACCATTGACATAAACCAAGATCCCATAAATCATCTTGTATATTTGATGTTCAAACCAGTTATAATCTTCAAGTCCAGTGGGTCTTTTACAGCTTCAAACTTCTCATCTTAGCCTATCTTTCTTCAATTACAAAACAGAGCTTCAGCAGCCTCATAGCTATTTACATTCAGTGATTATTCAACCAACAATAATAATGAACTCCTCGTATGATATTTATAGGTGATTTTGAGGAGGTGGAGTGTAAGGAAGAGTTATTTGTGCAATTAATACAGAGTAATGGTTTCTCGGACTTTGGGAGGCCTAAGGGAGAAATTTTCAGATTTTTATCTTTGTTTTAATCAATTTTACATTAAATTTCATCAACCATAGTCACTTTTGTTGACTTTGGAGGCTTTTGGTAGGCTGGCATTTAATTCTGAGTTGTCTTTGACAAATATCTTTGACTGTGCATTCATTTTGTAGTTTTTTGAGGAAATAAGTCTGTAGGTGGCATTTCTGGCTTTAATTGCCTCACTGATGTGGCATTTGGAGGCTTTCTTTGTTGATTTGTGCTGATCTGGCACTTTGAACTTCAATTAGGCATTTGATATTTCTTTTGTGCCTTATAATCATCTTTAGAGCCTTTAAACTTTCCCTGTTGGCTGCATTTATCTTTAAAGCGTGTTTTAACACTAAAACTATAAGATTAAACCTTAAATCCTTCAATCTCACAAATAAAACCTTTTCACTTTGAATGTTCTATGGATTTCCCTTTAATCCACTGTTTTAGTCTTTAACCCCTTTGTTTTTACGTTTAAACTATCCTTTGCCCCTTTTAAATTGATTTAGACCTTGGTTTTGTGCTTTAGGCCTGTATTTGGACCACGAGGGTCCTCATCTTTGGCCCTATCCCTTATGAAATGTGGGGAAGGTTTCTGCTTCAAAAACCATCATAAAACCTGCAAAAAACAACAAAATATGTTATAAAAACTTGCGATGGAGGGTTTTGACTGCTTAAGAGGCTAGCGGAGGCGGAGGAGCAGTGCAGAGGAGTAGGATATGCAGGCGGAGGAGGTTTTATGGAGAAAACCTGCAAAATCCAGGTTTAAAATTGTATTTGGCGCAAAATTAGAGATTGGTGGTTTTGCGAAAATCGTCAAAGGTTTTCGCGTGATGATTAAGTGGTAAGTGGTTTAGTCTGGAGGGAACGCGATCAAACCAAAAAGGGACGCATGGCTTTGGAAAAACCATCGGTCTCGCATGATGTTTGGTTGTTTAAACCTCAGCGGCAAAAATTGCGCGAAACACAATGTAGGCCGTTGGATCAAGTGGGGCAGGTCCAACAGTGGAGGGACGAGCACGAGGGAAAAAGATGCTTGGGCGGAAGCTTTAGTGGGAGATAGGTGGCATGCAATGGTTGGATGGGTGGCTGGGTAGTGGGAGGTAGGCCCCGACAGGATTTGATGTCGGGAGTAAACAAGAGTTGTCAGATCTCATAGATCGATGGCGGAGATCGTTTGTAGGGGTGAAAGGATAGAAATGGATCGGGCGATCACAAGGTGAAAGGGGCGGTGTAATAGCCGTTGATATTTAAAGATCAACGGTTGGGATTGCTTTATGGAGTGATAAGGCGAGGATAAGGGAAAAGAAGGGAAGGAAGGAAGGGACGGCGGGGGTGAATTATCGCCATTAGAACACACGGATATATGGCCAAGATTCGTTGTCAGGGGGGGGGAGATGAATAAAGGTAAAAGGAAGGGGGCTAGGGATTAGGTCGAAGGCTTGGTCCTGTGGAAGAACAAAGAACCGGGGGTGAAGGGAAAGGGGCTAACGGTTAGGCGCTCGGTCACGGGCTTGGTCATATGATGGATAAGGGGATGGAGTTTTAAGCCCTCAGGGGCTTAAAGCCTGTGTTATAAAAAAGGGCATTTTTTAGGCAAAAAGAGGGTTTTTTAAGGCTTTTTTTGGGGTTTCGATAGGCAAAATAGGACAATTTAAACCATAAAAAAGGATTTTTTATGAGTTCAAAAGGGATTTTTGAATATTTTTTCGGGTAATGAAGGTTAAATGAGAAAGGAGAAAAGGAGATTTTTCAGAGGAAAATGGAGGATGAATAAGGGCAAAAATGAGTGAAAATAGGATTAGAAAATGATGGAAAAGGCCTAAAAACAGTCTTTTTGGATATCAGCATAGTTTCTTGGTGGATTTCTTCCATGAAACAACAGTGAAAATCAATTTTTAGTTTAGGTAGCATCAAAAGACTTCAATAATGAGAAAATTTCTTATGAAAATAATCTCTTGAAGGCTCAGGATCTGTTTTAGCCATCATTTGCTATGACAAAAATTTACTGATGGCTAACACAGCAGTGATGAGTTGGGGGCCCAACTATTATTGGGACATTCTGATGACCATTATACTTGTGTGACATTGGATAGGTAGATGATTGATGGAGGACATTTTATGATGGATGACATCTTCCATTATTATGATGGATACTTCTTGATGAGTACTTCACATCTTAATGAGAAGTTTTTCCCTCCATCTTATTTGGATCCTTATCTGGTCAACTTGGTCATTGATGAGTGGTATTCATTTGGAGATCTCCATGAGATTGCATTTCAACATCCCATGAAATGCAAAGATAGAAATCTGATTTGGGAGGATGGTATTCTCCATTGGAGGGATGCCAATTTTGAGCATGATGATAGACACTCACCATTGGTTGGATGGGTGATGTTGATGAGAAAGAGGCTGGAAAACCACTTGCAGATCTATGACACAAGGTAGTAGGAGGCAAGGCTATGTTGGCTACTCTTGAAAGAGTTTGGCCATCATGTGACATATCCTTCTCCAAAGGGTATGTTAGTGGATGGGACTTGGCATGGCACTTGCATCATATGGCAGCAAGGATTTTGGATGTATTGGGGTGATGTGATATCCTTCATATCAAACATCATGTTGTTGCTCCATGGTCTATATGGTGATGGTGTGATAAGGCAACAAGAGTTGTTGTTGCTTTGGATACTCTTGGGAGAGTATGGGCTGATTTTCTCCCATACTTTGCATGATGTTGCAGGAGTAGATGGTGGTGGCACAATCATGGTGGCAAGGGGCTACTCCTTAGCTTTGGAGGATCAGGAGGTACTTCCACCTTGGAAGAAATCTCCCATATATATCAGCATTATGGTAGATGACTTTGGCATTTGGCATGTCAAAGAATGGAGTTATGAGATGACAGGAGCCTTATCACTAGGACCAATAGCGTTGTCACTTAGGAGTATGTTTCTATTGATGGAGTGTTCCAAGGGGAGAATACATCCTCTCTTGTTGCAGATTTTTATGAGAAGATTCTCATGGGAGGACTCATCCATGGACCTCACTTTCAGCTTACTCATTTTCATGGTAAGAAATATATTTCTAAACTTATTGATTATTTCATTGAGTATGTACACCTTCTCACCATGTATGTACAATGCATTGCTCCACAAGAGGGCAAGATTATTTATGGGCTTAGTGGTCATGATAGAACCAACCTCTATGATGGACATAACCCTTCTCTACATGACCTTGGACAAGTGTGTTGTAATTATCATTGTACTTAGCTGATATATAATGCTATTTACCACCTCATGGTAGATGTGAAAACATGCACAACTGTCATCTTGTTGAAGGTCCACTTGCCACATGATGATCTAAAGCAACGGTTGGGAAGACTGCATTGTATCCACTTGAGAAACCATTGGAATCATCCAAACTTACACACAACCTTCAGCATTTCTCTGAATTGGATGCCAAATGGTGATGATGTGCCATTCATTTTGAATGGGATGATTTGGGCCAGCATGATTCATGACATGGGAGAAAGGATCTTTGGATATCTAATCTTCTTCTTGCCACTTGAGGGCAACCTTATTGCAGCCCAGGATCAGCATATGCTCCACACTTATCATAAGTGGGGAGGAAGACAACATGGGGTAGGCCATTTTTTCTACCATGTTTAGTTATTTAGCCCACCTACATTGCAGGAGCCAAAGGTGGATGAGATCTTTCATGAGTTTCCATGTTGGAGGGTAACTCATCTTGGATGGATGATAGCTTGGGGATGAAGGTTTTACAAGGGAATGATAGTTCCCAACACATTTTAGACTCCATGCCTTGGGAGGACCTCTAGACAACACATAGTTTCCTCCTTGAGTATTGCACCTTCTCATGATGATGGCTATTTGGGATGCTCACCAAATGCTAGCTTGTATGCTTGGGAGGGGCACTAAGGAGATTCATTGTTGAGACAACATCATATTCCTTGGAGGAGTTCATCATATGAGGATGCTACAAGAGGAGGAGAGGAGACTCTTCAGTTCTATCCTTGCAGTTGCTTGAGGACAAGAAAAATTTGGGAGGGGAGGACTGTAATATTCCTACATTAGCATGCAGCTAATAAGAATATTGATTTTTTGTTTTTCACCTAGTATATGAATAAATGGGGGAAGAGACCCATACTTAACTTGACTTAGCTTAAAAACCCTTTTGGTGTCAAAGGGGATCATTCTAGTAGTTGGATTTGACACCCTCATATGTGAACAAGGATCAGTTTAAAAAAACATATGAGAGCTAGCTTGAAGACAATTGGGCGTGAAAAGGGGTAAAGCAAGCTAAAGAGGTCAACTTTGACCAAATCAAACAATGTGGTTATGGAGGAGTGGCCTTGATGGAGATACAACGCAGTTTTGGAGGGATATTGATCATATGATGTTGGAAACCCTAATGGGTGGGACCCAAGGTGAGGAGGCTCACATAGTTTATAAGGAAGAGGAGGGAAGCCATTTGAGCTTAGCTTGATGATTATTAATTTTATGGTCTGCATGAATATTTTTCATTCTCTTGTTGTTTAGAAGAGCTGCAATGTTGTTTAGCACAAGGCATTCCTGTTTAGGAATTCCTTATCCTACCTTGAGAGGCCTCTTGGAGGAGCATTGTACTTTATTTTTCCGCATTTAGGCTTGGGGCCAAGCATCCTCTTTAGCTAAAGCATTATTTCTGTAAATTATAACATTGTATTGTAGGGTTTTGTAGTGGAAGGTCCACAACACCACTTCCGAAGCTTGATTTTCAGAGGAGGAAGCATTCCTTTCTTTGGGAGATCAGTGAGGGATATTTCTGAGCATATTTTACATCTTGGCACCTGGATAAAGCATTCTTCACCTCCTACAGCATAGTCCCTTGTAGGAACTGCATCATTTTTCTGAGTATTGCAGTATCAGGGTCAATACCCTTGATCTTGAGCTTGTTCGTTGGGGAAAGGGCCAAACCTTCTCTCGGAAGGATTGTATTAAGCATTCTCTTCCACTCCTTGTATTAATCAGCTATATTTATACATAGCTGCAATATAACTGCATTGTTTCAAATCTAGATCTGCAGATCTGGTATTTTATACTTGTACTTTCATGGAGCCCTTGCCGGGTCATTCTTATACTGTATAGAAAGGAAGAGATCTCCATTTTTCTCTACCATTGGATGATTGTAAAATCTAGATGTATTATTTCTTGTAATTTTTTGCATATATCCTCATTGAAATAACACTGTCACATGCTCCAGGAATTCTGCATGTCATAAGTCATGGGGTTTGGGCATTTTTGAGTTGTATTGGATTGGGGAGACCTGTTTAGCATGGCTAGAGAGATTTGTTTTTTCTCCCATTCTGCATGTGTGATGTATATAGTACGAAATAAGGGATCCAAGTCCCATTTCTCATAGTTATAATGTAATTCTCTGTAAATAATGTTTTTATGCCCTATATTGTTGCATTTCCTCACTTTGGAATGAGTTAATGGGACATATTCTTGCTGCTGAAAATTAATTTGATGGCCAGGTGTTCTTTTACACCTTATGAGCTGATTTACACTGATATTATGTTTATGTATTGCTGCAGCCCCATTTTGGGATATTACAAAATATATCTTCAAAATGAAGAATGGTATACTCCTGTGTTTCAATGTACTTTAGTGCCAAATAAACATCATTGGAGATGAGGCTATGATTTTTAATGACAACCTTGGGGCTCATTAGTTCAACTCTGATATATAGGGGTTCCTTATCCTCTTTTTTCATTAATCTTTTCACCTCTTCAACCCTTATGTATTATGTGCTAGACAAGATGCTAAAGCCATCAACAGCATGCCCCCTAGTATTGAATTTGGATCCCAGTGGTTCATATCTGTCAGTATGAAATTATGCATGTAAAATTCAACCAATATTTCTCTATCCACTGTACTATCTTGTTTGTAAAAATCAAGAAATTTTCTGTAGTTTTGAAAAGGTAGAGAACCATGCTAAGCTAGAGTGACAATTTGATACTGCATCAATTTCTCTTTGAGAAATAGAGCTTAAGATTTGGAACATCATCTGCATTGTAGTGCCTTCATACAAAGACTTGCCATGGTGGAAAGTTGGGCTTCCTTCTCTTGCAACTTCTTTTCCAACCTCACATTCTATGCATATAGTTCTTATTTCACCATAGATTCCCTGAGTCTCAAATCAACTATTTACTTTCCTATTTCCTTGAATTTTTCCTCCATCAATCCCGCATCTTCCACATCCTTTGATCTATAAATTTTCATCCACCTGTGGGTCCTTCCGCTTTCTATTTCTAGTTCATAAGGAAGTGGTATTGTGAATTTTTTAGGGATGATTCTCCCTCCAATAAATTTATAGTATGACTCCAAGCTATGATATAAACTAGGTTCTTGTAGCCCTAGGGAGTCCTTATATAATTTTTTTCGGGAGGCTCCTGCCTCTTGTAGCTCACCTTCCGTCCATTTTTCCTATTGTGGCGCACATTCCCCTCTTGTGGAACCTTCTGCCCCTTTGATTTCACATTTTTTCCCTCTGATTTCACATTCTACCCCTCCTGTGGCATGCTCTACCCCTCCTGTAGCATATTCTATCCCTCCCATAGCACACCCTACCCCTCTTGTAGCACACTCTTTCTTCTTATTGGAGGGTTTTTGGTGTGTAATATTCCTAATTTTTCACATGATATTTGGAATATTAGAGTTCTTAATAAATTTAATTAATTAAGTAAATAAAAGGGTGGAGGGACCCATAATCCTCAAATATGACTAAGATCCACTTTTGATGTATGAATGTGGATTATTTAGACATAGATATACATAATGGAGTAGTGGAGAAGCTACTAATGTGAATAGAGTGGAGATCATGTCTCATTAATGAGATAGATCATGGATGGAATCTAATGTAAGATCATAGAGGATTCATGACGAAGTGATGGAGGAAGTGGTGCATTTAATGCACACATGATGGAGAGGGTACACATTGCATGTAGACATGATGGATTACTTGGAGAGAAAACGCAGTCAACCATGGAGGATTATGTCCACATGAACAATGCAGTTTAGAGATGGGTCAGGGCTTGGGAAGAATCACTTTGTATATAAAGGAGATGAAGGCAACATTGGAGGGGGGCTTCAGTTTATGATTTGGTGATATGTTTAGATATAGATTTGTCAGTGGAAATTTCCATGCATTCTTATGCTGTTTAGTTAAGTTTGCAATGTTGTTTAGCAGAGGGTGTTCCCAAGCGGGAATCCTTCCCTTACCCATGGGGGAATTGTGTGCCTACTCTAGGAAGGTTATTCCGAGCTGCCATTCATAAGCAGGCATTGGTTCCACACTATTTCCACTCTCTGCAGAACACATAACTTCAGGAATTACGCAATTTCTAATGATCATTTCGGGAGGAGGAGCTTGTCTTCATTATTTAAAATCAAGAGCCGGTGGAGGATTATTCCTATCACCTTGCACTTCAAGATAAAAAATCCTAGGGCCTCATTTCAGATCAGGCATCAACAAAAAATTTATTTACCTCCTATCAGCAGCAGTCACATCAAGTATTGCACAATCCATCATTGCAAGTCTAGAGGAGGAAGGAAGTTTCTATAATTTCAGCTAGGAATCCCGTGAGGGATCATCCCCTCACCTTGCCATCATCATTTCCATCATCCTATATCTTATTGCATCATATTTCAGTATGTATTGAGTCTCTCCCTCTTTTACAGCGTAGTTTTCTCAGTAGTTTCATCTTCAGTTGTTGCATTTTGAGGAGGAGGAAGAAGAGACAATATCTCAAGATTCTAGCTTAG
Organism: Pinus albicaulis; assembly: GCA_034641835.2. Lineage (NCBI taxonomy): Eukaryota > Viridiplantae > Streptophyta > Pinopsida > Pinales > Pinaceae > Pinus > Pinus albicaulis. Next base: position 362,597,451 of record CM076578.1, read on the forward strand.
AGATCTAAAGTAGGGATCAGCCCTCAAAGCTTAGCTCTGGTTGTACATCATATTGCAGCCATAATATGGTCAAATCTAGCTTTATATATGTATAACCTAACATTCAAGGGATCAAACCCTAGGAGGGTGATTTTCCAAACTCATAGATCTAGAAAATGCTTTATGGGTTATCTTGGGTTTCCATCACATTGGCCAGATCTTGAATCTTGTCACTACCAAAGCTCCTGAGCTCCATAGATCTGCATTTCACTTTTTAGAAACTATATATACATCATCAGTAAAAGGGACAACATAGTATTTCTTCCTGTATCTCTCCAGTTACGTAGTGCTAGTTGTGGCATGCTTTCAAGGTCATTCTAGGCCATCTCTTTGGCTAGATTACCTCATATTTTGTACAATGTTGTAACTAAATATTCTCCTATGAATAAAATGGCTCAACTTCTCTATATATTATGATGTTTTCTTTAGATTTATTGTTTACTTTGCTACAGTTCTCATATTTTGTTTGAGTATTACTTCATTCTCCCTTTTTGGGATATTACATGGTGTCTTGGACTGCTTGAAGGAAGTTGACCTGGTGGTAGGCCTCCTCACATATTCTATAAGTGTCCTTTTTTTAGGCTTAGGAGAGCTTACTTCTTCAATTTTTCCTTCAGTGGGTCCTACTTCTTATTTCTGGCTTGGTGATTCTTCAATGGTGATGGGGACCTTTGTGGGAGTTTGTTGTCTCCCTTGTTTGATTATGGTGCTATTTCTGGTCTTAAAATATATAGGGCATTGTCTTTGTCTCTTTATCTTAGGCTTAATAGGTGTGCCTAATGTAGATAAGGTGCCAGCTACTTCTTGTTCAGTATTTCTGGGAGATAAGCTTGTTTGATGGATGATCCTTCTGTTGTTTTGAGTTCAAAAGTTTTCCTAGGAATTGATGTCCCTTCCACTAGTTTCTCCTCCCCTTCTCTTTAAAATTATTCTTCTCCTTCCTCTATTTTCCTCTCCTCTTCTTCTTCTTATTTAATTTATTCCTCCTCTTCCTCTGTTCTCATGTCTTTCTCTTCCTATGTTTTTCCCTCCCTGCCTCCAATGCTAGAGGCAGGTGTCTCTCCAGGAGTAATGGCTTGTGTCCCTATGAAAGTTTACATATCCATGTCTATGAAGTTAGCCCATAGGACAAGGATTTTCAAATTTCTCAAGGAATCAATTACTATTAATTTGAAGAGGCCATGATGAGCTAGATGTTTGTGTGTTCCCTCTCTCACCTTTTCACTCATTTCTCTGATTGATTATAGGAGAAAATATGGTACACTCAGTCTTTGACGAAGAGGAAATTGTGCCTTGAATCTCATTTCATGAAGTAATATGAAGTGGTATGAATACATCACGCTCATTCTTTCCTCACAGGATATGTACTTAAGTATTTGGTAAGCTACCTCATCCCAAGGATAAGGAAATATTTCCCATTGCAATCCATTTTTATCCTTGGAAAGTTTCTCTTTTGAGATGAAGAAATCATTCCTTGTAGTGATACTCATGGTTTTGTCTTCCTTTCTATACTTGATCCCTAAAGGTAGGGTTTTTACTCTGCTAATGGTTTTAGGGTTGAGGGAGATGGCTATCCCTCTCACAACAGTGGTGGCACTTTCCTCTGTTTGCGAATTCAAGGCCATGGCAAATTAAAAGGCAAGGTCATCATCATACCCCTAAGTAAGTCAAAGAATCATAGCCATTGGTGCCTTCTGAATATGTTTACCATAGGGGCATGTAAGTGGATTATTTTAGTATTAAAGGGTTCCCTTATATCAAATCCTCCCCCAATCCTTCTTTATGCCCTTAATTAAGTGAGGGAGAGATGATTATCTTATGGCTTCAATGTTGAGATAATGTTTTAATTTTTAGCAGCAGTGAGTGAAACTAGTACTTATGTCCTTCGTTAACAAAATCATATCTTCTACAACCACTAAAATGATCAGAAATACCTCCTATTTTCACAATTAAACTCCCATAGGCTATATATTTTTCATGCAATTTGAATGTAAGGATGGTGACACTTACTTCTAGTTATGGTGTTTTGGATGCCAATTCAAACCATTGTGGCCCCTTTTCACCTTCTCCTTCCTCCTGTAGTAGTCTCTTTCCACTCCTATAGCAATCTCAGGCCTTCCTATAGCCCACTCATGTTGCAATTGCAGAGCGGGGTTCGAAACTCCTTGGCGACACCCGAGATTGTCCCTTTCTCTAACTGTTTTTGAAATGAGAAAATATGAAAAATAATTCGAGCCCAAGTACATAATATGCCATTTTTGTGTGTGGGATTGAAGAACTGTGATGACAAGTCAATCACATGAGGTGTCCTCTTTTGTACCATTTTCCCCACTCAGAGAAATCATTCTTCCTTCCCTCGTAATCACCACCCACTAATAATGAGCCTAACTCCTTTAATGTGACATCTCCACATTGCATGAGTGGAAAATTATATTTGAGTTCACTAGTCCAGGGTGGCCATGTTAACTCGCCACCTCCAAATTATAAAAACATAGCTTCTCGACATTCATACAGTTTAGTTATTTATACATAACGAAGAGGTAAGAGGCTTCCATACTTGAGCCTACCTCATGATCTAATTACAGCATGGATTTTTACATTGGAGCTGCACCATAGTATTAACATCCATGGAGTTGAATTTTTGGCTTATTTCTTGTGCATTCCTTCATTTCTCTTCATGATACTTGACTGTTGTGTTTGTTGTGTGTTCAAGTACCTCGTTTATTTCCAAGTTGTTGCTGCTAGTGGAAAATATTCCTATGACTGATATGACTTCTTCAGAGTTGTCTCATAGGGTTCCATCATCCCCTCTGATGACATAAAATAGTAACAATGCTCTTTGTGGTAATTGCATAGGCTGCTACAAGAGGAGATTTTCTTCCTATAGCAGTCCTTTCCTTTCCCCTTGGGGTATTAAATCTACATGAGGGTGATGGGAGAAGTAATAACAATTCTTTAGGACTATACTAGGATCATGAGGGAGAAGTTGTTGTGCTATTCAACAACCCCCATTATTTGTGTGTAAATATCTTAGGAAATAATGGGGACCCTTTTTTAATTTTTAAAAGTTAGGAAAATATTATATATACATACATACATACATACATATATATATATATATATATATATATATATATATAATACAATAATATGATATTTGAATGATTAATTCATATCCTATTGCCCGAAGGAATTAAGTGGAAAACCCAAATAAACATCATCGCACATCGTATATCGCAAATGCAACAAGCAACCCACAAAACACTCTACATAAAATTTGCGATGCAATATATCCAAAGTTATAAAAGGCGTAAAGGCTTTCAAAGTTAAAGAAAAACAAATAACAAATGAAATGGCTCCCCGGCAAGCATCATTTCATAAGAGTTGTTGGTCGGCCCTGCTCACTACCATGTCATCCATAAAAAATCACAAATCATAATTTTCTTTAGTACCATCTATCATACCCACTTGCAAAACCTTAATGTGATATATCGCATCGCAATTCTAGTATCACTCAATACAACCACACAATCCACCGATCTTGCAATTGCAATATGGGTATCGCATCACAAAACTCCCAACGCTTACGCCCCTAAAAAATTCCGCTCACTCCAATCTGTCGATAAATAACTAAAGGGTTATTTAAAGGGTAAAACCTTGATCAAAATGGGTGAAATGAACACATCACAAGTTTTAAAAGTCATGATACCAAATAAACTTGCGATGAAAGATTTTAATTAAACGTGAAGTGTCTCAATCAGGCACATGAACCCAATTTTCTCATAATTACTCAACCATAACGGTATGATGGTATTGAGCCTCCAAATTGATTTGATGGCCTGTTATTTAATTTTTTTAAAAAAAAAATCCTATAAACTATATTCGCCATCATTTCAAGTTTTATTGCTAAATCTCTCCCGCATTGTTAGTATTATTCTTCATTAGCTATTTTTCTTACGAGAGGCTAGTCCCAAAAAGAAACATTCTTCTGAGATGTCAAAGGATGCAAAGAAGACAAAGAATCCCATGGCTCCCCCAAACACAGCGCCCCTTGCTTCATAAGTAACAAAGATGCCGCCATTGTTCTCTAACACAACATGTGCTCCATAAAGTGGTTCTACATCATGGGAATCCATGTACATGCTATTTGAAGATGAGAAACCCAAGATAATTAAGAGAGTATCCACGGCTAATGCTGTAATTATTTTTGAAACCTATATCAGTGAATTTGCTGACTCTTTTCTCCATAGAATTGTTGCTCGCCCAAAGATTATTCCATATAATGATATGGTCAAATGGGTAATTGATAATCTGAACATGAGTGACAGGACATTTCTGACCTCAAGAGATACAGTGATAGGGTCTTTTAAGGCAGAGGATTTGAAGAAAATGTATCATATACTTGACCCAAAGAAGGTTAATGACAAGATTTTCCTTGAGAAGTTTGCAAAGGAGAGTAAGGCACAGTCATGCCCAATAATACAATGGAGGCACAACCCTAACAAGTACAAACATGATGATAAGGGTATTTATTTGGTATCTTCTCTTGTTGGTCCCTATTATTACATTTCCTCTATGATGTGTAGGATTTTTGGTTCTCCTAATACAAATGAATTCTCAATTGCATGGCTCCCTCTCATGGAGGTTGTATCAGACATACATTATAGATTGGGGAACCATTCTTTCCAATAATATTTCCTCACAAATACTAGCCTATAGAAAGAATCTTATAGTCACCTCCAGTATAGTTCCTCCATTTTTAATGAGTACTTATATCATGGACGCAGTGTGTTTTACTTCTCCCAAACATGGGATGGAAATGGACCATTCACGACCCTATTCCTATCTATGTTTACCATAGTATCTTATGGGAATCAAAGTATGAGTCTCATTTCTACATAATTTGTGATGGAGTCATTTTACCACTTCACCAAGTTGTTTTTGGAGATAAGGCCCCAAGGCTATCAAATGAAGCCCGAGATGATATCACATCCATAGGAAATTGGTTTGTGGAAGAACTATTTACATATGTCATATTTTATGGAAGTCTTGCTAAACCCCATGTCCTCCCACTATATGTATCATACAAACTCCTAGCAAGAGAAATTTCTTATCAAATAGTTGGGAATGGGTTAACGAAAGCTTTGAAAGAAGCCAAAAAGGCTTCCTGGCCTTCTTTCCCTATCCACTATGGTGTTTATGCTCTAGACAACTTTAAACATGTTAGGCTAGAAATCAATCATATTCATTGCTTAAGGCTATCTATTTTTCCTGGCAGACAATTTGATTCTAATAAAATAGCCCAAAACTATACAACTCAAGTAAATATCGGGAAATTCATTCATGAAAATGATGACTATGATGATTTGTTTAAATCCGCTGAGACCTATTTATAGGTTGAAAATCTAGCAATGATGTGTCTTAACTATGAAAAACTTTCTCAGTTTAAAGAATACAGGAACAAAAGGTTGGAGAGTATTCCTCTCGACATCTTAAAGGTGTCTCAACCTATTTCACAAAAAGAATAGAAACCGAAACAACCTCCCAAGGATACTAACGTCATACATGGAGCAAAGGAAGTTAAATCAACTGAAGAAAAAACTAGTAGTCCATTGCTCAATAGTGAATTAGATAAATTCTGGAATCAATTTGACTAGTAGCTTAAAGGACAATAAAAGGAGAAAATTATTGATCATAAAGAGACAATTAGCACACCTCAAGAAAAAAGTCAGATCCCACTCACTATTACGGCTTCTGATAAGGCAATCAATACAGAGGAATTTGAACTAATCCTGGCCTTCCCTTCATCTAATATTTTTCTAAAGATAGAATAAATCCCTCCTCTCGAAATATTTTACAGTCCCAAACATTGGGTTGTAATGAGAAGACATAGAAAGAGAAGGAGAGTTGATCAAACATAAGCATTAGTCCATGGTGAAATAACCATGGAAGTATTGTGGAAAGATCCACAAACTGATCCATCTGAAGATTGGACAAGGTTGACATAGTTTTTAGGTGCTCATGCATCTGCCACAATTGATAAAGCATCAAAATTCCAGCAACTAGTCAAAGAGAAGGATGAAAGAATCCTACAATTGGAACACAAATTATTAGTAAAGAAACATAGTGTTAATCATCAATTACAGACACAAGTGTCATAATTTTAGAAAAGCTTAGATCAATTGAAATTACAACATCAAACTGACATCAATGTAAAATATGCTCAAATTCATCAACTACAATTCACAGTGGAACAATTGAAGGATATCCCAAAGATAGATGACTTCAAGAAGGAAGCTTTGGAACTCAAAATTTTTTTTGGCTCAACAATAAGTAGTATTTTGTCAAAAGCTGAAAATAATCAATGATATTTTTGATAAAAGTGATTCACTGATGAATAAGTCGACTAACATGAGGACGAACTTCGATGGCATTGATGAAAAAATTACTGACTACATCACTTGGAAGGAAAATGCAGAAGGTCGAAAGGAAAATATTCCCATAATTGAGGATTCCAAAATGGAAATCCTATTTACTGATTGGGACATACAACTGAAACAGGCTAAGATAAAATATTCAGAGCAAGGGATGTGGCCAACAAAATTGTTGAAACTATCAACAATAATCTCTATGGTGCTAATAGAATCCAAGAATGTCCACCTAGTTCTCTCCCTAATGTCAAAGATTTGATGAAATAGTGCCAAGAAATGTCAAAAGAAAAGGATGAAAACATCAAAAAGTTAGGAAATATTGACTGGGAGAAGTACTGAAAATACTTAGTGAAGCCACACAGTCAATGGTTGATGTTGCGCTGCTTAAATGACACCTCATCCCATATGCTACCTCCACTATCAGAAGTGGTTTACAGAAATTTGAATAAATGATATGTTATCCATCGAGATTCTCCTGATCACACACTATTTTATCTTCATTGACAATACATAATCTCTTCTACCATTGATCATTACATGCGGAAATAAAATCAATTGCATGCACACATTAAAGCCATAAAAATTCACACATATGAACACAGTATGTAATGGGAAAGCTTAAAGCTGAAAACCCCCAACTATCTGTATATTATATATGTCATAGAGATCATGTAATAATCATTATACAAAGCTCCTCACAAGCACTCGATTACAATCTCCACTATACACACTAATCAAGCTAGATCTAGCAAAACACATGCTCCAATCTCTCTGCCACTGACCTTTGCCTCTACTACGCAATCCCGAGTGAAGAATGCCTCTTGATGAGTTCAAATTTCCCCCGTACTTATACATGATGACTATGAAGCATCTCTACTGAGTTTTGGATGCAAACCATGCATCACTATAGTCACAACTGATAGTCACACTGCTCTTTCACCTATCTCTCCATTGGTCTCGACTGAAACTGTCCATGCACTGAAGTTAGCTGATGTATTCTTTAGTTGATTAATGAGTTTATAATTAGTGAATTAATTAATAATTAATTCACACCACTCTCACTAATTGTATCAATCAGTTAAACTAGATACAAATAGCTCAACTATGTTTAGATTAGTTAAATTGAACACAACTCCATTAACTCCTCAATCAACTCCACCAAACTCTGTCACATGAGTTCTAACTGAAGTATCCATGCAATAGCTCCACATAACCCTCAGGAATAGCGTAATTCCTTCTATCAGCTCCTGTGCCACATCTGTGCACTTAACTGAAGTGCTCCGAGAGAATAAGATAATGTTTAGAGTCCAAATATTATTAAGAGCTAATAATATTCGACATATCTATTTTTAGACTGGCAATCTAAAAATAGATTCTGCCCAATATGTCTAAAAATAGAAATCCATCTATTTTTCCAACTTGACCAACCATCCACAAATAGCATCCCACAACTCATAGAATATGATCGACATGTCTAAAAATAGACATAGTCTAAAAATAGACTTTGCAACAAAAATCACCTGTGTGGGCCCCACCTAGTTTAGGTGATCACTTTCCAACTAGGATCAGGAATGATGTTTCAGGATGCCTCCTTCACTGTTTCTTGTTGCAATCTTCAACACTCCCTCTCAAAAAGAAAGGATTGTCTTTGCATGTGACATGCAACTCCATGCATTCGCCCTGCAACCTTCACAAGCGCCATGCAACTCTTCCGAAACTGAATAGGCTCCAAACAACTCAACCATTCTGATGCATCTATCATCAAAGTCTCTGAATTCTGTTGGTACCAACTGCACATGTCATCAGGAACCACTGCGTTGTTGAACTCTGCACCAATGCACTTTGCACTTGCTGTCAACTCTGAATCGCGCTCTAGTATCCGACACTATCACTTTGATCTGCCTGCATCAATCCAACTAATCATGCTACTCTTGCAATATGGGCACCTCGTAGCCAGGTTCAATTCATGATATCCACACCATATCATGAATCCTGCCCAGAAATCTCCTCTTGGGATTACTCATGCATGTCACCCCACCTCTCACCTAGTGGTATAGCTGCATGCACTCCCTCTGCCCATATGGCATGAAATTTGTCTGCATGAGTGGTTTCTCCCACTCCATGATCCTCATATTGTGGCTACTCCACATCCTGAGGCTCACTCTTACCTGCATGCAAAACTTGCTCCCTCTCAAGCATCAATTGCATGTATTTCTTTCACTTCCCAGAAGTAGGAAGCTCCGTAGAAATCCCATCTACTTCAAGTCTGTAGAGATTCTTTGCTCGAATCCCAACCTTCTTGACTTTTCATGTTTCCTTGTGTCGAAGGAAAACTTTTCCTTCACTAAAGAAAACATCATACCCTTTATCCTCTAACATTGCGACTAAGATTAAATTCTTCTTTAAACCTGGAACATGCACTACATCTTGTAAAAGAATGAGTTTACCTGACTCCCTCTGAAAGGTTATGGTACCAATCCTTGTCACATTGTATCATCCATTTTCACCCAACTCAACATGCAACTGGAGATCTTTCTCCACCAAGTCACTGAAAAGATTCACATCTCCCGTCATGTGAAAGGAAGCGCCACTATCAAAATACCACCCGATCCCAATGCACTAGACACCATGCATGCGATCAATGAGAAGTCCAGCTCAAATTGCGAGGCAAGAGCCTCACCAGCTGCAACTCCAGCAGCCTGCTTGTTCTTCTTCTTCTATGGACAATGCATGGCATAATTCCCATGCTTGTGACAGTGAAAACACTTCACTTTGGACATGTCACGCTCTTTACCATCCGCACCGGATTGAGAAGCATTCTTCTTACCCTTCCCCTTCCTTGCTTTGGCATCTAAAGCGCAATCCTCTTCATCATCATTATTTGATGAAGATCCATCCCTGGTATCTCGCCTTATCTCCTCCTGCACAAGATCCGACCAAAGTCGCTCCCATCCTGGCAGCTTCTCCCGACCATTGACAGAGTCCTGATAGGAATGCCAACTCTTCAGAAGCCCAAGGAGATCCAAGCTCACCAATTCCTCATCATCCACACTAACTCCTACACTCCCAAGCTCATCCCTGTAGTGGAAAAACTTTGTCAAGTATACTGGAATAGTGTCATTCTTCTCCATTTTTATTTTCCTGAGTTTATCCTTGAGCACCAACTTGATCTGGTCGCTCTTGCTTTGGAAAAAATCTGTCAAATATTTCCACATCAAGAATGGAGAAGATTTACCATGAAGATTAGACACTATGTGATCCTTCACACCTTCCAACAGAATCCTTCGACACCTTGCTACCTTCTTTTGCCATGCGTCAAGTGCGGCAACATCGCTAGAACCTGGTTTAGGAATTTTTGCATCTATGAACTCCTTCAACCCATTGTCATCCAGCACTGCCTCCATCCTATCCTTCCATGAAATATAATTCAAGCTTCCCTAAAGGGCATACTCCAATCACAATCCATTGAAATACATCTCAACTTCGACACCAAGAAATCACTATAGCAATTTCGAATTCCACCAGCACAAAACTCAACCGCTTCAATGCTTTGCAATTTCTCCAATGATCAATATCACTCTGATACCGCTGTGATTCATGCATAATATAGAATCTCTTCTACCATTGATCATCACATGCGGAAATAAAATCAATTGCATGCACACATTAAAGCCATAAAAATTCACACATATGAACACAGTATGTAATGGGAAAGCTTAAAGCTAAAAACCCCCAACTATCTGTATATTATATATGTCATAGATATCATGTAACAATAATTATACAAAGCTCCTCACAATCTTTCAATATAATCTCCACTTGCCACACACTAATCAGGCCCGATCTTGCAAATCCCATGCACCGATCTTTGCCAGCCTTTAGCCTGCCTCTACTACGCAATCCCTGCTGAAGAATGCCTCTTGATGAGAATGAATTACCCCAGCCTTGCTCACACAGTCTTTATAGGCATCTCTACTGAGTGTTGGATGCAAACCATGCATCACTTATAGTCACAACTGATAGTCACACTTTCCCTTTCACCTATCTCTGCACTGGTCTCCACTGAAACTGTCCATGCACTGAAGTTAAATGATGTATTATTTAGTTGATTAATGAGTTTATAATTAGTGAATTAATTAATAATTAATTCACACCACTCTCACTAATTGTATCAATTAGTTAAACTGAATACAAATAGCTCAACTATGTTTAGATTAGTTAAAATGAATACAACTCCACTAACTTCCTCAATCAACTCCACCAAACTCTGTCACATGAGTTCTAACTGAAGTATCCATGCAATAGCTCCACATAACCCTTAGGAATAGCGTAATTCCTTCTGTTAGCTCCTGTGCCACATCTGTGCACTTAACTGAAGTGCTCCAAGAGAATAAGATAATGTTTATAGTCCAAATATTATAAAGAGCTAATAATATTCGACATATCTATTCTTAGACTGTCAATCTAAAAATATATTCCACCCAATATGTCTAAAAATAGAAATCCATCTAATTTCCAACTTGACCAACCATCCATAGATAGCATCCTGCAACTTATAGAATATGCTCCATATGTCTAAAAATAGACTTTGCAACAAAAATCACCTGTGTGGCCCCCACCTAGTTTTGGTGATCACTTTCCAACTAGGATCAGGAAAGATGTTTCAGGATCCCTCCTTCACTATTTCTTGTTGAAATATTCAACACTCCCTCTCAACAAGAAAGGAATGTCTTTGCATGCGACTTGCAACTCCATGCATTCGCCCTGCAACCTTCACAAGTGCCATGCAACTCTATGCATATGCTCTGCAACTCCTCTGAAACTGAATAGGCTCCAAACAACTCAATCAGTATGATGCATCTATCATCAAAGTCTTCAACTTCTGTTGGGCCCAACTGCACATGTCATCAGGAACCACTGCGCTATTGAACTCTTGCACCCATGCACTCTGCACTTGCTATCAACTCTGATTCGCGCTCCAGTATCCGACACTGTCACTTTGATATGCTTGCATCAACCCAACTGATCATGCTACTGCTGTGCTATGGGCACCTCGTATCTTGGTTCAATTCATGAGATCCACACCATCTCAATGAATCCTGCCCAGAAATCTCCTCTTGGGATTACTCATGCATGTCGCCCCACCTCTCACCTGGTGGTATAGGTGCATGCACTCCCTCTGCCCATCTGGCACGAAATTTCTCTGCATGAGTGGTTTCTTCCACTCCATGATCCTCATCTTGTGGCTGCTCCACAACCTAAGGTTCACTTTTACCTGCATGCAAAACTTTCTCCCTCTCAAGCATCAATTGCATGTCTTTCTCGCACTTCCAAACAGTATGAAGCTCCGTAGAAATCCCATATACTTCAAGTCTGTAGAGATTCTTTGCTCGAATCCCAACCTTCTTGACTTGTCTTGTTGCCTTGTGCTGAAGGAAAACTTTTCCTTCACTAAAGACAACATCATACCCTTTATCCTCTAACATTGCGACTAAGATCAAATTCTTCTTTAAACCTGGAACATGCACTACATCTTGTAAAAGAATGAGTTTACCTGACTCCCTCTGAAAGGTTATGGTACCAATGCCAGTCGCATTGTATCGTCCATTGTCACCCAACTCAACATGCAACTGGAGATATTTCTCCACCAAGTCACTGAAAAGATTCACATCTCCCGTCATGTGAAAGGAAGCACCACTATCAAAATACCACCCCGATCCCAATGCACTAGACACCATGCATGCGATCAATGAGAAGTGCAGCTCAAATTGTGAGGCAAGAGCCTCACCAGCTGCAGCTCTAGCATCCTGTTTGTTCTTCTTCTTTTGTTGACAATTCGTGGCATAATTCCCATGCTCGTGACAGTGAAAACACTTCACTTTGGACATGTCACGCTCTTTACCATCCATACCGGATTGAGAAGCATTCTTCTTACTCCAATCACAATCCAGTTAAAGACATCTCAACTGTGACTCCAAGAAAACACTGCAGCAATTCGAATTCCACCAGCACAAAACTCAACTACTTCAATGCTTTGCAATTGCTCCAATGATCAATATCGCTCTGATACCATGTAGAAATTTGAATAACTGATATGTTATCCACCAAGATCCTCCTGATCACACACTATTTTAGCTTCATGCATAATATATAATCTCTTCTACGATTGATCATCACATGCGGAAATAAAATCAATTGCATGCACACATTAAAGCCATAAAAATTCACACATATGAACACAGTATGTAATGGGAAAGCTTAAAGCCAAAAACCCCCAGATTTTTGTATATTATATATGTCATAGAGATCATGTAACAATCATTATACAAATATCCTCACAAGCTCTCAGTATAATCTCCACTTGCTACACACTAATCAGGCCCGATCTTGCAAATCCCATGCACCGATCTTTGCCAGCCTTTAGCCTGCCTCTACTGTGCAATCCCTACTGAAGAATGCCTCTTGATGAGAATGAATTACCCCAGCCTTGCTCACGCAGTCTTTATAGGCATCTCTACTGATTGTTGGATGCAAACCATGCATCACTTATAGTCACAACTGATAGTCACACTTGCCCTTTCACCTATCTCTACACTGGTCTCCACTGAAACTGTCCATGCACTGAAGTTAACTGATGTATTATTTATTTGATTAATGATTTTATAATTAGTGAATTAATTAATAATTAATTCACACCACTCTCACTAATTGTATCAATCAGTTAAACTAGGTATAAATAGCTCAACTATGTTTAGATGAGTTAAACTGAATACAACTCCACTAACTTCCTCAATCAACTCCACCAAACTCTGTCACATGAGTCCTAACTGAATTATCCATGCAATAGCTCCACATAACCCTCAATAATAGCGTAATTCCTTTTTTTAGCCTCTGTGCCACATCTGTGCACTTAACTAAAGTGCTCCAAGAGAATAAGATAATGTTTATAGTCCAAATCTTATTAAGAGCTAATAATATTTGACATATCTATTTTTAGACTGGAAATCTTAAAATAGATTCCGCCCAATATGTCTAAAAATAGAAATCTATCTATTTTTCCAACTTGACCAACCATCCATAAATAGCATCCCACAACTTATAGAATATGCTCCATATGTCTAAAAATAGACTTTGCGACAAAAATCACGTGTGTGGCCCCCACCTAGTTTTGGTGATCACTTTCCAACTAGGATCAGGAAAGATGTTTCAGGATTCCTCCTTCACTGTTTCTTGTTGCAGAAATTTGAATAACTGATATATTATTCACTGAGATTCTCCTGATCACAAACTATTTTAACTTCATGCACAATACATAATCTCTTCTACCATTGATCATTACATGCAGAAATAAAATCAATTGCATGCACGCATTAAAACCATAAAAAATCACACATATGAACATAGTATTTCATGGGAAAGCTTAAAGCTGAAAACCCCCAACTATATATATATATTATATATGTCATAGATATCATGTAACAATAATCATACAAAGCTCCTCACAAGCTCTCAATACAATCTCCAATTGCTACACACTAATCAGGCCCGATCTTGCAAATCCCATGCACCGATCTTTGCCAGCCTTTAGCCAGCCTCTACTGCGCAATCCCTGCTGAAGAATGGCTGGTGATGAGTTCAAATCACCCCAACCTTGCTCATTTAGTCTTTAAAGGCATCTCTACTGAGTGTTGGATGCAAACCATGCATCACTATAGTCACAACTGATAGTCACACTGCTCTTTCACCTATCTCTCCACTGGTCTCCACTGAAACTGTCCATGCACTGAAGTTAACTGATGTATTCTTTATTTGATTAATGATTTTATAATTAGTGAATTAATTAATAATTAATTCACACCACTCTCACTAGTGTATCAATCAGTTAGACTAAATACAACTAGCTCAACTATGTTTAGATTAGTTAAACTGAACACAACTCCATTAACTTCCTCAATCAACGCCACCAAAATCTGTCACATGAGTTCTAATTGAAGTATCCATGCAATAGCTCCACTTAACCCTTAGGAATAGCGTAATTCCTTCTGTCAACTCCTATGCCACATTTATGCACTTAACTGAAGTGATCCAAGAGAATAAGATAATGTTTATAGTCCAAATATTATTAAGAGCTAATAATATTCGACATATCTATTTTTAGACTGGCAATCTAAAAATATATTCCGCCCAATATGTCTAAAAATAGAAGTCCATCTATTTTTCCAACTTGACCAATCATCCACCAATAGCATCCCACAACTCATAGAATATGATTGACATGTCTAAAAATAGACATTGTCTAAAAATAGACTTTGCGACAAAAAATCACCTGTGTGGGCCCCACCTAGTTTAGGTGATCACTTTCCAACTAGGATCAGGAATTTTTTTTCAGGATGCCTCCTTCATTTTTTCTTGTTGCAATCTTCAGCACTCCCTCTCAAGAAGAAAGGACTGTCTTTGCATGCGACATGCAACTCCATGCATTCGCCCTGCAACCTTCACAAGCGCCATGCAACTCCATGCATCTGCTCTGCAACTCCTCTGAAACTGAATAGGCTCCAAACAACTCAATCAGTATGATGCATATATCATCAAAGTCTTCAACTTCTGCTGGTACCAACTGCACATGTCTTCAGGAACCACTGTGCTGTTGAACTCAGCACCCATGCACTCTACACTTGCCGTCAACTCTGAACCATGCTCCAGCATCCGACACTGTCAATTTGATCTGCCTGCATCAATCAAACTGATCATGCTACTGCTGCTCTATGTGGGCACCTCGTAGCCAGGTTCAATTCATGATATCTATTAGACACGGTCTTGTCAGTCCTCTGCCAGAGTCAAATTCACCAAAGTTCATTTCTTGTCATTTGCATTCATTAATGCTACTTTGGTCAAGGTCTAGTGGTTGGTCTTCAAACATGTCAAATAATGTCTGCAGGCTAGAGGAAGGTTCAGTAATTTTTTATTTCAGGAATGTCATCGTCAATAATGCGAGATTGATTCTTCTTCAAAACCCTGTTTTGAAGAAGAAATCATCAAATGTGTTTTTGTAATAAATATGTAATTTTTCAAAGTGTTTCAAGTTGTACAGCTCTTCAATAGTAGCAGCTTTAGCATCTCCTATCCCTGCAAAAGCACAAACAGGAAGAACATCATCAGCACAAGGAGACAAAGAAAAATCAAACAAAACAGAGTTTCAATGTCAAAGTGCCAAAAGGATGCTCAAATCTCAGAGAAAATTTATATGAAGATGAAGCCTTTGATCAAAGGCAACTTGCAGCATTGGCAGAAAGCAAGGATTTCCAAGAGGGTCCTTCTCAGGACCACTAACTGATTCAAAAGAAAGAACTCCAAAGAAATCAAGACAGTGCAATTGCGAAAATTCTCGCTGCCTGAAATTATAGTGTGAATGCTTCACATCTGGGATTTGCTGTGATGGATGTACTTGTTTGAATTGTTATAACAATGTTGACCATGAAACTGTGAGAAGAGTCTGCTTTATTTCAGCAATTTAGAGACAATGAAGTTGAATTTGCTCCATTTGAAGAGTCTTCCCGCTTTGAACAATTTGGAGAGCATGCATATGGTCATATTGACCGTACAAGGCAGCTTTTAAAATATGCAGAAGCAGCATGTGGACAGAAAATTTCTATTACTGGTGCACTTGGATTCAGAACAGTTCATCAGACAGAAAAAAAGGCTCAAATGGTTCTTGTAGCAGCTTCTTTGGATAACAAAGATCAGTTGAGAAATACTCTGGTAGATGATAGGAGTAAAATTCCTCAGGTTTATGGCAGAAGTGAACTTTTTCCTAACAGTTATGGAGACAGTGATATATTATTAGATCCAAAATTAATTTATGAAATGAAAGATGGTGGAATTGCAACAACATTTGGGCAGGCTATTATAATGCCAAATTTGAAACCTCCAATCACCATTGTTGCTGCTGCCATTGCATATCATAATTCTTTACCACCAAACAACAATTTTACTCCTCTGATGACTCTCCACCTGACAGATAACATGAGCCCCGATGAAATAAAGCTTGCTAAGGAAAGTGGAGCAATTTTTGGTGTGATGTTGTATCCAACAGGAGCTACTACAAATTTGGAGGACGGTGTGACAGATCTATTTGGAAAATGCATGCCTGTCCTTCAAGAAATGATGGAATATGGACTACCTTTGCTGGTTCATGGAGAGGTATCTGATCATAATGTTGATGTCTTTGATCGTGAAAAGGTCTTCATTGATACTATATTAAAACCATTTGTTGATAAATTACCACGTCTTAAAATTGTCCATTGGTTTGCCAAGAGAAATCGACTTCAGTTTTGAAAGGCCAAGACTGTGTGTTTTGGAAGCTCAGATTGTGCGTTGAAGGCTGCGCGACACGTTGGGAGAAGGCGCGGCGCACCCACTGTGCGCGGTGCATTAGGCGCGTTTTCTCAGTGTAAAATTGGTCTGGTGCGGCGAACCCAAGGGCCGCGGCGCACTGGTAGTGCGCGCGGCGCATAGACCCCTAAGGCTGCAATTCACATCCGTTCCACAAAATTTCAATTTGTTTCCAGCTAGCCTCGGTTGCCTTCTGCCCGCTAGTGGCTTGGTGCAGCGACAAGTTAGGTTTAACCCTTGAAATGGGTTCATTTGCAGCAAGAGTTATGATATCAACCACAGATTTCGCTCATCATACACTCGAGCAAGTTGAACTCATACGTAATCTGTTTGCAACACTCTTCCTTTCTAGCATTGAAGTGCTTATTCATGTCTAGTTTCTGTCGAACCATGTAGATATTCTGCTAGCATCTGTGATTCTGGTGATTATTGCAAAGACCATTGTGGTTACTATCGTTGTGAAGGGCTTTGGTTACAACATTAGGACGACTTTCTTTGTTGGTATATCCCTGGCTCAGATTGGAGAATCTGCTTTTGTTCTCTTAAGTCGTGCATCCAAATATTCATCTGATTGAGGGAAAATTGTATCTCTTGCTGCTGGGAACGACAGCGCTTAGCCTGGTCACAACTCCTTATGCGGGAAACATGGAGTTCAACCAAACGGAAAACCAATTGTGATGTTAATGTTTTTCTTTCAAATAGAGGTTTAAAGTATCTGTGGGCCAGATATAGAGTTTTACAGTACTGCTTTTTAACTTGGTATGGTCATTTATCTGAAAGAACGAGAGAATTCTTGCAAAGGCAGTTTGAATGTAAGTTTCGAGAGGTAAGTGAAAAGGCTTGCTGCATGGATTTTCACGATGTTCCATTATATATGAGCGGAAAAACATGTCTACATCAAAACGAAAGCGCCCCAAATGTTGCAAGGGATGCTAATTATAAAAATTGGTTTTTATCCGAACAGCAAAAGGGAAAGTGGAAGTCAAAGTCAAAAGCCAAATTTAAACGGAGACATCAACCAACAGCAGGAAGATAGGTGGGATTGCCTATGTTTGTCTTTAGTTACGAGATCTATGCTACAGGTGTCGCCTCTTTGTGGTTATCAATAGATTTCACATGTAGCACTACCCCTTTTCAGAACAGATGGACAGCTCCTTTGCTATCTTCATGATTTTAGTTTGAAACAGCTCCCTCATTTTTGGTCGATTGGTTTTCTGATGGAGGATTTTATTTATTGTATTGTAAAAAACATTTGTAGAGGGTTAGAGAGTTCTGGGAGAAGTAGAGGGAATAACAGAGAGTTTCATTGTACAGTTCAACAGAGAAATAATGAAAGGACGCAGCTCTGGTTCATAAGATCCCTGTGGTGTGAGTTTAGCGAATGTTTTTTCCTTTTGTTTCATATGTAATCGTTATGTTTCATAGTTCATTAATAATCATTTCAATTTGAATTTTTCTAAGTGAGAAGGGTAGAATTCAGCTTACTGCTCTACCCTGGAGAAGCGTTCATGTTATGTGTTTTTCTTCTGTTGGAAAGGATTCATTGTTTAAATGCCCTTTTCAGCTTTCTTAAACAGTCTTTACATTCCATTTAATTTCAATTTAATTGTTAAACTTCACTCCTATCTCGCCTTATGAAATACCCTGTGCCTTTGATTAAATCTCTGCTCAATGCTGTCCTTAGTCCCATACAGCCCAGAAAACTCAATTATTCATTAAATTTCCTTTTCACATTTATTTACTAGCCTAAAATTAGTTCCCATTTTAGGTCATCTCAGCCCCCTTGAAGACCTTTTGCCGAGATAGACCCGGAGAGAGCCCTCTCCTGTCCTCGTAGGGCTAGCTACAAGACTGAGCTTGATTTGATGTTGCCTTGAACCTCGCCTTCTTTCAGCCTAAGGCAGATTCAAGTGCTAACATAGTGGCGACCATACTGGGGATAGTCTTCCCCGGTAAAGGATGACAAAGTTCAGATCCGATCGTTGATGGTGAACAACGATCAGACACCGCAAGGCTGAAATCATTCACCTGGCGACATCATTCACTAAAATATCCAGACAATCAATCCTTCATGGTGACTTCACTGCAGGGAGATCAGTAGCTGTGAGATTTTCAGGATGGACCAAATCACGAGAAGATACGCTCCCCTGAGCCGAAACCACATTCCAGGTTTTCCGAATAAGATGCCCAAGGTAGATTGGTCAAGGAATCTGCCTACGTTTAACAATGATGGTAAGAAGGATGTTGCTTTACATCTGGTTAGATTTCACATGCATATTCGCAAGTTGAAGGTGGATTTTCCTGAAGATTGCTTGATGAAGATATTCCTGGCCACTTTGGAAGGTGAAGCCCAATCTTGGTATGAAAATTTTCCGCTGGCCTGTATTTACTATTTAAAGGATTTTCATGCCTTGTTCATTGAAAGATATCAAACATCTTATCCATCATTAAATTTAGTTTATGACTGTTTCAAATATTCTTCTACTTTTATTGAAAGCCTAGAGAAATATTATGAAGATGATAATTTCATGGATGATGAGATCATGGAAGCCCTGTATGAAAATCCATTTCAGTAGCATAAAGACGATCATGAAAATTTGCAGCAGGATCAAGATTTTAGTGCGGTGGAAGATGAAGGAATTTTGCATCTTGACAGTCAACAGGAATTTCCTGAAATGGATCAGCAGTATGAGGAAAATATGTATACTCCTTCACTTGAAATCAATGAAGACAATTATTGTTTGAGCAAAAGAAAACATAAAGCATTATCCCCTCTGTCTGAAGATGAGATAGATCAACTCTTGAACGGTCATGTTCCAGCTCAAGTTAACGCAGATCTGCAGTGTGCACATGGTCAAGAAGGTGATGGTGGAACTTCTTCCTTTTCTGAAAAGGATGACAGTCCTGTAAGCAGCTTTATAGATCAGCAGGTTGAAGATCATATGGCTGAAAGTGATGAAAGAGAAGAGCTTGTTTCAGATCTGCCCAGAAAAGAATACAGCATGCAGATTGCAGATTGTGATAATGTCCAGTCAGCTATTTCAGATCCAGATTCAGATTGTGATGACCAAGAATACCTTGTGCTGAATCCCATCAAGGAGAAATCTGTTGTTGAAATCATCTGGGATAAAGACAATAGAGGTATGGATTCAAGTGTTTTCAGTTCATTAGAACACAGCCTTCATGAAAAATCAATCCAGTCAGTTCATGAAAAACAAGATGAGATCTTCATTCAAGTAAGTGAAACAGTTCCTTTGGATGAATTTAGGGTAGATGATAGAAATGTCATGTTTGAGCATCAAGAATCAGCTGAAGTTTCTTTTCTTATGATTGATGAATGTAATAAGGAACATGATAATCTGGTTGTGATATCATATGAAGATGACCTACATTATATTCAGGCTACAGAAAAACAGAACATTCAAGACTGCCTTTCAGATTCTTCTTCATATGTTTCATGTGTTGAAATGTTTTTACAAGAGGAGATCTGCTCATCTACCTGTTCAGAGTTTTTTGAAGCCCAGGAGCATACTTTTACTGAAGCACATGCTGAAGGAAGATCAGAATTAGAAGCAAAGGACACCTTGTTCTTGCAGCAGGAGGTAAATCTTCATGTTTTTCATGATCCATTGGCAAATTTGTTGCAGTCAGCAGTGAAGGTGATTATTGTTGTATTCAGTGATGAAGGAGATCAGGGTCAATTATGTTTTTGGATGCCCAGTTATCAGTTTGTATTGTTGACCAGCAAATCTGATCAGGGAAATCAATCAAGAAGGCATCTGCTTGATTGGTTACATTGGCATTTTGATATAGTTTGATGGTATATTATCTTTCAGGAAACACAGGCGGTTATGTATTGCCAGCAAGCTTTAAGTTTTAAGTTCAGGTCTTGAGTTAGTTTGTTAGAGGCAAGTTTTTTTCAAGTCATTTCAGTTTTCCATCGAGTCGGTTTGAGTCAAGTTTTAATCAGTTTCTAGTCAATAAATTAATCATGTCAATTTCTTGAAATAATGGACTCCATTGCCCAATGGATGGAGGCACTGTCTGCTCTCCCAAATATTTGCAGATTCTTGGCACCTCCAAGGAATTGCAGCTGCCATCCCCATTGGAGCCAATGTTAGACACAGTCTTGTCAGTCCTCTGCCAGAGTCAAATTCACCAAAGTTCATTTCTTGTCGTTTGCAGTCATTAATGCTACTTTGGTCAAGGTCTAGTGGTTGGTCTTCAAACATGTTGAATAATTTCTGCAGGCTAGAGGAAGGTTCAGTAAGTTTTTATTTCAGGAATGTCATCGTCAATAATGCGAGATTGATTCTTCTTCAAAACCATGTTTTGAAGAAGAAATCATCAAATGTGTTTTTGTAATAAATATGTAATTTTTCAAAGTGTTTCAAGTTGTACAGCTCTTCAATAGCAGCAAATTTAGCAGCTCCTATCCCTGCAAAAGCACAAACAGGAAGAACATCATCAGCACAAGGAGACAAAGCAAAATCAAACAAAACAGAGTTTCAATGTCAAAGTGCCAAAAGGATGCTCAAATCTCAGAGAAAACTTATATGAAGATGAAAGCCTTTGATCAAAGGCAACTTGCAGCATTGGCAGAAAGCAAGGATTTCCAAGAGGGTCCTTCTCAGGACCACTAACTGATTCAAAAGAAAGAACTCCAAAGAAATAAAGACAGTGCAATTGCAAAAATTCTCGCTGCCTGAAATTATAGTGTGAATGCTTCGCATCTGGGATTTGCTGTGATGGATGTACTTGTTTGAATTGTTATAACAATGTTGACCATGAAACTGTGAGAAGAGTATGCTTTCTTTCAGCAATTTAGAGACAATGAAGTTGAATTTGCTCCCTTTGAAGAGCCTTCCCACTTTGAACAATTTGGAGAGCATGCATATGGTCATATTGACCGTACAAGGCAGCTTTTAAAATATGCAGAAGCAGCATGTGGACTGAAACTTTCTATTACTGGTGCACTTGGATTCAGAACAGTTCATCAGATAGAAACAAAGGCTCAAATGGTTCTTGTAGCAGCTTCTTTGGATAACAAAGATCAGTTGAGAAATACTCTGGTAGATGATAGGAGTAAAATTCCTCAGGTTTATGGCAGAAGTGAAATTTTTCCTAACAGTTATGGAGACAGTGATATATTATTAGCTCCAAAATTAATTTATGAAATGAAAGATGGTGGAATTGCAACAACATTTGGGCGGGCTATTATAATGCCAAATTTGAAACCTCCAATCACCACTGTTGCTGCTGCCATTGCATATCATAATGCTTAACCACCAAACAACAATTTTACTCCTCTGATGACTCTCCACCTAACAGATAACACGAGCCCCGATGAAATAAAGCTTTCTAAGGAAAGTGGAGCAATTTTTGGTGTGAAGTTGTATCCAGCAGGAGCTACTACAAATTTGGAGGACGGTGTGACAAATCTATTTGGAAAATGCATGCCTGTCCTTCAAGAAATGATGGAATATGGGTTGCCTTTGCTGGTTCATGGAGAGGTATCTGATCATAATGTTGATGTCTTTGATCGTGAAAAGGTCTTCATTGATACTATATTAAAACCATTGGTTGATAAATTACCACGTCTTAAAATTTTCCATTGGTTTGCCAAGAGAAATCGACTTCAGTTGTGAAAGGCCAAGACTGTGTGTTTTAGAAGCTCAAATTGTGCGTTGAAGGCTGTGCGACGTGTTGGGAGAAGGCGCGGTGCACCCACTATGCACGACGCATTGGGCACGTTTTCTAAGTGTAAAATTGGTCTGGTGCGGCGCACCCAAGGGCCGCGGCGCACTGGTAGTGCGCGCGGCGCATAGACCCCTAAGGCTGCAATTCACATCCGTTCCACAAAATTTCAATTTGTTTCCAGCTGGCCTCGGTTGCCTTCTGCCCGCTAGTGGCTTGGTGCAGTGACAAGTTAGGTTTAACCCTTGAAATGGGTTCATTTGCAGCAAGAGTTATGATATCAACCACAGATTTCGCTCATCATACACTCGAGCAAGTTGAACTCATACGTAATATGTTTGCAACACTCTTCCTTTCTAGCATTGAAGTGCTTATTCATGTCTATTTTCTCTCAAACCATGTAGATATTCTGCTAGCATCTGTGATTCTGGTGATTATTGCAAAGACCATTGTGGTTACTATCGTTGTGAAGGGCTTTGGTTACAGCATTAGGACGGATTTCTTTGTTGGTATATCCCTGGATCAGATTGGAGAATCTACTTTTGTTCTCTTAATTCGTGCATCCAAATCTTCATCTGATTGAGGGAAAATTGTATCTCTTGCTGCTGGGAACGACAGCACTTAGCCTGGTCACAACTCCTTATGCGGGAAACATGGAGTTCAACCAAACGGAAAACTGACTGTGATGTTAATGTTTTTCTTTCAAATAGAGGTTTAAAGTATCTGTGGGCCAGATATAGAGTTTTACAGTACTTCTTTTTAACTTGGTATGGTCATTTCTCTGAAAGAACGAGAGAATTCTTGCAAAGGCAGTTTGAATGTAAGTTTCGAGAGGCAAGTGAAAAGGCTCGCTGCGTGGATTTTCATGATCTTCCATTATATATGAGCAGAAAAACATGTCTACATCAAAATGAAAGCGCCCCAAATGTTGCGAGGGATGCTAATTATAAAAATTGGTTTTTATCTGAACAGCAAAAGGGAAAGTGGCAGTCAAAGTCAAAAGCCAAATTTAAACGGAGACATCAACCAACAACAAGAAGATAGGTGGGATTGCCTATGTTTGTCTTTAGTTACGAGATCTATGCTATAGGTGTCGCCTCTTTGTGGTTATCAACAGATTTCACATGTAGCGCTACCCCTTTTCAGAACAGATGGACAGCTCCTTTGCTATCTTCATGATTTTAGTTTGAAACAGCTCCCTCATTTTTGGTCGATTGGTTTTCTCATGGAGGAGTTTATTTATTGTATTGTAAAAAAAATTTGTAGAGGGTTAGAGAGTTCTGGGAGAAGTAGAGGGAATAACAGAGAGTTTCATTGTACAGTTCAACAGAGAAATAATGAAAGGACGTAGCTTTGGTTCATAAGATCCCTGTGGTGTGAGTTTAGCGAATGTTTTTTCCTTTTGTTTCATATGTAATCGTTATGTTTCATAGTTCATTAATAATCATTTCAATTTGAATGTTTCTAAGTGAGAAGGGTAGAATTCAGCTTACTGCTCTGCCCTGGAGAAGCGTTCATGTTATGTGTTTTTCTTCTGTTGGAAAGGATTCATTGTTTAAATGCCCTTTTCAGCTTTCTTAAATAGTCTTTACATTCCATTTAATTTCAATTTAATTGTTAAACTTCACTCCTATCTCACCTTATGAAATACCCTGTGCCTTTGATTAAATCTCTGCTCAATGTTGTCCTTAGTCCCATACAACCCAGAAAACTCAGTTATTAATTAAATTTCCTTTTCACATTTATTTACTAGCCTAAAATCAGTTCCCATTTTAAGTCATCTCAGCCCCCTTGAAGACCTTTTGCCGAGATAGACCCAGAGAGAGCCCTCTGCTGTCCTCGTAGGGCTAGCTACGAGGCTGACCTTGGTTTGATTTTTCCTTGAACCTCGCCTTCTTTCAGCCTAAGGCAGATTCGAGTGCTAACAATATCCACACCATCTCAATGAATCCTGCCCAGAAATATCCTCTTGGGATTAATCATGCATGTCGCCCCACCTCTCACCTGGTGGTGTAGCTGCATGCACTCCCTCTGCCCATCTGGCACGAAATTTCTCTACATGAGTGGTTTCTTCCACTCCATGATCCTCATCTTGTGGCTGCTCCAGATCCCGAGGTTCACTCTTAATTGCATGCAAATCCTGCTCCCTCTCAAGTTTCAATTGCATGTCTTTCTTGCACTTTCCAATAGTAGGAAGCTCTGTAGAAATCCCATCTACATCAAATCTATAAAGATTCTTCTGCATCTCCAGTTGTGGCTGCTCCACAACCTTCTGAGACTGCTTCTCATGCTGCATGTTGAGGGGCTCCCTCTCAACCACCAAGTCACTAACCTCTACTTTTCTCCTCAAATATTTGCATGCACTGTGAAGGAGGCATCCTGAAACATCATTCTTGATCCTAGTTGGAAAGTGATCACCAAAACTAGGTGGGGGCCACACAGGTGATTTTTTTTTGCAAAGTCTATTTTAAGACTATGTCTATTTTTAGACATGTCGATCATATTCTATGAGTTGTAGGATGCTATTTGTGGATGGTTGGTCATGTTGGAAAAATAGATGGATTTCTATTTTTAGACATTTTGGGCGGAATCTATTTTTAGATTGCCAGTCTAAAAATAGATATGTCGAATATTATTAGCTTTTAATAATATTTGGACTATAAACATTATCTTATTATCTTGGAGAACTTCATTTAAGTGCAAATATGTGACACAGGAGCTGACAGAAGGAATTATGCTATTCTTGAGGGTTAAGTGGAGCTATTGCATGGATACTTCAGTTATAACTCATGTGACAGAGTTTGGTGGAGTTGATTGAGGAAGTTAATGGAGTTGTGTTCAGTTTAACTAATCTAAACATAGTTGAGCTATTTGTATCTAGTTTAATTGATTGATACAATTAGTGAGAGTGGTGTGAATTAATTATTAATTAATTCACTAATTATAAACTCATTAATCAACTAAAGAATACATCAGTTAACTTCAGTGCATGGACAGTTTAAGTGGAGACCAGTGCAGAGATAGGTGAAAGGGCAAGTATGACTATCAGTTGTGACTATAAGTGATGCATGGTTTGCATCCAACACTCAGTAGAGATGCCTATAAAGACTGCGTGAGCAAGGCTGGGGTAATTCGAACTCATCAAGAGGCATTCTTCAGCAGGGATTGCGCAGTAGAGGCAGGCTATCAAGTGGCAGAGATTGGAGCATGTGTTTTGCTAGATCTAGCTTGATTAGTGTGTAACAAGTGGAGATTGTACTGAGAGCTTGTGAGGAGCTTTGTATAATGATTGTTACATGATCTCTATGACATATATAATATACAGATAGTTGGGGGTTTTCAGCTTTAAGCTTTCCCATTACATATTGTGTTCATATGTGTGAATTTTATAGTTTTAGTGTGTTATACAATTATTTTATTTCCATCATGATGATCAATGAGCAGAAGAAGTGCAATATTGGGTACATTGTACATGAAGCTAATAGGTGTGATCGGAGAATCTCGGTGGATAACATATCGATTATTCAAATTTCTACATGGTATTAAGAGGCGTATTTATAGATTTTCTACATGGAATGAGAGCAGGAATTTTTGGGTGCGCGAGTTTGCAGAGAATATCTGAAATTTTTGGTGAAATATTTTCAAAAACAAATAGAATATTTGGATTCCTTGCAAAAAAATACCCAAATTGAAAAAAATAAAAAAATAAATAAAATCAATCGAATCAGAGCTTGGATGAGGGAGATATCGTCGATTTAAAATCAGCTCTTTGGTTAGAAAATTTTGCGACGGTGAGACAATTGCAATGTGCGCGAGCCAAGAATCTACATGCACTGAGGTACAAGATGCATGAAAAGCTTTGAGGAGCAAATCAGAGGTTAGTTATCACTTGGTTGAGGGAGGCCCTCAGAGTGCGGCATGATAAACGATCTCGAAGGATGTGGATCGGCCACAGGCGGAGATTCAGAAGAATCTCTATAGATTTGATGTAGATGGGATTTCTACGGAGCTTCCTACTGGAGGGAAGTGCAAGAAATACATGCAATTGAAGCTTGAGAGGGAGCTGGATTTGCATGCAGGTAAGAGTGAACCTCGGGATGTGGAGCAGCCACAAGATGAGGATCATGGAGTGGAAGAAACCACTCATGCAGAGAAATTTCATGCCAGATGGGCAGAGGGACTGCATGCAGCTATACCACCAGGTGAGAGGTGGGGCGACATGCATGGATAATCCCAAGAGGAGATTTCTCGGCAGGATTCATGAGATGGTGTGGATCTCATGAATTGAACCTGGCTACGAGGTGCCCACAACGCAGCAGTAGCATGATCAGTTGGATTGATGCAGGCAGATCAAAGTGAGAGTGTCGGATACTAGAGCGTGAATTAGAGTTGACAGCAAGTGCAAAGTGCATGGGTGCAAGAGTTCAATAGTGCAGTGGTTCCTGATGACATGTGCAATTGGGGCCAGCAGAAGTCGAAGACTTTGATGATAGATGCATCAGACTGATTGAGTTTTTTGGAGCCTATTCAGTTTCAGAGGAGTTGCAGAGCAGATGCATGGAGTTGCATGGCGCTTGTGAAGGTTGCAGGGCGAATGCATGGAGTTGCATGTCGCATGCAAAGATAGTCCTTTCTTGTTGAGAGGGAGTGTTGAAGATTGCAACAAGAAATAGTGAAGGAGGCATCCTGAAACATCATTCCTGATCCTAGTTGGAAAGTGATCACCAAAACTAGGTGGGGGCCACACAGGTGATTTTTGTCGCAAAGTCTATTTTTAGACTATTTCTATTTTTAGACATGTCGATCATATTCTATGAGTTGCAGGATGCTATTTGTGGATGGTTGGTCAAGTTGGAAAAATAGATGGACTTCTATTTTTAGACATATTGGGCAGAATCTATTTTTAGATTGCCAGTCTAAAAATAGATATTTCGAATATTATTAGCTCTTAATAATATTTGGACTATAAACATTATCTTATTCTCTTGGAGCACTTCAGTTAAGTGCACAGATGTGGCACAGGAGCTGACAGAAGGAATTACGCTATTCCTAAGGGTTATGTGGAGCTATTACATGGATACTTCAGTTAGAACTCATGTGACAGAGTTTGGTGGAGTTGATTGAGGAAGTTAATGGAGTTGTGTTCAGTTTAACTAATCTAAACATAGTTGAGCTATTTGTATCTAGTTTAATTGATTGATACAATAAGTGAGAGTGGTGTGAATTAATTATTAATTAATTCACTAATTATAAACTCATTAATCAACTAAAGAATACATCACTTAACTTCAGTGCATGGACAATTTCAGTGGAGACCAGTGCAGAGATAGGTGAAAGGGCAAGTATGACTATCAATTGTGACTATAAGTGATGCATGGTTTGCATCCAACACTCACTAGAGATGCCTATAAAGACTTCGTGAGCAAGGCTAGTGTAATTCGAACTCATCCAAAGGCATTCTTCACTAGGAATTGCGCAGTAGAGGTAGGCTAAGGGCTGGCAAAGATCGGTGCATGTGATTTGCAAGATCGGGCTTGATTAGTGTGTAACAAGTGGAAATTGTACTGAGAGCTTGTGAGGAGCTTTGTATAATGATTTTTACATGATCTCTATGACATATATAATATACAGATAGTTGGGGGTTTTCACCCTTTAAGCTTTCCCGTTACATACTGTGTTCATATGTGTGAATTTTTATGGTTTTAATGTGTGCATGCAATTAATTTTATTTTTGCATGTGATGATCAATGGTAGAAGATATTTTGTATTGTGCATGAAGCTAAAATAGTGTGTGATCAGGAGAATCTTGGTGGATAACATATCAGTTATTCAAATTTCTACAGTTGATGTTGCGCTGCTTAAATGACACCTCATCCCATATGCTACCTCCACTATCAGAAGTGGTTTACACTGGATAGTTGCGCATCATGCCATCTCAACCCCTTAAGTATAGCCAATGTTAGATATTCATAAACTCAAGCAGTGAATGGGAAAGGACACAACATCACACTCCTGAGTGAGTCATCCAACAAATTATATTTTTGTCTTATTTTCGCTTATTTTAAGTAAAATTGTTTAAACCTCCTGAATACTTTGTGTATTTTCTATTTTTATACATTTAATATTTACTATATAAACCCTTTCATGTCTACAAAGAAAGGGGCCTAAAATTTTATAAAGAAGGCCTTGGGAATTTGCATTGTTGTACTCTTGAAATCATCTTAATAGAAAGACTGGACCAGAGACTATTTCTTCCATGAGGTGAGTAAAAATATACATGGTACTTCTATATTTATATTGTTGTTCTCTTTTATGTAATTGATAGTCATACTTATTTTATATTGTTTTTTTGTATGTATCTTTTTAATACAAATGAGCATTAATTCAGTATTGAACATGCAAAGATTTTTATCTTTCAATATCTATACAAGACATGCAACTATTTAATTATATATGAGCTCAAACAGTTAATTTGATTAAATATTTAATAAAATTAATTAACTTTAAATTTTTTTCACTTTTGTAAGTATTTGATAATATTTATTCTCACATAATTAAGATAATATTTCAATATCGCATATAAAGAAACATAATTAATCCTGGGAAATAGATAGGCATATATATACTCTGTTAACCTATTATCACTGCAATTATCAAGTTACATCAAGTTATAAATACCCACATCCATTAAATTATACTATACTGGGAAACTAGTCCCATCATCCCCAGTCGGAGCCGCTATTCCAAATGGAAAATGAAATATTTTTAAGTTCCTGACCGGGTGGTTATTCCCTGATGTTATTGTCTCAATTTTCGAGGCATAATTTTTTTTGTGCTAAAAGGGGGACCAACTAGAATATGAATGGCATTAAGGTCCAATTCTAAATCTAAAGGCCATCAAAAGAGTCAATCTCCCTCCAAATATCCTACAACTTCAAGGTCACATTCAAAATCTCCTCCCTGAAGGTCTGAAGTTGTTCAAACATCTCCCAAATATCCTAGTGAATTTCCTGAGATAATTCCACTAGATTACATTCTATAATCACCTAAAGTTCATACCTTGATTAAAAAGTTAGAAGATATTTCTATTTCAGGAGAAAAACCTATACAATCTGAAACTTATGAAGGAAGTGTAACCTCAATTTTTCAAGGTACCAATGTATTGACGCATTCTCAAAGTGAAAAACTTGGAATAACTCCATTCAAATTTCCACTTAATTCTCACCAAAGGAAGAATCCTACATCAGAAACTCAAACATCTGCTAGTCAGATTACATCATCTTCTCCTCCACAAACTCCATCATTCATTCCTCCTTCATTTCCTTCTTCCCAACCAATCTCCTCATCTATTCATATATCTTCATCTAAATCAACTAGTTCTTCCTCAAGCAGTACTATTTCAGTGGTTATTTCTTCTACCACTGTATCAACCTTTGGAAACACTACAACATCTTCCAATCCTACAAGTTATATAATGGAAAATAGACCATGGACTAATCCAGGAGCTATTTAATTGGAACGACCTCTTCATGATTTACCTAAGCACCTAGAAAAATGGCTGCCTAAGTATAATCATGACGATGGCCTCCTTACTGTGGAGCACCTACATAATTTCATGATTTCCATGAACATCAATGCAATATCTAAAGAAGATGGTGTATTTATAGTATTCCCTTATACTTTCCAAGGATCAACAGGATCATGGTACTTTTCGCTACCATCAGGCACTATAACTAGTTGGGATATATTTGAAGAATAATTTTTAACCAAATTTGGTGATGATCGCACTACAACTACTCTTATTAATGATATTTCTAATCTCAAAGCTAATTCAGGAGGAAATATCAAAGACTTTAATTCCAGGTTTAATAAATTATTAAACAAAATCATAACTACATCAAAGCCTGGTGTTGATGTACAGATTGAATGGTACATATCCTCTCTTCCTTATAATATTGCAATTTTTGTAGATAAAGCCAACAAAGAAAATTTAGTTGAGAACATGAAGGAAGCACTGTCAGTTGAAAAGAATGATACTTGCATTAGAAAAGAATACTGCCCGGAAAGAAAGGAAAAATAAGGAACATTTAAGGATGAGCCATAAAGAAAAAATCCTAAAGATCCTTTTGATCTTGAAGGATTACAAAATGCCCTTAAATATAAGTCGAATGTGATGGTAGAAATAAAAAAATAGGTAGCTGAGTATTCTTCTAAGAAACCTTTTATATCTTTCAGGAAATCTCAAACATATAGTACTCAACCACCCAATATTATATCCAACGTTGAATTCGATCAGAATGAGGATAAAGATGAAACAGTATTATCTTCTGAACAATATCAAGATGAAGAACTTATCAAGTGCATGGATTATGGGATTTCATACTCCCTACTTTTGATAATGAAGATGAGCATGAAGCCTTACATGTTAGCACTAGAATTATAAGCCCTATTGATTCATCACAAGCAATTTAGAAACAGAAACCTTCATCCCCTGCTGCTAAAGATAAAGTTATCAATAAAAAATCTCCTTCCACATCTACTCAATTAGTCCCATCTTCTTCATATTCTCCCTCTACATCAAAGACCTTGGTAATCTCTGACACCATTGAATACAATATAATCGAAGGTATGAGGAAAATCAAATCAAACATCTCCCTACCTGAGGTAGCTAAATTGAAACAACAACCAAAATTTCTACTGAAATAATTGAATGCAGTCCCTCCTTCTCCTCTACCTACTCCTGTTACATCCAAAGCCTCTAAAGGAGTAGGTAAACCTCCTAATGATACATCAAAAATTATTGATTCCTCATATGCCATTTTAATTGGAGATAGATCCAATTCACGTACTCCTCCTTTCCTTATGACTTTTGAAGTTTTCAATAAAAATGTGTGCAATTCCCTAATAGACTTTGGGGCTTCTTCAAAATAATGCCACATTATGTTTTTCTCAAGTTAAAAATCTCACCCCAAAAGTATGTTGTTCACATTGTTGAACTAGATAGAACCAAAGTCAAGGTTTTAGGAGAAATGAATTATGTCCTCATTAGACTTGCTTCTAATTCAAAATTCCATCAAGTAATTGACATACTAGTTGCTGATATCCCTGAATTTTATGGTTTGATTATTATTAAAGATTGGTTTGAAGAGCTTCATGGTTATTTTTCCACAGACTGGTCTCATATGTGGCTTCCTTATAATGGTAAGCCAAATCAAATTTGAGTTTACTGTGAAAAACACATGAAATACTCAGTAAATGATTTTGAAGATGAAAATGAACCAATTTCCTTTACCATTAACATCCTTGGGAACTAGTCTGTTGAATCATTCCTAGGTAATTTTACTACACAACAATCCACATTTAAAATCAATTCGATCACTTCTCAAGTTGAAAACTTTTCACAATCAGGTTCTTCTAAATGTGTAAATATTGTAGAAAAACCATTAGTTAAATATTTATTTTGGACTCTTCATTTTGATGGTTCTAGGTCTAATGATGGTGCAGGAGCAAGTTGTATATTAATCAGTCTACAAGGAGAAAAAATTATGCTAGATTTTATATTAGAGTTTGAATACACAAATAATAATGTTGAATATGAGGCATTGGTCCAAGGATTCTATAAATATAGGAAAATAATGCAAATCATCTCTTATATAGAAAGAGGCCAATATGGAGACCTTTCATTTGTTATTACAATAGCAAAATGTATGTAAAAAGTGTTCCATAGGTTGCATACAAGAAAAGAAATCCTCAAATGAAAGAAATCCCTCAAAATGAGGTGCTGCAACCATATATAAAGACTGGAAAAGCCTTACAACGTTATTTTATTGGCTCTGCGCAGCTGTAGATTACACATCAGATCTAGAGAAAATAAGTGCATAAAAATTTAGATCTATATCAGATTCATGCACT
This sequence comes from Pinus albicaulis, assembly GCA_034641835.2. NCBI lineage: Eukaryota > Viridiplantae > Streptophyta > Pinopsida > Pinales > Pinaceae > Pinus > Pinus albicaulis. The sequence goes on from CM076578.1 coordinate 362,629,922, forward strand.
ATACAAGCTTCTCTATAGAACCCCCTTGGGGTTTTAAGCAAAACACCAAGCACAAGTTGTAGATCTGAGATCTAAGACTATAGATCTACTGAAAATTATAGATCTGGAAAGTGTGGTTGAACTGATATAGGAAATAGAATAGTCTCCTCCAATAGATCTCCAAAGTGAAGGGCAAATCCCCAACACTTAGAAAATCATCTCTCCAAATGGTGTGCTGAACCACCTTGCAACTGCACCTACAAAAATAACGCAGATCTAGAAGTATACTTCACTGTAGGGATAAAAATAAGGTTGGCCTCATGCCAAGATCTGAAAGTGATGCTCACGCCCTCCAATATTGTCCTCCTAATGAAGTAGAAACCTCCTCCACTGAAAAGGAGCACTGAAATGGCCTAGATATGAAAGATCTAGTCTCCACTTGCTGCAGCTTGCAAAAACAACCAAACTCTCAACATGATCTGCATTGTAGTTGAAAGAAGAAGCTTGGCCCTAAGATAGATAGTGGAAAATGCAATACAAACTCTCCGAAGAGATACTCAATGGGAAGAGGTGGGATTCACAATCAGGAACACCCAATCCTAAACAACATGCAATCTCAGCTAAACAACAAGAGAAAGATATATGTCTAAATAGACCATATATTCAGAAAATATGATAAACATCAAAAACCTCCATATGGCTGCCATCCTCTTCCTTAAATAGAATATGATCTTGAAAACCCTAAGCCCCATCCAAAAATATCCCTACATTCACACAAAGTATCTCCATCTAAAACTGTGCTCTCCCTCATTGATGGCCACTCCTCCATGACAGCGCTATTGATTTGGTCAAGGTTGATCTAGTCAAAGTGATCCAACCCCTTTCACACCAAGGGTGCTTCAATTAAACTGCCAATATTTTTGTCTTTCACATTTGGCATTGATTTATTCATTATTAAGGAGAATTATGGACCTCCTTTGCCCTCTTATTCTTTAAACAAAGCAATAAAACAAAATTGAATATTCCAATTAGTTCATGACTAATTGGGAATATTACAGTCCTCCCTTCCCAAATGTTTCTTGTCCTCAAGCAACTGACAAGGTGAGTGCTGCAACTCTTCTCCTCCTCCATTGGTGACACCAACATGTGATAAGCTTCCCTCATAAGCTAAGTGTTCACCAATCTATCCCTCCATGAATTTCTCCTCCAAAGTTCTCATGAGATGCAAATAATCCATCCCATAAGGAGACAATAGTTCAAATGAAACAAACATGTTTTGCCCAATGTTCTCCCTGAAATAGGTATCATAGTGAACATGGATAATATCCATCCCATAGGGCACATACATTCCTCCTATCCTCCCTCCGTACATTCCCATAAAAGTTACAAGTACACCATCAATGTATGGGATCAAAATTAAATACATACAAACGAAAATTTGTGCATATGGAGGTGGGTCATAGTCCCACATGTGGAACCAACGTAGTAAATCTCCTAACTGCCTTAGATAATGATGTGGTAAATGGTTTCCCTACCACTTACTTGCTGCCTAAGTTACCTCAACATGGCTGAAAGTGTGAGATATGTTTGGTGCCATTGGAGTGCACCATCATGATACAAAATCATCTCCCTTTGTCCTCCAAGGAAGTGGCCATGTTAAGAATTTTTTGTGCCCCAAAGTTGGCCATGAATTTTATATGGTATAGTGCTCTTCATTGGAGCTATGGCTTGCATAATCATACTAAAATAATGAATATGTTCATCCAATAAAACATTAGGTACACAAGCATATCTTTCACCAAAATTCCTCCTTAAACAAATGGAGTGGTGCATAGATCCATCTCCCCTCTCAAAAGAATAAAGAGGTGGCTGAATTAACTCCTTTATAGAGTTATGTTGCTACCCCAACTCTACATGGTTCATGCATCTTTGAAAATGCTGATACAGTTCTCCTTCAAAGCCCTCCCAAGTGTAGCTTCTCATGATGATGTTGTAGAACCTCATGGAATATTTGTGGCTGAAAAATAACTCTTCATAACCTCTTTGTAGTAGCTCCTCCTTGAGCTTGGAGGCTCTATATAAGAAGTTCCTACCATGATAATAGATGACTCCTTCTTGGACTGAATAACCCTCCTCATGTAGCTGGTCATCAAGTATCATGCATGTGTGAAGATCCTTGGAATAATCCACCAACAGTTGGGATTTCCAATATGGATCAATCTCCCATAGTGACAGCGCTGATGATCTATCAAAAGAAATGTCTGTCATATGGTTTCTATCCTCCTTGACATCTCCTATGCCAAGTGTATATGATGGAAGGTTGTTATTCCCTCCTCGCATATGCACATGCCCAAATAAAAATTGAGGCTTTTGAAAGTTAGTCTCCCATGGGAGGCTATCATCTATCCAATACCTCCTTGGTTTAATCAAAGAATGCATGTGTGGCCACCATATTCAATCGTGTATGGAAGATTTCTCTCTAAGTGAGAACATATTTTGAGTCTCCATAGCCAAGTAATGGTCTCCTTGCCCCATGATGGTGTCATCCTCCAATATTGTAGCATTTCCTCTTAGCGCAATATGATATGAGAGAGTGGGTATTTGTGATAGTGGAATGATATATTCCTCCGTATTGAGCTTACCCATGCCTCTCAGCACTATATTTTGGTCTTCTAATGCTCCCATCCTTCTTGGATCTAAGAAAGGAGTATCAAGATGTGAGAAATATTTCACCAAATTTGAATCAGGTGGTCTCCCATGGGGGTTTACCACAATATAATGATGTCTCATGGATCATCCTCATGTGCATAATAGATGGGATCATCATATCCCTGCTTCCACTGTGCAAATTCATCTCTGTTTCTTGTGTGTAAGTTTCATGACAGTTGGGTATCACTCTTAATGATGCAAGAGTGCCCTTAATTGAAGAAATTACTCCCTCCTCACCTCCAGGTGGTGGTGGATCATCTCCTACTACTCCAGTGTTGTGACCCCTCACTTGTTCTTCTTCTTCTTCCTCCTCATCATCTGAGAAAACCTCTATGTAATGTGCTTTTCCAGCTACATATCTATGTCCAGGTGCCGAAGCTTCTTGGAAAGTGAAGCAAAGCTTCCTTCTTTTTAGATCTCTCCATGACATCATCATCAAGAGGTTTTTTATATGAGCTATCATTTGAAGGAGCATCCTTCTCTTATTTTCCCTTTGATGGAAAAGAGGGATTATGCTGAAAGGTTTCCTTTTCTTTTGGCAAGGCAGCTTGAAGGTCTCTAGCCCTTCCAATGGCATCATGTAGGGTAGTGGGCTTGGTAGACTTAACCAACCCATGATGAGGTTCATCTAACCCATCAATGAACATGTACACCCTTCTTGCTACAAACAAATCAGGAACCATAACAGAAAGTCTTAAAAATTTAGAGATGTAAGTTTTTGCATTACATAATTGTTTCAACTTTGCAAGGCTCATGAATGGTGCTTCAGGATCTCTTCTATCATATATTTCCACCAGCCTTCCAATGAATTCTGAATAAGCAGCCACATTGGCATGACCCAATGTATACAAGCCATGGAACCACATTCATGTGCTTCACCCTCAAGGTGCAGTGCTGCAATCTTAATGGCCTCCATCTCTGGAACCTTGTTCAAATAAAAGTATATGTCAAGTTTTTCTACCCAAGATTTGGCAGTACACTTGGATGATCCATCAAAATTGGGTAAAAATAATTTGTCCATAGTTTGGTGTCGATCATGATTCTGAATTGAATCCACCACTTCTATGATGATGCCTTGGTCTTCTATTGTCCTTTATTTTACAAAACTCCTGAAAACTCAAGTGATATTTCAACCTCTGAGTTTGAGATTCATACTCCATAAAATAGTCTTCAAGGGATTCTTGCTCCTGAAACCGTTCTTTTCTCATAGCCAAAAATGTAGGCATGGTAGAGAGTTGGGAAACTTTTGGTTGATGCACTGGTTGATCATTATAGTGATGAGACATGCCAGAGCCTTCTCCATGATGAAATCCTTTAGTAGATTCCTTGAATCTATCCATTCTCATATCCTTGATCTCTCTAGCAATGTCTTTCATGGCTCTAAGAAGGATCTTAGGGAACTCCTTCTCTTCATCTTCACCTCCAGATAAAGGGCTTTTACCTTTGTCTTCTTTGTCATTTGTATGATAAAATATTCTGTGGATTCTTCTTTGATACCTCTTTTATCTATCAGTAAGAGGCTCTCCTTCTTCAAATGACATATTGGCTTTTAGAATGCACAGGTTGTGCCAAGATTATTCTTTGATACCATTGTAATATTACCAAATGGGGAATGCAGCAATACAATGCATAAAAATAGGAAAATAACGCAAATAATCTATTATATATCAAGAGGCCAATATGGAGACCTTTCATTTGTTATTACAGCAACAAAATGAATGTAAAAAGTGGCCCATAAGAAGCATAACAAAAAAATAAAGCCTCCAATGAAATAAATCCCTCAAAATGAGGTGTTGTAACCATATATAAAGACTGGAAAAAGCCTTACATCGTTATTTTATTGGCTCTGCACAACTTTAGATTACACATCATATCTAGAGAAAATAATTGCATAAAAAGTTAGATCTATATCAGATCCATGCACTATACAAGCTCCTCTATAGAACCCCCTTGGGGTTTTTAGAAAAAAACCAAGCACAAGTTATAGATCTGAGATCTAAGACTACAGATCTACTGAAAATTACAGATATGGAAAGTGTGGTTGAACTGATATAGGAAATAGAATAGCCTCCTACAATATATCTCCAAAGTGAAGGGCAGATACCCAACACTCAGAAAATCAGCTCTCCAAATGGCTGAACCACCCTGCAACTGCACCTACAGAAATAATGCAGATGTGGAAGTATAATGTGTTGTAGGGATCAAAATAAGGTTGGCCTCATGACAAGATTTGAAAATTATGCTCAAGCCCTCCAATATTGTCCTCCCAATGAAGTAGAAACCTCCTCCACTAAAAAGGAGCACTGAAATGGCCTAGATCTGAAAGATCTAGTCTCCACTTGTTGCAGCTTGCAAAAACAACCAAACCCTGAATAGGATCTACGTTGTAGTTGAAAGAAGAAGCTTAGCCCTGAGCCAGATAGTGGAAAATGCAATACAAACTCTCCCAAGAGCTACTCAATGGGGAAAGGTGGAATTCCTGATCAGGAACTCCTAATGCTAAACAAAATTCAATATCAGCTAAACAAAAATAGAAAGATATATCTCTAAACAGACCATGTATTCAAATAATATGATAAACATCAACAACCTCCATATGGTTTCCATCCTCTTCCTTAAATAGAATATGACCTTGCAAACCCTAAGCCCCATCCAAAACGATCACTACATTCACACAAAGTATCTCCATCTAAAACTGTGCTCTCCCTCATTGATGGCCACTCCTCCATGACAGCGTTATTGATTTGGTCAAGGTTGATCTAGTCAAAGTGATCCAGCCCCTTTCATGCCAAGGGTGCTTCAATTAAACTGCTAATATTTGTCTCTTTCACATTTGGCATTGATTTATTCATTATTAAGGAGAATTATGGACCTCCTTTGCCCTCTTATTATTTAAACAAAGCAATAAAACAAAATTGAATATTCCAATTAGCTCATGACTAATTGGGAATATTACATATTGATATTAAACTAGCTAAAATTATCAGAGGACAAGGTTTTTGTAGATTTCTTACTATAGCTTCCAACATACCAGCTGATGAAGAATTGGGTAATAATGTACACACATCTGAGGTAAGCCTAATTGACACTGAGGCCCAATATGTTGAGCTTATATTTTACTTAAAGAATGGATATGCTCCCCCTGAACGAAATTATAAAATAAAAATGGCTTTAAGGTTAAAATCCATTTGATATGAGATCATTAAAAATGTGTTATTCAGAAAAAAATATGACTCTGTATTATTAATATGCCTTGAAAATTTTTAAGCACAAAAGGTTTTGCAAGAACTCCACGATGAACCAGCTAGTGGACACTTCGGAGGAGATACCATTGCACACAAAATCCTGCATGTAGGGAATTATTGGCTAGCTCTATTAAAGGATACCCATGCATATGTAAGGAAATAAAATACTTGTCAGACTACAGTAGGAAGAAAAAAAATACCGACCTTACCTCTTCAACCAATCAACATTGAACAACCCTTTGAAAAATGGGGACTGGACATTATAGGTGAGATTGTTCCTCACTCTTCCAAACAGCATAAGTATATCCTTACTGTTACATAATACTTCACTAAGTGGGTGGAAGTAATTCCATTAAAAGTATCCAATTTTGATGATATCATTGAATTCATTAATCAGTTCACTATTACCAGGTTTGTCTTACCAACTGAATTTATCTTCGACAATGCAGCTTATTTTTCAGGAAATAACATGATTGAATTTTCTCTTAAGAGGGGATTTAAAATTAGATACTATGCTAACTAATATCCCGAGGGGAATGGTTTGGTAGAATCAACCAATAATAATGTCATAAGAATTAGTAAAAGAACTATTGATCATAGCCAAAAGAATTGTCACAAATCTTTAACCTTTTCTCTATGGGCTGATCGAATAACCTAGAAGGCCTCCATAGGCACTTCTCCTTTCAATTTGGTATATGGGAAAGATGTTATTATCCCATCAAATCTAGCCCTTCCTTTACTAGCCCTAGTTCAATTCATTGAAGAAACACCTTCCTCTTCTTTGAAACTAAGAATGTATGAAATACTTAAATTATAAGAAGGAATTGAAAAAGCCAAGCTTGAAAATGCTCACCATAAACAAATAGTTAAATATTATTTTGATGCAAGATCAGTTTCCTAGAAATATTTTGAAGTTGGAGATCCTGTCCTGAAATGGGACAAGGCACTTGAGGAAAAAGGTAATCATACTAAATTCCAGAAAATGTGGATTGGACCATTCCAAATTGTTGAAAAAAGAGGCCCATAAACTTTCATTCTACAAGATGTACAAGGAAAGAGAGTGGCTCTTCCTATTAATGGGATTATTCTTAAAAAAAATAAAAAATCTTAGAAGAACATTTTCATAACAAAGGAAAAGGCTCCCCGAAAAGCATTATTTCATAAGAGCCATTGGTGGGAACCGATCACTGCCATGTCATCCATTGCAAATCTCAAATTGAAATTCTCTTTAGTACCATCTATCATGCCTGCTCTCAAAACCCATGATGTGATATATCACATCGCATTTCCGCTATTACTCAATACATCCACAAAATCCATCGATATTGCGATTTCGATATGGGTATCACATCGCAAAACTCCCAGCACTCTCACCCCTCCAAAGTTCCACCTACTCCAATCTATCGATAAAGAACTAAATAATTATTTAAAGGGTAAAACATTGACCACAATCGGCGAAATTAACACATCGCATGTTTTAAAATTCATGCTACCAAACAAAGTTAGGATGTGAGGTTTTAATTAAATTCCGAGTGTCTAAGTCAGGCACGTGAACCCACATTTCTCATAATTACTTATCCATAACAGTATGATGGTCTCAAGCCTCCAAAGTGATTTGATGGCTTGTTATATAATGTTTCTAATTTTTTTGCGTGTAAAATATATTCGCCATAATTTCAAGTTTTATTGCTAAATTTCTCCTGCATTGTTAGTATTGTTCTTCATTCCCTGTTTTTATTACTACATGCTAGTTCTGAAAAGAAACATTCTTTTGAGATGTCAAAAGCTAAAAAGAATAAAAAGAAACTCATGGCTCATCCAAACCCAACGCCCCCTGCTTCATAAGTAACAAAGATGTCACCATTGTTCTCTGACACAACATGCGCTCTAGAAAGTGGTTCTTCCTCATGGGAATCCATGTATAGGCTATTTGAAGACGAGAAACCCAAGATAATTAATAGAGTAGCCATGAATGATGTTGTAACATCTTTTGAAACCTTTATCAGTGAAGTCACCAACTCCTTTCTCCACAAAATTTCTGTTTGCCAAAGATTCTTCCATATAATAATATGGTCAAATGGGTAATTGACAATTTTAACATCGACGAGATGTCATTTCTGACCCCAAGAGATACAGTGATAGGATATTTTAAGGCAAAGGATTTGAATAAAATGTATCATATACCTGACCCACAGAAGCTATATGATAAGATTTTCATTGAGAAGTTTGGAAAGGAGAATAAGCTACAGTCATACCCAATAAGACAATGGAGCCACAACCCTAACAAGCACAAACATGATGATAAGGGTATGTATTAAATATCTTCTCTTGTTGGTCCCTATTGTAGGCTTTTTGGTTCTCCTAATACAAATAAATTTTCAATTGCATGGGTCCCTCTCATGGAGGTTGTATCAGAATAATACATTATGGATTGGGGAAGCATTCTTTCCAATAATATTGCCTCACAAATACTAGCCTATAGAAAGAATCGTATAGTCACCTTGAGGACATTTCCTCCATTTTTTATGAGTGCTTATATAATGGAAGTGGTGTGTTTTAATTCATATTTCAAAAACATGGGATGGAAATGGACCATTCAAGGCCATACTCCTATCCATGTTTACCATAGTATCCTCTGGGAATCCAAGTATGAGTTTCATTTCTACAGAATTTTCCATGGATTCATTTTACCACTTCACCAAGTATTTTTTGGTGATAAGGCCAAAATACCGTCAAATGAAGCCCGAGATGATTTCACATCCATAGGAAAATGGTTTTGGGAAGAACTATTTACATATTCCATATTTTATGGAATTCTTTCTAAACCCCATGTCCTGCCACTATATGTACTAGACAAGCTCCTAGCAAGAGAAATTGCTTATCAAACAGTTGGGAATGGGTTAACCAAAGCTTTGAAAGAAGCTAAAAAAGCTTCATGGCCTGCTTTCCCTATCCACTATGGTGCTTATGCTCTAGATAAATTCAACCATGTTGGGCTAGAAATCAATCGGATTCAATGCTTAAAGTTATCTACTATTCCCGATAGACAGTTTGATCCTAATAAAATAGCCCAAAAGTATACAACTCAAGTAAATATCAGACAATTCATTCATGAAAATGATGACTATGATGATTTTTTCGAATTCGCTGAGACCTATTTACGGGTTTAAAATATAGAAGCAATGTGTATTAACTCTGAACAACTTTCCCTATTTAAATAATACAGGAACAAAATGTTGGAGAGTATTCCTCTCGACATATTAAGGGTGTCTCAAACTATTTCACAAAAATAACATAAACTAGATAAACCTCCCAATGATACTAAGGTCCGACATGGAGCAAAGGAAGTTAAATAAACTGAAGAACGAACTAGTAATCCATTGTTCAACAATGAATTGGATAAAGTCTAAAATTAATTTGACTAGCAGCTTAAAGGACAACAAGAGGAAAAAATTGTTGATCTTGAAGAGACAATCAGCACACCTCAAGACAAAATTTAGAGCATGCTCACTATTGGGGCTTCTGATAAGGCAGTCAATATAGAGGAAGTTGAATTCATCCTGACCTTCCATTCATTTGAGATTGTTCTAAAGATAGAATAAATCCCTCATCTAGACATCTTTTACAGTCCCAAACATCGAGTTGTAATGAGCAGACAAAGAAACAGAAGGAGAGTTGATCAAACACGGGAATTAGTACCTAGTGACATACCCATGGAAGTAGTGTGGAAAGATCCACAAACTTATCCATCTGAAGATTTGAAAAGGTTGACATAGTTTGCAAGTGGTTATGCATCTGCCACAATTGATAAAGCATCAGAAGTTCAACAACTAGTCAAAGAGAAGGATGAAAGAATCCTATAATTAGAACAAGAATTATTAGCAAGAAACAAAGTGTTAATCATCAATTACAAACACAAGTGTCACAAATTCAGCAAAGCTTAGATCAATTGAAGTTACAACATCAATCTTGCATCAATGTAAAAGATGCTCAAATTAATCAACTACAGTTCAAAGTGGAACAATTGAAGGATAGCCCAAATATAGATGACTTCAAGAAGGAAGATTTGGAAATTAACACCTTGTTGGCTCAATAAAAAGTAGTATTTTGTCAAAAGTTAACAATCATCAATGATTTGTGTGATAAAATTGATTCATTGATGAACCAATCGACCAACCTGGGGATGATCTTCGATGACATTGATGAAAAAATTACTGAATACATCACTTGGAAGGACATTGCAGAAGGTCGAAAGTAAAATATTCCCATAATTGAGGATTCCAAAAAGGAAATCCTATTTACTGATTGGGACACATAGCTGAAACGGGAAGAGAGAAATATTCAGAGAAAGGGATGTGGCCACAACAATGTTGAAATTGTCAGCAATAATTATTTGGTGCCAATCTAATCCAAGAATTTCTACTTGGTTCTCTCCCTAATGTCAAATATTTGATGAAACAATGGCAAGAAATGTCAAAGAAAAAGGATGAAAACATCAGGAAGTTAGCAAAGCTTGACTGGGAGAAGTATTGGCAATACTTGGTGAAGCCAAAAGTCAATGGATGAGGTTGTGTTGCTTAATTGACACCTCATCCCATATGTCGCCTCCACTATCAGATGTGGTTTACCCTGGACAGCTAGCATTAGGCCAACTCAACCCCCTGAGCGAGTCATCCAACAAATTCTATTTGTCTTATTTTCACTTATTTTAAGGAGAGTTGTTTAAACCTCCTCATTACTTTGTGTATTTTCTATTTTTATAATTTTAGTGTTTACTATATAAACTCTTTCATGTCTACAAAGAAAGGGTCCTTAAATTTTGTAAAGAAGGCTTTGGGAAGTTGCAATGTTGTACTCTTGAAATCATCTTAATAGAAAGAATGTACCGATGACTATTTCTTCCATGAACAGAGTAAAGATATACATGGTACTTCTCTCTTTATATTGCTGCTATGTTTTATGTAATTGATAGTCATAATTATTTTATATTATTTTGTTATATGCATATTTTTAATACAATTGAGCATTAATTCACTATTGAACATGCAAATTTTGTTATATTTCAATACATATACAAGACATGACACTATTTAATGTGATATGATCTTAATCAATTAATTTTATCAAATATTTAATCAAATTAATTAACTTTAAACGGTTTTTACTTATGTAAGTATTTGATAATCTTTATTCTCATATACTTAAGATAATCTTTCAAGATTGCAAATAAAGAAACATAATTAATCCCACGAAATAGATAGGTATATATATACTCTATTAACTTATTATCATTCCCATTATAAAGTTACATTCAGTTATAAATACCCACATCCATTCAATTATACTATATTTGGAAACTGGTCCCGTCATCCCTTGTCGAAGCTGCTATTCCTAATGGGAAAGGAACGGTTTTTAAGTTCCTGACCGAGTGGTTATTAGCTGATGTTGTTGTAGTTATTTTTGAGGCATCAAAAAAATTGTAGACTTGTAGAAATGAAGATGATAGATTTTGATTATATATATATTTTTTAAAAGGTAGGAAAAAGTGGAGAATTCGAGTGAATCTTTTTGTGAAGTGAGATGGATGAGTGATGGATGGATTGTGGACGAGAATGAGGGAACCTTACTCATCATTTTCAAAGTCATAAGGTTCATGTTGGGTTTTCCTTTCCCTCATATCTCCCTCCTGTATATTTTCAGAACCCTCCTATAGCACTAGAGGACCTTCCTGTAGCACTACAGGACCATCTTATAGGAACATAGAGAGCGGGTGAAACTTGAAGTTTAGGCTAATGGAATGGTGGAGAGAGGTGATCACATGAGTGGGGATGATGGATATGAGGTGAATGGATGGAGGAATGGAGGAAAATTTGAAATTTTCTTGGCATGTAGCCATGAAATCTGCCACTGTGCATAATCCTACAAAACAATATAAAGCTCAACAATCATGGCATCATCTTGTGTTATTCTTTTCTTTTCTTTTATTCTTTTTTTTTTTTTTAATACATAAGTAAGTTTCTTCTGAGGAGTTTTTCAACCTACATGCATGCCCTAGATGCCTTAGAGGAGGTTTTCACATAAGGATCTTTATTATTTTTCTTCCTCTCTTTTTTTTTTCTCCAGGACTACCTCAGAGAGGTTTTCAACCCCAGAGTTTTCCTTAGATGCCTCATAGAGGTTTTCATCCAGGCCCTTTTTTTCTTCCTAAGAGGGTTGTGAACTGGAATCCATGGACCTCTCAATCTCATTGACTGATCCGGATTTATGCAGGAATGCAACAGAAGAAACATATAACCATAAATACAGAGATGCAACGGAAATAACACTTCATTTCATTAATATCAAAGAACTGAAATTTGCTTACAGACAAAATGGAAATAAAACTAGCTAGGGCGCTGGTAGCTATCTCTGAGAAGAGATGTGGCGGCTACAGGCCTCTGAACTGAGTTACAATGAGGCTCGGGGGCCTATTTATCATTTAGAAACAATGGGAAATCCTAAACAGCCAAAACCCTAACCCTAGGAGATGAAGCGCCAAAACTATGGGCCCCGTTTGGGTAAATTGGTGTTTCAACTTCCCAGGGGCGTAACTTTGGCATACGATCTCCGTTTGATGCGTACCATACCTCGTTAGAAAGATCTATCCGAGGACTAAAAATTTCGAATGAGCAATATGGGTCCATGGACCCATGTTATGTTGCTCTCCGTTTTCCCAAAAAACGTCGTTTAGGGTCTCAAAACGGCTCCGGAAGTTCAGGACCCGAAAAACTGCTAAAAATAGTAAACTATGCCGAAAATGAAAAACTGAAAGAGATAATGGTGGAGCCCCAAGTGGAATAGGTAGGTGACCACCAATATCCACCTGGATCATTCCTCCCCCCTTAGGAAGCAATGGTCCCCATTGCGTTAAGTTCCTCCATGAGATGAGGAAATTTCTGCTGAACTTGGTCCCTGGTGAACCACTTTCATTGGTGCAGGAGTTGGCCAGCTTTGACAACCCGATACAGTTGGATCTGCTGTTGACGAGTGTTCTTGATTTGCATGTCCATGATACAATCTGTGGTGGCCTGTTCCATGCAGTCTGGGTTTAACTCTGTTGGTGTGAGTTGTTCTGCAATGTCCGAGGTGTCCAGTAGAGGTGGAGAGTAAGGACGAAGGCGATCCACATTGAAGACTGGGTGCAGACCAAGGAATGGTGGAATACTAAGCTCGAAGGCATTGTTACCTACAGCCTTGGTGATGGTGTACGGCCCGTATCGGAGCGGGCGAAGCTTACGGTGAGGTCCAGTGAGGCGCTCCTTCTGCAAATGTAGCCATACTTTGTCGCCCACCTGGAAGTGGTGTGGCACCCGGTGTTGATCATGGCGCTGTTTGTACTTCGCATTGGCTCTGTCCAATATATCATGAACCTGTTGGTGGATGTGTTGAATGTGCTCGATGAAGCTACTTGCTTTGTCAACTTCAGACTGGACATGAGCTGAATTGGCCTGAGCAGCTGCAAATGGCATGGCTACGTCAATGGGACATAGTGGCTGGAATCCCAAGCCCACCTGAAAGGGGCTATGGCCGATTGAACTTTGGAGAGCCCGATTATAACTATGTTGTACATAAGGGAGGCTCTCGTCCCATGTGCGTGGATGCTTTGAATTGTACATGCGCAGAATGTGTACAATCATTCTGTTGACGACCTCTGTCCGGCCATCTGTTTGGGGATGGAAAGCTGTGGACTTGGTGAGCTTGGTATCCAACATCGACCAGAGGCTGGACCAAAATGTGCTGAGGAACCTGCTATCCCGATCTGATATGATAGACTGTGGGATCCCAAAGTGCACCCACACTCATTCAAAGAAGAGTTTAGCAGTGGCTTTTGCTATGATATTCTTCTTGCAGGCCGCCATAATGGCCATCTTCGAGAATCTGTCGACGACCACAAAAACACAGTCATTTCCCTGCTTAGTAGAAGGCAGGCCCGACATGTAATCCATGGAGATGGATTCCCAAGGTCGACTAGGGGTAGGTAGAGGAGTATATAGGCCTTGCTTCTGGATGGTCAGTTTGGCAATGGCACAAGCAGTGCAGGATCTGATGTGATTCTCGACATCCTTTCGAAGGTTCGGCCAATAGAAATACTTCTGCAGGATTGCTACTATTTTCTCGACCCCGAAATGCCCAGTGAATCGACTGTAGTGTGCTTCCCATATCATCTTGGCACGCTCGCTTGAAGGAACACAAAGGTGTCCCATGTGACATAAAAGCGCATGTTGGAGGTGAAAATTTGGAACTTGCGTACCCCTCAAGAGTGCCTTGTAAGTGTGGCCGAATTCTAGGTCACTCTCATAGAGAAGTGGCCAATCAGAAGTCTCACGCCCACAAGAGTTGAGCACAGTGGTGAGCGCCATGATCGGTGGTCGGCTGAGGAAGTCTGCAACATGATTGGTGCTACCCTTCTTGTACTTGATGTTCAAATGAAACTATTGCAAATATGTGGACCACTTTTGATGGCGATCATTCTACAACTTCCCTTGTGTTTGTATGAACTACAGGGGCCAGTGATCTGTGTGGATGATTGTTTCCTTCCCCAAAATGTAATGCTTCCATTGTCGACAAGCTTGCACAATGGAGTACATTTCTTTGTCATAAGTGGGATACTTGCGAACTGTGTCAGACAATGTCTCATTGTGAAATGCCACTGGATGTCCCTGTTGAGTAAGAACTGCCCTAATAGCATAGTCAGAGGCATCTGTATCGATCTCAAATGGTTGTTGCAAGTATGGTAAAGTGAGAATTGGGGCAGAACAGAGGCGATTTTTCAATTATGTGAATGCCTTCTGTTGAGGTTCTGACCAAAAAAATTTTCCTCTCGCTCCTCCCTTGGTGACTTGACTCAAGGGCCAAGTGATGTGAGAGAATCCCAACACGAACCTCCGGTAGAAATTAGCAAGACCCAGAAAGCTGCGAAGCTCTGTTATAGTGGTTGGGGTTGGCCAATCCAAAATGACTTGGATCTTGGATGGATCCACATGCACCCCCCTTTCATCAATAATGTATCCTAGATATTGAACCTGGGTCATGCCAAAAGTTCACTTCTCCAAATTGGCACACAACTTGTGTCGCCGCATTGTTTGGAGGACTTGTCGGATGTGGTGAAGGTGCTCTTCCCAAGTCTGGCTGAAGATCAAAATGTCATCCAAGTACACCACTACAAATGAGTTGGTAGATGGCAAGATGTCATCCATCATCCTCATGAAGGTGGCGGAGCATTACGTCAGCCAGAAAGCAGGCAGAAAGCCATTGAAAAAGGCCTTCCTTAGCACGAAGAGGCAGTCTTCCACACATCGGAGGGTTCAATTGGTACCTGGTGATACCCAGACTTCAGGTCGATCTTGCTGAAATATTTTACACCTTTGAGTTGGTCTAGAAGGTCATCAATCCGTGGGATTGGGTACCCATTCCGGATAGTGATCTTGTTCAGCGCTCGATAGTCAATACAGAGTCTCCACGTCCCATCCTTCTTCTGCACCAACACAATCGGGCTCCCACAGGGCGATGAACTTGGTCTGATGTGACCTTTCTGCAATAGCTCCTGAATCTGCCTCTTGATTTCATCATTCTCTATAACAGAGCACCGATAGATCGGTCCATTAGGTAGCGGCACACCTGGTGTCAGATCAATCGGGTGCTTGACCTGACAGTGCAGAGGAACCCCTGTGGGTGAGGTGAATATGTGCCCGTAATCCTCCACAACCTTATCCATTTGTTGTTGTTGTGCAAAGGAGCCCTATCTGGAGGTCGTGGCCACAATCTTCTTCTTTCCCTGGGGGCGAACCATTAGGAAAATGAATTTCCTGGTTTGGGAAATGAGCTTACTGCATTGTTTTGCAGTAACCAAAGAGATAGCGGTAGGAGGTGGTACCTCTGGTATCCTGTACAACTTATTTCCCAAAGTAACAATAACAGCACGAGGTCGAGACTCATACATAGCATGAAGCTTCCACAAGTATGGTTGTCCTAATAATACATCAGAAACATCAATAGGAGCAACGTCACATAATACCTCATCCATGAAGGGCTTGATGCTATAGGGAAGGCGACACTGTCGGCTGACGCGGAGATCTCGTCCTTGGTGAAGCCACTCGATGGTGTATGGATGTGGGTGAGCTGTGGTCGGCAAACCCAACCGCTTCACGGTGTCTGCTGAAATGAGGTTCTTTTGGCTCCCATTGTCGACAATGAACTGTATCGGGGAGCCCTTTACCCACATCTGGGAGTGGAAGAGACGTTCCTCCTCCTCTGGATCTTCGTAGTGGTACCAGTGGCGTTGGGCTCTGCATCAATAATCTGTTTCCCTTTGTCATTCCCCTTGTCAGGTTCTGATTCAGATTCAGAGCATGCATTTGACTCAGAAGCCCTCATCTCGGTCACTAGCGAATGCTTGGCCCGACACTCACTTATGTTGTGAGTGGAGCTCTCATGGAACTCACACCACTTTCTCGTGTCCTTCTTTAGCTTTGCGGTGTTGTTATTTGCTTGTGGCTTCGACAAGTTGTCTTTAGTCGCCATGCCTTGGCTCTATCCTTTGTTCTGTGGTTTGGGAGCACCTTTCCCTTGCTTTTGATTCGCAGATCCAAAGTCTCGCTTCTTCTGTTTGAATTTCTACTCAATCTTGGCAGCATACCAGTATGTCGTACCAAGCGAGGAGATGTCGAGGAACTCCATTTCCTCTTAATGTATACGTGACGGTGCAGGTACTTTGGCACCAAGTGTTTCTCTGAATCTTTGATACCCAACTTTGTGCGCGAGGGTATGGAGCAGTTACGTCGGCATCTGTGCACATCGTAGTCCCTTTGTTGTTGTGGCGTGGTCCATTGTATGTACTTGTCCTCATAGCTCCCCACGGGATAGTATTGTTCCTTGACGGTGTCTTGGAAAGAATTCCAAGTTACAGTGCAGTGAGAATAGAGAGGGTTCTATCAAATTCCTTGTTCTCACGGTAGGTTTTCCCACCAGTCCTTAACATGGGGGGTAGCTTTGAGGAGTGCAAAAATAATCTTCTCCAGGTCTGAAAAGTCATGAACCGAGAAATATCCTTCTAATAGATTCAAACATCTATCTACGACATCTGTGTCTATTTGACCCTCAAAAATGGGAATGTCAAAATTTACTTGTACCTTAAAAGGAGTCGCGCCTTTAGAGTGGTTGCTGGATGCAGATGCACCGCCGGTGGGTAGTCGTTGAAGGATCTGAGCAAAGTTATCCATCATCGCGTTCCTTTTCTTTTCGAGGGCCTCCTCGAGAAATATTTTGATAGGATCTCCTGCTCCCTCATATTTCTTTTCATCCCCCATGGGCGTCCGTCGAGGTTTGCGAGGCTAATCTTGCAAAGGTTCCACCATATCGAGCCCTAGCTCCTTATACCTCGACCTCGTTGGGGACATGCAAAGAAGGATCGAGAAAAAGCAGACTGCTCTGATACCACTAATCTAGATTTATGCAGGAACGCAACAGAAGAAACATATAACCATAAATACAGAGATGCAGTGGAAATAACACTTCATTTCATTAATATCAAAGAACTGAAATTTGCTTACAGACAGAATGGAAATAAAACTAGCTAGGGCACTAGTAGCTATCTCTGAGAAGAGATGTGGCGGCTATAGGCCTCTGAACTGAGTTACAATGAGGCTCGAGGGCCTATTTATTATTTAGAAACAATGGGAAATCCTAAACAACCAAAACCCTAACCCTAGGAGATGAAGCGCAAAAACTATGGGCCCCGTTTGGGTAAATTGGTGTTTCAACTTCCCAGGGGCATACCTTTGGCATACGATCTCCTTTTGACGCGTACCATACCTCGTTATAAAGATCTATCCAAGGACTACAAATTTGGAATGAGAAACATCAGCCCATGGACCCATGTTGCTCTCTGTTTTCCAAAAAAACGCCGTTTAGGGCCTCAAAACGGCTCCAGAAGTTCAGGACCCGAAAAACTGCTAAAAATAGTAAACTGTGCCGAAACTGAAAAACTGAAAGAGACAATGGTGGAGCCCCAAGTGGAATAGGCAGGTGACCACCAATATCCACCTGGATCATTGACTTCTATGGTGATTGTACTAATAAATTATGCCTTAGACATAGGTCTCATGTATAACTTCAACCTATAACCATTCACAAGCAAGTGGATCCCTTCGTCATCAATAGTTCTGATATGGACAACTCCATTGTCATGAAATTTATCTATTGGGTATGGGCCTAACCATATTTTCATTAAATTCCCTTTAAAATATTTGAACCTAGAATCATATAACAAGGCCCAATCCCCTTTTTGAAAAATATTTTTCTTGATATTTATCATGCCAGACCTTCCTTTACAATTTTATCAATTCAGTGTGTAGGAGGGCATGCAGTTTGAACTCATCCCATCTATTTAGTTAGAGAAACCTTTATTTATATTCTCTTATGATATCTAAGTCTAATTGGGTTACCATTCTCAAAGTGTTATACTCAAACTCAATGGACAACAGAGCTTTCTTCCCACAAACTAAATCATATGAAGTGAATCTAGTGTTTATATTCCAAGTGGTGTTATAGGCCCAAGTGGCCTCCACTAATTTTTCTGCCCAATATCTCCTACTACTGCTAAAAACTTTGATGAGGATGCTCTCCAATGCCCTGTTGGTGACCTCTACTTTCCCATTTTCTTGAGGGTGATAGGTAGTAGATGTTCTATGTTTGATATTTTGATGCCTCAGGGCATTCCCAATCAAATGTGATGTGAATTGAGCTCCTTGATTAGTGACTATATCCCTTGGCTACCCAAATTTGTAGAAAATTTTCTCCCTTAAAAACTCAACCACTTTTTTCTATGTTTCTACTTTGACAACCTTTGTCTCAACCCACTTTGTCAAATAGTCACTGCACACAATAATGTATTTTCTCTATCTAGATTGTGTACCAATTGGCCCAATGAAATCCATGCACCAATTTTTAAATGGATCTAAGGCCACTTGAGGTTTTTAAGGCATCTCATCCCTGGGTGTGGGTTTCCCCATCATTTGGCACTGATCACGTCTGCTGGTATACCTTCTTGCATCTTGATGGAGAGTGGGCCAATAGTGGCCAACTTGTATAACTTTGAAATTTATCCTCTTAGAATAAAAATGACCCCCATAGGGCCCATCATGGCATGATGAGATGATTTCAAATAATTCCTCTTCGCTTACACACATCCTCAAAATTTTATTTGGTCCCATTTTGAAAAGGTTTCCCCCAATCCAAGGGAAAGGGGCACTTTTCCTCACAATTCTTCTCTTCTCCCTGCATGAAAGATTTGGAGGAAACCTCCTAGAAACCAGGTAGTTTGATATGTTAGAAAATTACGAAGAGACCAATGAGATAGAAAATAGGTTCTCCTCTGGAAGTTGATCATCGACAATATTTTCATTTTTTGCAGAAAGTGTAAGTCTAGACAAAAAATCATCAACTACATTTTCTTTTCCTGGCTTGTCAATGATAGTTAAATAAAACTATTGTAATAATAACAACCATATAATTATTCTGACATCCAAATCAGGCTTATTCATCAAATATTTAATAGTTGCATTATCAGTATGCACAAAAGTTTCGTATCTAGTGATATATTATCTAAATTTGTTCAGGGAGTGTACAACAACTAAGATTTCTTTTTCAGTGACATTGTAATTCAGTTCAACCTTAGACACGTTTTTACTAATGAAGTAAATGACATAAGTAAACTTATCATCTACTTGTCCCAAGTTGCCCCCACAACTTTTTTTGATGCATTAGTATGGATATGGAAAGGTAGAGCCCAATTGGGACCCCTAAGTATGGGTGCATGGTCAATTTTTATTGTAATGTTTCAAGGGCTTCTTGGCAGCTACTTTTCCAATATAAATATGAATCCCTGGCCAAAAATCTAAACAATGGTGAAGACACATTACTAAAATATTTGATAAATCTTCTATAGTAACTAGCTAAGCCCAAGAAACTCCTAACATCTCTCTGTTTCTGAGGGGTAGGGACCCTTTTTATGATAGAAATCTTGTTTGGGTCCACTTGTATTCCTTCTAGAGATATGGAGTGGCCAAGGACACTCCCTACCATCATTAAGAATTCATGTTTCTCAGGGCTAAATGAGATTTTCATTTCAATACATTTCCTCTGGACTTTACCCAAATTCTGAGAGGGCCTCTTAAAAATCACATACATAAGGAGTCAAATCATCCATGTAGATCTCCACACAGTTATGAATAATCTTAGCAAAGATAATCAAAACTACTCTTTGAAAAGTGGCATGGGCATTGCATAGGAAAAATGGGAGAACTCTATAAGAAAAGGTACCCCAAGGACATGTAAATGTAGTTTTGTCTTGGTCTTCAGGGTTGATTTGGATCTGATTGTAACCACTAAATCCATCCAGGAAAGAGAAGAACTTCTTCCCTACAATACCATCCAGGACTTGGTCACTGAAGGGTAAAAGGAAATGTTATTTCTTTATGGCCTTCTTCAGTTCTTTGTAATCAACATAGATCCTCCACTTCCCATTCTTCTTTAGGAATAATACTAGAGGTGACACCCATTCATTATCTTAGATGGGGTATATGAACCATGCATCCAACAAATTTTGCAATTCCTCCTTAAATATGTCCTGAAGGGATGGGTTCATTCTCCTTTGGAGATGGTGCACATGCTTGCATCCTTCTTTGATGTAAATATAGTGAGTACAGGACGATGGATCCACCCCTTCCATTTCTTTATAGACCCAAACAAAAGAATCTAAGTGTTCTATCAACATATTGCACAATTTTTCTTCTTGTTTGGCTAAGAGAGAGGGATTGATATTTAAGATTATGGATGGGCCAAACAATATAGTTTTGACATGTTCATGGCTTGATTCAATCAAGCACAACTCATTCCAAGGACTTCTTCCGGACTCTCTCACAATTTCATCAAGTGGAAAGGTAGTGGGAGGTTGGTTCTCAAGGATATGGTGAATGAGGTCATATTCATCAGGTTCCCCCCTCCTATAACAACATCTAAGGTAAAAATTGGGTGTGGTGTTGCATGATACACTTCATATTCTTCCTCATCCTCTAGACACAAAGGTAGATCATGTTCAATAGAAGTTTTATCAAGAGGATATAATATCATTTGATTTGATAAGGATCCATTTTTCTGGTCATATTTCCAGCCCTACAACTAATTTAGGCATCAATAGTGGCCATCCAAGGTCTTCCTAGGATAACAGGGTAACCATTAAACTTGGTTCTAGGCCAGAGAACCATGAAATCAGTAGGATAATCCCAAGATTCGATGGAGACCATGACATCCTCAACAACTCCCTCAGGAGCTATTGTCGAATTGTTTGCAAGTTGCAACACTATGGTGGTTTTTCTCAAAACCCCTTGTATGTTTAGCTTTAGCATAGCTTCTTTAGTCATCACATTGATGGCAGCCACAATATCAATCAGGGTATGAGGGAAAATGATGCCATCAATGTGCACATCCACTACTAGGCTTCCAGGATCTAGATATTTTGGAAAACTCACTCTCCCCAACATTAGATCAGATAATTTTCCAACAACATTCATGGTGGGGGTGTCTCTCTTCTTTCTCCTAGGATTTTTGAAACCTTTCTCCTTGATAAAATTATTATAGATGGGAAGATTCTTTATATCATGGAGAAGGGGTATCTTAACACAAAAATTCTTCAATTCTCCCATAAGTTCCATCTCCTCTAGGGTGTGCTAGCTAGGGTGGATCAATATCTCATGAAAAGGAGGTGGATTCACTTTATGGGCACTCACTTCCTTCTCCTCTTCAAGTTCTTTAAGTGGAGAAGGTTGATGGTTATTGGGAAGTAGTTTTCGAGATCAAAGGTTGATATCTTCAATCTCCACATCATAGGAAGGATAAGATGTCTCTCCATTGTAGACCTGTTCTACATGTTTGTTATTCGGGTTTCGATTGGGTTGAGCAAGAATTTTAGGTTTCTTAGGTGGACAGTATGAGTGAGTTGTGATTTAGGTTGGGGTGGAGGTAGTAAAGAAGGAGGTTGGTTGAGCTGAGGCCTCCACCCTTGTGATGGGTTTCTCCATTAGGGAGGCTTGGAAGGATATGGCTGAAAAGGATGGTTGACAGGTTGAGGAGGATATGGGGTAGCATAAGGCCAAGAAGGAGGTGCGACCATGATGCATGAGTGGAAGAGTACCAAGGTTGCATAGGTGCATTCTGATTTGAATTGTAATAAGAGTAAGGTGCACCATGTATGCCCTATTGGTATGGATAAGGTCCTTGAGGCCTCCTTTGATTGATGAAGCAGACTTTCTCTTACCCACCTTCCACCCCTTGGTATATGGATTTTAGGCCTTGTAAATAAGGGAATATTTATGTTTCATGGTTTTCCTCACAGACTGAGCAGACTTTTATGGAATTCATTGGAAATTTATTCCTAGGGTGTCTCCTAGTGCATCTAGGGCCAAAAATAGCTACAACCCTCTACGCTTCCTCTTGTTTCCTCTTGATCTGCATGGTATCCATTTGAAATGCAAATGTATGTATAATTTCACTCTTGAAATCCTCCAACATGTTCTCTATCTCATTTTTTATGGATGATATGGAGGAAGAGGTATTGGTCAAGCTTGTTGGCATTATGATGTAATATGTTGTCCTTGATGGCAACCTACTCAATGAAATTTTCCTTAATGGAAACCTAATATATGAGTTTCATTTTGATAAGCAACCTATTTGTTAAAGATGTCAAAATGATGTTTCTACAGGTCAGTTCAGATGTGACAAAAAAAGGAATTCTAGTCAGTGACAAAGAAATGATAAAGGTAATGTTTCACAATGTATACGTAGGTTTGATGAAGGCAACCTGAGTGTGCATGTAGGTTTGATGAAGGCAACCTGCGTATACATCCAGAATTAGTGAATATGCAGTTTTGATGAAGAGAAGTCGCGTATACTTGCGGGTACAAAAAAGCCAAGTCGTGTATGCCTGTTACGCTCTAAAATCATGATACCAGGGGGCATTACCATGGTATTAGCCCACAATATTGAGCATTGTGTCATCTATTTGATTCCATCCAAGAATACCATCGGCACTTGTGTGGTTTTGGCTCATGGTATTGGGAAAGGTTCAAACTATATAAGGAGATGAAGATCATAGTCCAAAGGTGTGCATGCATTTGGGTATTGAATGAATAATTAACATTGAAGTATATCTACATGGAATGGGCTACAGTTTATTGATATATTTGAAATAATAATGCACCTATGATAGAATGATGGATTAGAATCTCTAGACCTGAAATGACTATGTATTTTCTTGATCTATTTATGAAATATTTAGATCTATGATCCGGCGAATGTTTGCTGAAGTGAAGGGTAAGATCTGAGTTGATTATTTGTTCTGTAGAGATACACAGTACTATAATGTTTTCAGATCTATGCGCAGGTTCGTCTCTGAAAAGCATGTTTATACGCAAGTTCGTTTCGGAAAAGGAGTGTATGGAATCTAGGGTTTTTCTAAAGTATGCAGAAGGAAATTACTGATCAGTTTTCTTGTATTACTGTTGTTTGTCAATGATGTCTTCATACAGATCTGGGTTGTTTGAATATTGATTATTCTACTAGTTGATTTTCATTAAATATCAATGGTTGGTTGGTTGATTGATGATTAATTGAATGATTTGATACGGTTATAAGTTTAAGTTTGATGTATGTTCTTTGAGCTTAAATGTGTGGAGTGGGTCCATTCTGAAAATATGATGAAAAGAGGCATGCAAATAGTGTTGTGTTGAAGCTGTTGGATCCAGTGTGAAAATTGATGAAACGTGCTCCACGATGGTGCTGAGGGTTGGAGCCTTCAATGAGGCGGTCGTAGCTCCCTTCCAGTGGTTTCTGGTAAACAATATTAAGGGGTAGTAGCTCCCTTCCAGGAGTGGTTGGTAAACGAGAAGCAGGGGGTCGTAGCTCCCTTCTAGTGGGAGATGGAAAACGAGATCGGGGGTTGGAGCTCCCTTCCAGTAGTAGCTGGATAACGAGAGAGGGTTGCATCCTTCTGCAGGTAGGTGCCTGCGTGCTGGCATGAGTCTGCACTAGTACAAGATTGTAAGTAGTTTTACTTATAATAAATATGGAAGACAGAGAAGACAGCAACGATGGTTTTCTCCTGACTTGGGTTTCCACCTTAAATCTTAGTGTTCATGTGTGTTTCTTATGTGTGATGATTTATTCTATTCTTACTGCACATTCTTACTGCTTACTAAACATTTTATGAATGAATGATGCACTAATCTAAGTAAATATTTATCTGCATAATAATATCTTTGGACATATGCAAGATTCATTAAAGATAGCCGCATGTATACTCTAGTTGGGTTCATTAAATTCGTGTATTGAAATCAGTAAATAAAAGTAAAAGTTTATAGAAAGTTATAAATACTGATTCACCCCCCCCCCCCCCCCCTCCCCCTCTAATTATTTTTCCCAATAATTGGAATCAGAGCAGGTCCTTTTGAAGAAGCTTGATTTCCTGAAGGAAATCTGTCACAATGGGAAGGAAGCAAAAGAGGAAGGCTTCTCAAAGAAATAAGATATCTCACAAAATTTTTGCAGCATGTAATGTTGAAGATAGTGAATGCGAAAGTGAAAGTAATATTGTGGATCTAGAAGCTGTAATTGCTAATCTCAAGATTAATGTTGAAGATAAAAATATTTTATTTAGTGAGAGGTAATGTATCTTCAAATATATGATTTCTAGATTGAATGAACATTTACAAGAAAGAAAGACAATTGAGCAACTAAACAAAGAGCAGATAGATCAATATCAATAACTACAGAATGAAGTAACCAATCACAATGAAGGTCTATGTCTATTAATTTTGGTCTTGTTTTGCATGAAACTGTTAAAGGAGAATATAGTTCACAAGACAATGCTGAAAATTCAAAGGATATCAATGCAAAACCTAAAGTGTTTAAAGAGACAAAAGGTCAACCGACCATCATGAATTTTCAAAGGAAATCCTTCGCTCCTAACTATATAAGTATCAATCGATTCAATCCTTTGATCAATAATTTTGAATGCTTTATATGTCATAATTATGGACATGTTGCAGCCAATTGCAAGAGCATATTGTTTCGGTCAAAGATAAATAGACACTACAAAGAAAGACCTTCAGCGCCTAGTTACTCAGGTTTCTTTAAGGGATATTGTTTTTCATGCAGAAATTTTGGTCATAAAGCAGTTGATTGCAATATAAGAAATATTATACAAACATATTATTATCTCTATGCTCCTTTTTCTAGTCACATAAGTTGTGATGCTTGTAACAAGTTTGGGCATGTAGAAAGAGAATGCTGGAATAGACCAATGAATCATCAACAACATGGAATACATACAGATGATAGTGTAAGATCAAAGAAAGATGGACTCACCAACATTCATGTTAACAAGAAAAAATAAGAAGAGGTAAGATGTGGTCTTGCTCTATGTACAATTAAAGGCAAGGATGAATGGTACATTGAAAAAGGATATTCTCACCACATGACTGGTGATAAGAGTAAGATGGAATCTCTCAAGAAACATCTAGAAGATAAGGTTATTCCTTCAAATGATATTCCAGCAAAATTTTTTGGAAAAGGTAGAGCCATAATTAACAAAAATAGAAGGGCAGTTGATACCTTATTAGTTGAAAGCCTAAAACAAAACATATTAAGTGTAGGTCAAATGGCAGATAAAGGAAATGTAATTGTGTTCACATCAACCAAATGCAAGGTCATGGATGAAGAAACTGGAGAGGTCATAGCAAGGGGAAACAAAAATGATGATAAATTATAAGTGTTTAAAGATCTGACCTATCACAGATGTGAGGAGGATTCAAACTCAGACTAAAAGAAGACAATGCCCATTGCAGTCCATCATTATTGAAATAATATCATCAACTATAATGTATAAAGGATGGTTTGGTAATTCTAGTTGCGTTTATTTCTAACAGTGCATCATATGTGACAACAGAATACAGGTACAAAATGCATAAGTTTAGGGGGGAGATGGAGATGTGAAATTTCTAGTATTTCACTTTCTATACGCGGGTTTCATGAACTAAAGTCATGTATACACGCGAGTTCCATTGGATACAGTTGTGTATGTTTTTCTCTAATAATAAAAACAATGAAACAGACTCAAGAGAAGTCTTGGATATGATGCTGACAATTATAATTTTCTTGATTTGATGGTTATATCTGCTGATATGATATTAAGATTTGGTTATCTACTTGATGCACAGGTTTAGGGGGGGCATTATCCTTGCTGAAAATAATGCATTGTTGGCATTATGTCGGTTGTTGAATTATAATCTCTCTCTTGAGGTATTTTGGTATTAATTATAATGATCCGAATGGAAAAGGGCATCCACCCATGGTATTCATCTACCCATGTTATCCATCCACCCATGGAATTTACCCATGGTATTGAAAGTGATATCTATCCATGATATTCATCCACCCATGGTATGTATCCACACATGGTATTCATCCACACATGGAATTTACCCATGATATTGTAAGTGGTATTTACCCATGGTATTGACCCATGGTTTTGACCCATGGTATCCACCTATGGTATCTACACATGGTATTGTAACTCAAAAAAGGATATAAATAACAAGCCTCACTTTGTAAAAGGAGAGATTGTCCAACACAATGTAGCTTCTATAGTTATTCTCCATTTTAATAAAACAAGTTTCTTTGTGGTTTTATTTGCAGTGTGTGTTCTCTTTGTTTATGGCATTCTAATTTTGTAGATCTTGTCAGATCCATTTCAAATTTTTATATCTTGGGGGCCTCCACTCAAGATCCGGATCAGTGGTATCAGATTCAGGTTATGAATCCATGGGAATGAGAGTTTGAAGTATATTTTAGTTTCAATGTTTTATAGCCATCTTCAATAAACTCCATGAATTTTTTGGGCGGCAAGTTTTTAGATCAGATCTGAAACTTTTGGTGAAAATTTTACAAAAACAAAGACCAGATCTGGATTCCTTGCAAAAAAATACTCAAATTCAATCAACAATCATCAACAATCAGCATCACGGTTATGGGTCAACAGCACAAAATCCTTCTCATTGAAGTCCATTTACTAGGCCAGACACTGTTAGTAACACAGTTGGTCATAAGCATTACAGGGTATCTCTATCCTTGGATCTTCGTTTATCATGGTTTTGGTTCATCCACAAACCCACACTACATCGAAGTCCATTTGCTAGGCCGCACACTGTCAATATCACAGTTGGTCACAAGCATTACAGGGTATCTCTATCCTCGGATCTTCGTTCATCACAGTTATGGGTTAACTACACAAAACCCTTCTCTTCAGTGGCTCTTCATATTCAACAAAGGCTTCTCAGAAGGGAACTTCACACAATGGGGACCATTGCTTCTTGAGGGAGGAATGATCTGAATGGAAAATGGCATCCACCCATGGTATTCATCTACCCATGTTATCCATCCACCCATGGAATTTACCAATGGTATTGTAAGTGATATCTATCCATGATATTCATCCACCCATGGTATGTATCCACACATGGTATTCATCCACATGTGGAATTTACCCATGATATTGTCAGTGGTATTTACCAATGGTTTTGACCCATGGTATCCACCTATGGTATCTACACATGGTATTGTAACTCAAAAAAGGCTATAAATAACAAGCCTCACTTTGTAAAAGGAGAGATTGTCTACCACAATGTAGCTTCTACAGTTATTCTCCGTTTTAATAAAACAAGTTTCTTTGTGGTTTTATTTGCAGTGTGTGCTCTCTTTGTTTTTGGCATTCTAATTTTTTAGATCTTGGGGGCCTCCCCCCAAGATCCGGATCATATAAAAAGTCATATATGTTATTTGATGAAAAGGTCATGTTGAGACCTATGATGTAAAATTGTTATACTAAAATTTGTAAACCCACTTGAAATGCTAGTTGAGTCAAATTTGCAAATCCAATTGGTTGGATCATTGATGTAAGTATGAGTCCTTGGTGATAGGAAAGGTCATACTCAGTTTTTTTATAGAGTCATGTAATTCATTGAAAAATATTTCTGAATATTCTACATGATCTGAGGGGGAGCATGGTCAATTCAATGCACATCAGATCTAAAAAGCTCTTCTTTCTTCAAGGGAAAGAGAAACCTTGTTTTGGTATTGATCCACCCTTTTCCCTTGATGTCAAAGGGGGATAATAACTTGGTGTTTGAATAATGTTTAAGATTAATGTATCTATCTGTTGTGATGATGAAACACCAACATGGTTTCCATCAAGTCCAAAGGGAGAGATTTTTGGCATTATGATGTAATATGTTGTCCTTGATGGCAACCTAATCGATGAAGTTGTCCTTGATGGAAACCTACTTGATGAGTTGCTTTTTTATAAGAAACCTACTTTTTAAAGATGTTAAAATGATGTTTCTACAGTTCAGTTTAGATGTGACAGAAAAATGAATTCCAGTCAGTGACAAATAAATGATAAAGGTAATGTTTCACAATTTATACGCAGGTTTGAAGAAGGAAACCCAAGTGTGCATGCGGTTTTGATGAAGGCAACCCGCGTATACATCCAGAATTAGTGAATACATAGTTTTGATGAAAAGAAGTCATGTATACACGTGGCTATGAAGAAGCCAAGTCACATATGCCTGTTGTGCTCTAAAATCATGATACCAAGGGGCATTACCATGGTAGCTGGAAAACGAGATCAGGGGGTTGGAGCTCCCTTCCAGTAGTAGCTAGAGAACGAGAGAAGGTTGCAGCCTTCTGCATGTGGGTACCTGCGTGCTGGTATGATTTTGCACCAGTAAAATATTTTAAGAAGTTTCCTTATAATAAATATGGAATACAAAGAAGACAGCAATGATGGTTTTCTCCTGAATTGGGTTTCCACCTTAAATCCTAGTGTTCATGTGTGATGATTTATTCTGTTCTTAGTACATATTCTTACTGCTTACTAAAAATTTTATGAATGAATGATGCACTGATCTAAGTAAATATTTATCTGCATAATAAGATCTTTGGACATATGCAAGTTTCATTAAAGATAGCCGCATGTATACGCCAGTTGGGTTCATTAAATTCGCGTATAGAAATTAGTAAATAAAAGTAAAATTTTATAGTACACTATAAATATTGATTCACCCCCCCCCCCCCCACTCAGTATTTTTCCCAACAATTGGAATGAGAGCAGGTCC
Source organism: Pinus albicaulis (assembly GCA_034641835.2). Classification (NCBI taxonomy): domain Eukaryota; kingdom Viridiplantae; phylum Streptophyta; class Pinopsida; order Pinales; family Pinaceae; genus Pinus; species Pinus albicaulis. The sequence continues at coordinate 362,659,119 of CM076578.1, forward strand.
TTTTGAAGAAGCTTGATTTCTTGAAGGAGATCCGTCACAATGGGAAGGAAGAAAAAGAAGAAGGCTTATCAAAGAAAGAAGATATCTCACAAAACGTGTGCAACAGAAAAAGAAGAAGATGAAACAGTTATTGATTGTTGTTCTTGCGATTCACTTCCTTCTACATGCAATGTTGAAGATAGTGAATATGAAAGTGAAAGTCATATTGTGAATCTAGAAGATGTAATTGCTAATCTCAAGATTAAAGTTGAAGATAAACATATTTTATTTAAAGAGAGGGAATGTATCTTCAAAGATATTATTTCTAAATTGAATGAGCATTTACAAGAAATAAAGACAATTGAGCAACTAAACAAAGAACAGATATATCAATATCACAAACTACAAGATGAAGTAACCAATCACATTGAAGGTCTTTGTCTATTAATTTTGGTCTTGGTTTTCATGAAACTGCTAAAGGAGAATATAGTTCAGAAGACAATGCTGAAAATTCAAAGGATATCAATGCAAAACCTGAAGTGTTTAAAGAGACAAAAGGTCAACTGACAATCATGAATTTGCAAAGGAAATCCTTCCCTCCTAACTATATAAGTATCAATCGATTCTCTCCTTTGATCAATAATGTTAAATGCTTTATATGTCATAATTATGGACATGTTGCAGCCAATTGCAAGAGCATATTGTTTCGGTCAAAGACAAATAGACACTACAAAGAAAGACCTTCAGCTCCCAGTTACTCAAGTTTCTTTAAGGGATATTGTTTTTCATGCAGAAATTTTGGTCATAAAGCAGTTGATTGCAATATAAGAAAGATTATAAAAAAATATTATGATCCCTATGCTCCTTTTTCTAGTCACATAAGATGTTATGCTTGTAACAATTTTGGGCATGTAGAAAGAGAATGCAAGAATAGACCAATGAATCATCAACAACATGGAAGACATACAAATGATAGTGTAAGATCAAAGAAAGATGGACTCACCAACATTCATGTTAACAAGCAAAAAGAAGAAGAGGTAAGATGTGGTCTTGCTCTATGTACAATTAAAGGAAAGGATGAATGGTATATTGATAGTGGATATTCTCACCACATGACTGGTGATAAGAGTAATATGGAATCTCTCAAGAAACATCTAGACGATAAGGTTATTCTTTCAAATGATGCTCCAGCAAAAGTTTTGGGAAAAGGTAGAGCCATAATTAAAAAAAATATAAGGGCAGTTGATACCTTATTGGTTGAAGGCCTAAAACAAAACATATTAAGTGTAGGTCAAATGGCAGATAAAGGAAATGTAATTCTGTTCACATCAACCAAATGCAAGGTCATGGACAATGAAACTGGAGAGGTCATAGCAAGGGGAAACAAAAATGATGATAAAGTATATGTGTTTAAAGATCTGACCTATCGCAAATGTGAGGAGGATTCAGACTCAAACTGAAAGAATACAATGCCCATTGCAGTCCATCATTATTGAAATAATATCATCAATTGTAATGTATAAAGGATGATTTGGTAATTCTAGTTGCGTTTATTTCTAATAGTGCATCTTATGTGACAACAGAAGACAGGTAATAAATGCATAAGTTTAGGGGGAGATGGAGATGTGAAATTTCCAGTATTTCACTTTCTATACGCAGGTTTCATGAACTAAATCCGCGTATACACGCGAGTTCCATTGGATACAATTGCGTATGTTTTTCTTTGATAAGAAAAACAATGAGATAGACTCAAGAGCAGTCTCGGATATGATGCTGACAATTATAATTTTCTTGATCTGATGGTTATATCTGCTGATATAATATTAAGCTTTGGTTATCTACTTGATGCACAGGTTTAGGGGGAGCATTAGCCTTGCTGAAAATAATGCATCTTTGGCATTATGTCGGTTGTTGAATTATGATCTCTCTCTTGAGGTATTTTGGTCTTGATTATAAAAAGTCATATATGTTGTTTGATGAAAAGGTCATGTTGAGACCTATGATATAAAATTGTTATATTCAATTTTGTAAACCCGATTAATTGGCTAGTTGAGTCAAATTTGTAAATCCACTTGGTTGGATCATTGATGTAATTATGAGTCCTTGGGGATAGGAAAGGTCATACTTAGTTTTTTTATAGATTCGTGTACTTTATTGAAAAAAAATTCTAATTATTATGCATGAGCTCAAGGGGAGCATGGTCAATTTAATGCACATCAGATCTACAAAGCTCTTCTTTCTACAAGGGAAATAGAAACCTTGTTTTGGTATTGATCCACCTTTTTCCCTTGGTGTAAAAGGGGGAGAATAACTTGGTGTTTGAATAATGTTTATGATTAATGTATCTATCCGTTGTGATGATCAAACACCAACATGGGTTCCATCAAGTCCAAAGGGGGAGATTTTTGGCATTATGATGTAATATGTTGTCCTTGATCGCAACCTACTCGATGAAGTTTTCCTTGATGAGTTTCCTTTCGATAAGAAACCTATTTGTTAAAGATGTTAAAATGATGTTTCTACAGGTCAGTTCAGATGTGAAAGAAAAACGAATTCCAGTCAGTGGCAAAGAAATGATAAAGGTAATGTTTCACAATTTATACGCAGGTTTGATGAAGGCAACCCGAGTGTGCCTGCAGGTTTGATGAAGGCAACCCACGTATACATCCAGAATTATTGAATTCGCAGTTTTGATGAAGGCAACCCGAGTGTGCCTGCAGGTTTGATGAAGGCAACCCACGTATACATCCAGAATTATTGAATACGCAGTTTTGATTTAAAGAAGTCGTGTATACACGCAGTTATGAAGAAGCCAAGTCGCATATGTCTGTTGTGCTCTAAAATCATGATACCAGGGGGCATTACCGTGTCAGCTAGAAAAAAATATCAGGGGGTTGGAGCTCCCTTCTAGTATTAGCTGGAGAACGAGAGAAGCTTGCAACCTTCTGCAGGTGGGTGCCTGCGTGCTAGTATGAGTCTGCACCAGTACAAGATTGTAAGTAGTTTTCCTTATAATAAATATGGAAGACAGAGAAGATAGCAGTGATGGTTTTCTCCTGACTTGGGTTCCCACCTTAAATTCTAGTGTTCATGTGTGTTGCTTATGTGTGATGATTTATTTTGTTCTTACTACACATTCTTACTACTTACTAAACATTTGATGAATGAATGATGCACTGATCTAAGTAAAGATTTATCTGCGTAATAATATCTTTGGACATATGCAAGTTTCATTAAAGATAGCCACATGTATACGCTAGTTCGTTTCATTAAAATCATGTATATAAATTAGTAAATAAAAGTAAAATTTTATAGTAAGTTATAAATACTGATTCACCCCCCCCCCCCCTCTCAGTATTTTTCCCAACAACTGGAATTAGAGCAGGTCCTTCTAAAGAATCTTGATTGCTTGAAGGAGATCTGTCACAATTGGAAGGAAGCAAAATAAGAAGGCTTCTCAAATAAAGAAGATATCTCACAAAATGTGTGCAGCATAAAATGAAGAAGATGAAACAGTTATTGATTGTTGTTCTTGCAATTCACTTCCTTGTGCATGCAATGTTGAATAGAGTAAATATGAAAGTGAAAGTAATATTGTGGATCTAGAAGCTGTAATTGCTAATCTCAAGATTAAAGTTTAAGATAAACAGATTTTATTTAATGAGAGGGAATGTATCTTCAAATATATGATTTCTAGATTGAATGAACATTTACAAGAAAGAAAGACAATTGAGCAACTAAACAAAGAACAAATAGATCAATATCACAAACTACATGATGAAGTAACCAATCATAGTGAAGGTCTCTGTCTATTAATTTTGGTCTTGGTTTTCACGAAACGGTTATAGGAGAATATAGGTCACAAGACAATGCTGAAAATTCAAAGGATATCAATGCAAAACCTGAAGTGTTTAAAGATACAAAAGGACAACTGACAATCATGAATTTTCAAAGGAAATCCTTCGCTCTTAACTATATAAGTATCAGTGGATTCTCTCCTTTGATAAATAATGTTGAATGCTTTATATTTCATAATTATGGACATGTTTCAACCAATTGCAAGAGCATATTGTTTCGGTCAGAGATAGATAGACAATACAAAGAAAGACCTTCAACTCCCAGTTACTCAGGTTTCTTTAAGGGATATTGTTTTTCATGCAGAAATTTTGGTCATAAAGCAATTGATTGCAATATAAGAAAGATTATACAAACATATTATGATCCATATGCTCCTTTTTCTAGTCACATAAGATGTTATTCTTGTAACAACTTTGGGCATGTAGAAAGAGAATGCAGGAATATACCAATGAATCATCAACAACATGGAAGACATACAGATGATAGTGTAAGATCAAAGAAAGATGGACTCACCAACATTCATGTTAACAAGCAAAAAGAAGAAGAGGTAAGATGTGGTCTTGCTCTGTACAATTAAAGGAAAGGATGAATGGTATATTGACAGTGGATATTCTCACCACATGACTGGTGATAAGAGTAATATGGAATCTCTCAAGAAACATCTAGACGATAAGGTTATTCTTTCAAATGATGCTCCAGCAAAAGTTTTGGGAAAAGGTAGAGCCATAATTAACAAAAATAGAAGGGCAGTTAATACCTTATTAGTTTAAGGCCTAAAACAAAACATATTAAGTGTAGGTTAAATGGCAGATAAAGGAAATGTAATTGTGTAAACATCAACCAAATGAAAGGTTGTGGACGAAGAAACTGGAGAGGTCATAGCAAGGGGAAACAAAAAAGATGATAAATTATATGTGTTTAAATATCTAACCTATCGCAGATGTGAGGAGGATTCAGACTCAGACTGAAAGAAGACAATGCCCATCCCAGAACATCATTATTGAAATAATATCATTAATTGTAATGTATAAAGGATGGTTTGGTAATTCTAGTTGCATTTATTTCTAACAGTGCATCTTATGTGACAACAGAAGATAGGTATAAAATTAATAAGTTTAGGGGGGAGATGGAGATGTGAAATTTCCAGTATTTCACTTCTATACACTGGGTTCATGAACTAAAGATGCGTATACATGCGAATTCCATTGGATACTATTGTGTATGTTTTTCTCTGATAAGAAAAACAATTTGACAGACTCAAGGGAAGTCTCGGATATGATGCTGACAATTATAATTTTCTTGATCTGATGGTTATATCTCCTGATCTGATATTAAGCTTTGGTTATCTACTTGATGCATAGGTTTAGGGGGAGCATTAGCCTTGCTGAAAATAATGCATTGTTGGCATTATGTCGGTTGTTGAATTGTGATCTCTCTCTTGAGGTCTTTTGGTCTTGATTATAAAAAGTCATATATGTTATTTGATGAAAAGGTCATGTTGAGACCTATGATGTAAAATTGTTTTATTAAAATTTGTAAACCCACTTGATTGGCTAGTTGAGTCAAATTTGTAAATCCACTTGGTTGGATAATTGATGTAAGTATGAGTCCTTAGTGAAAGGAAACGTCATACCCAGTTTTGTTATAGATTCATGTGCTTCATTGAAAAATCTGTCTGAAGATTTTTCATGAGCTCAAGGGGAGCATGGTCAATTCAATGCACATCATATCTACAAAGCTCTTCTTTCTACAAGGGAAAGAGCAACCTTGTTTTCGTATTGATCCACCCTTTTCCCTTGAGGTCAAAGGGGGAGAATAACTTGGTTTTTGAATAATGTTTATGATTAGTGTATCTATATTTTGTGATGATCAAACACCAACATGGTTTCTATCAAGTTCAAAGGGGGAGATTTTTGGCATTATGATGTAATATGTTGTCCTTGATGGAAACCTACTCGATGAAGTTGTCCTTTATAGAAACCTACTTGATGAGTTTCCTTTTGATAAGAAACCTATTTGTTAAAATGATGTTTCTACAGGTCAGTTTAGATGTGACAGAAAAATGAATTCCAATCAGTGACAAAGAAATGATAAAGGTAATGTTCATAATTTATACGCAGGTTTGATGAAGGCAACCCGAGTGTGCCTGCAAGTTTCACGAAGGCAACCCGCGTATACATCGAGAATTAGTGAATACGCAGTCTTGATGAAAAGAATTCGTGTATACACGTGGGTATGAAGAAGGCAAGTCACATATGCTTGTCGCGCTCTAAAATCATGATACCAAGGGGCATTACTGTGGTAGCTGGAAAACAAGATTAGGGGTTTGGAGTTCCCTTCCAATTGTAGTTGGAGATCGAGAGAAGGTTGCAGCCTTCTGTAGGTGGGTGCCTACGTGCTAGTATGAGTCTGCACCAGTACAAGATTGTAAGTAGTGTTCCTTATAATAAATATGTAAGACAGAGAAGACAGTAGCGATGGTTTTCTCCTGACTTGTGTTTCCACCTTAAATCCTAGTGTTCATGTGTGTTTCTTATACATGATGATTTATTATGTTCTTACTGCACATTCTTACTGCTTAATAAACATTTTATGAATGAATGATTCACTGATCTAAGTAAATATTTATCTGCATAGTAATATCTTTGGACATATGCAAGTTTCATTAAAGATAGCTGCATGTATATTCTAGTTGGTTTCATTAAAGTCACGTATAGAAATCAGTACATAAAAGTAAAAGTTTATAGTAAGTTATAAACACTAATTCACCCCCCCCAGTATTTTTCCCAACAATTGGAATCAGAGCAGGTCCTTTTGAAGAAGATTGATTGCTTGAAGGAGATCTGTCACAATGGGAAGAAAGCAAAAGAATAAGGCTTCTCAAAGAAAGAATATATCTTACAAAATGTGTGCAGCAGAAAATGAAGAAGATGAAATATTTATTGATTGTTGTTCTTATGATTCACTTCCTTGTGCATGCAATGTTGAAGATAGTGAATATGAAAGTGAAAGTAATATTTTGGATCTAGAAGCTATAATTGCTAATCTCAAGATTAAGTTGAAGATAAACATATTTTATTTAATGAGAGGGAATGTATCTTCAAAGATATGGTTTCTAGATTGAATGAACATTTACAAGAAAGAAAGACAATTGAGAAAATAAACAAAGAACAGATAGATCAATATCACAAACTACAGGATGAAGTAACCAATCACATTGAAGGTCTCTGTCTATTAATTTTGGTCTTGGTCTTCATGAAACTGTTAAAGGAGAATATAGTTCATAATCATGAATTTTCAAAGGAAATCCTTCGCTCCTAACTATATAAGTATCAATCCATTCTCTCCTTTGATCAATAATGTTGAATGCTTTATATGTCATAATTATGGACATGTTGCAGCCAATTGCAAGAGCATATTGTTTCAATCAGAGACAGATAGACACTGCAAATAAAGACCTTCAGCTCCTAGTTACTCAAGTTTCTTTAAGGGATATTGTTTTTCATGCAGAAATTTTGGTCATAAAAAAGTTGATTGCAATATAAGAAAGATTATACAGACATATTATGATCCCTATGCTCGTTTTTATGGTCACATAAGATGTTATGCTTGTAACAAGTTTGGGCATGTAGAAAGAGAATGCAGGAATAGACCAATGAATCATCAAAGTCAATATGGAAGACATACAGATGATAGTGTAAGATCAAAGACAGATGGACTCACCAACATTCATGTTAACAAGCAAAAAGAAGAAGAGCTAATATGTGGTCTTACTCTCTGTATAATTGAAGGCAACCATGAATGGTACATTGATATCGGATGTTCTCACCACATGATTGGTGATAAGATTAAGATGGAATCTCTCAAGAAACATCTAGAAGATAAGGTTATTCTTTCAAATGATGCTCCAACAAAAGTTTTGGGAAAAGGTAAAGCCATAATTAACAAAAATAGAAGGGCAGTTAATACCTTATTAGTTGAAGTCCTAAAACAAAACATATTAAGTGTAGGTCAAATGGCAGATAAAGGAAATGTAATTGTGTTTACATCAACCAAATGCAAGGTCATGGATGAATAAACAGGAGAGATCATAGCAAGGGGAAACAAAAATGATGATAAATTATATGTGTTTAAATATCTGACCTATCACAATGTGAGGAGGATTTAGACTGACACTGAAAGAAGACAATGCCCATTGTAGTCCATCATTATTTAAATAATATCATCAATTGTAATGTATAAAGGATGGCTTGGTAATTTTGGTTGCGTTTATTTCTAACATTGCATCTTATGTAACAACAGAAGACAGGTATAAAATGCATAAGTTTAGGGGGGAGATGGAGATGTGAAATTTCCAGTATTTCACATTCTATACGCGGATTTCATGAACTAAAGCCATGTATACACGCGAGTTCTGTTGGATACAGTTGCGTATGTTTTTCTCTGATAAAAAAAAAATGAGACAGACTGAAGAGCAGTCTCGAATATGATGCTGAAAATTATAATTTTCTTGATCTGATGGTTATATCTGATGTTATGATATTAATCTTTGGTTATCTACTTGATGCATAGGTTTAAGGGGAGCATTAGCCTTGCTGAAAATAATGCATTGTTGGCATTATGTCGGTTGTTGAATTATGATATCTCTGTTGAGGTCTTTTGGTCTTGATTATAAAAATTCATATATGTTATTTGATGAAAATTTCATGTTGAGACCTAGGATGTAAAATTGTTATATTCAAATTTGTAAACCCACTTGATTGGCTAGTTGATTCAAATTTTTAAATCCACTTGGTTGGATCATTGATGTAAGTATGAGTCCTTGGTGATAGGAAAGGTCATACTTAGTTTTGTTATAGAGTCATGTACTTTATTGAAAAATCTGTCTGAAGATTCTGCATGAGCTGAGGGGGAGCATGGTCAATTCAATGCACATCAGATCTACAAAGCTCTTATTTCTACAAGGGAAAGAGAAATATTGTTTTGGTATTGATCCACCCTTTTCCCTTGATGTCAAAGGGGGAGAATAACTTGGTGTTTGAATAATTTTTATGACTAATGTATCTATCTGTTGTGATGATCAAACACCAACATGGTTTCCATCAAGTCCAAAGGGGGAGTGTTTTGGCATTATGATGTAATATGTTGTCCTTGATGGAAACCTACTCGATGAAGTTGTCCTTGATGGAAACCTACTTGATGAGTTTCCTTTTGATAAGAAACCTATTTGTTAAAGATGTTAAAATGATGTGTCTACAGGTCAGTTCAGATGTGACAGAAAATGAATTCCAGTCAGTGACAAAGAAATGATAAAGGTATTTCACAATTTATACGCAGGTTTGATGAAGGCAACTCGAGTGTGCCTGGAGGTTTGATGAAGGCAACTCGCGTATACATCCAGAATTAGTGAATACGCAGTTTTGATGAAAATAAGTCATGTATACACACGGGTATGAAGAAGCCAAGTCACATATTCCTGTTGCACTCTAAAATCATGATACCATGGGGCATTACCATGGTATTAGCCCACAATATGGAGCGTTGTGTCGTCTATTTGATTCCGTCCAAGAATACCATCCACACTTGTGTCGTTTTGGCTCATGGTATTGAGGAAGGTTCAAACTATATAAGGAGATGAAGATCATAGTGAAAAGGTGTGCATGTGTTTGGGTATTGAATGAATACTTCACTATGAAGTATATCTGCATGGAATGGGCTACAGTTTATTGATATATCTGAAATAATAATGCACCGATTAATACAATTATGGATCAAGATCTCTAGACCTGAAATGAATATGTACTTGCTTGATCTGACCCTTCACTTCAATAAACATTCGTTAGATTTGAGCTAATTATTTGTATTGAAGAGTTACGTAGTCTTGTAATGTTTTCAAATATGTACGTGGGTTCTTCCCTGTAAAAGCATGTATATACGCAGGTTCGTTTCAGCAAAAGACTGTATGGAATCTAGGGTTTTTCTAAAGTATGCGAAAGGAAATTACTGATCAATTTTTTCGTATTACTGTTGTCTGTCAATGATGTCTTCCTACAGATCTGGGATGTTTGAATATTGATTATGTTGCTAGTTGATTGTGATTAAAGATCAGTGGTTGGTTGGTTGATTGATGATTAAGTGAATGATTTGATATGGTTATGAGTTTCAGTTTGATGTACGTTCTTTGAGCTTAAATGTGTGGAGTGGGTCTAGTCTAAAAATCTGATGAAAAGAGGCCTGAAAATAGTGTTGTGTTGAAGTTGTTAGAGCCAGTGTGAAAATTGATGAAATGTGGTTTGCGATGGTGCTGAGGGTTGGAGCCTTCTGTGACGAGGTCATAGCTCCCTTCCAGTCGTTGTTGGTAAATACTATCAGAGGTTAGTAGCTCCCTTCCATGAGTGGTTGGTAAATGAGACGCAGGGGGTCGTAGCTCCCTTCCAATGGTAGGTGGAAAACGAGATCAGGGGTTAGAGATCCCTTCCAGTAGTAGCTGGAGAACGAGAGAAGGTTGTAGCCTTCTGCAGGTTGGTGCCTGTGTGCTGGTATGAGGCCGCGTCAGTACAATATTGTAAGCAATTTTCTTTATAATAAATATTGAAGACAGAGATGACAACAACGGTGGTTTTCTCTAGACTTGGGTTTCCACCTTAAATCCTGGTGTTCATGTGTCTTTCTTATGTTACTGCACATGCTTACTTCTTACTAAACATCTGATGAATAAATGATGCACTGATCTAAGTAAATATTTATCTACATAATAAGATCTCTAGACATACGCAAAGTTTCATTAAAGATAATTGTGTGTATATGCTAGTTGGGTTCATTAAAGTCACGTATAGAAATCAGTAAAGAAAATTAAAGTTTATAGTAAGTTATAAATATTGATTCACTACCCCCTCTCAGTATTTTTTCCAACGAAGCCTTGTTTAATTCTACCCTTCTTCTTAGCTTCCCTAGAGTTTTTTTTTAACATAGTTTTGATGTCATCAGAGGAATATGATATATATCCCCTCCATATAGCATGTTGAGGGCCTCCAAAACTTCTTCCTTGATCCCTTGAAGAAGAAATAACTCGAATGATTCAAGATCAAGGGTGCAGTTGACCCTCCTATAGTCAAGTTGAAATATTTCCTCATAGTCTTCTAATGATTCATTAGGCCCTAGGGTCATCCTAAAAACTTATTCATTAGTTTCCTTTAACCTACAATAATCCTTATACTTTCTATTGAAGGGTTGTTGCATTTGGGCCTAGGTAGTGATGTTTCCCCTAGGCAGACCCCTGAACTAATGCAATGCTACAACCTTAAGGGTAGTGTGGAACAATTTCAACTTTTTTTCAACTAAGGCATAGTCATAGGTCCTACAAACAACAAAAAATTAAAAAATAAAGGTATCAGTATCTTGAGAGGTTAGGCCATGGAAGTGTGGGAGGGAAACAGGGTTGATGTTCTTCGTCATGGCCTCCCCATTGATTTCTCTAATGGGAACAATCTCATTGTTTTTATTCTCAGCCATAGCTTGGATTGGTGAAGTAGGTTATTCTTCTTCCCCAATAGGTTCTTCAGGGTTCTCACTTAGAGGGTCTTATAACTCCCCTGCAGTCAAAGAGGGAAGCTCACAAACACTGAAGAAGAGTGAAGGTTGACTATGTGAGGATGTGGGGGTTTTTGGTAGAAATATTCCTTGGTTATCCCTACTCCTATGAGGCATGAAAGAGATTTTTTTTTCTCACTTTTTCAAAAAAAAATCCAAAAAAAAATCAGAAAAAAATGCTTAATAATAAACATGTATCTACTTAGACACCTCCTTGACAATGATGCCAAAAAGTGGTGAGCCCTGGTAATGCAACAAGAGTGTTGCAACTCCCAAGGGCTACTCGACTCTATTTATCAACTTGAGGTTCGTACAAACTTAGAGGTGACAATGTTATATGCACAACAGATGGTATTCTACTCATGCCACCCTCAACTAAGACATCTGATCAATAGTGCTCCAAGAGCATTCCTCCTACTTTATTAGAATGAAAACTAGCTAATGAAGATACAATTTAGAATCTACCTTTAACTAAGAAAATTAAAATTCCATTAAATTTAACTTTCAAATGCTATTGAAACAATTCATGAAATTTCAAGGGCTAAACTACTTTCATACAAGAAACTACATTATCTTGCAATCATCCATCTAGTTATCAGATATACTTGCAGAAAACAAGCCAACTAATCTTGCATAACCTATAAAATTGTAATTCAGAACTTCATGTATCATCTAACTAGCTCACACTTGCATGAAAATCAATTTTATACTTGTACCAAATCTATGATGAAAAAACTAACACTATTATGTTTTTGTAGTGAAGGAAAAGAAGGCTTTGGAGTGACCTAGTGTTGGCTCAAGGGGTTCTGACCCAAGTTTAGCGATTATGGTTTGCCAACAAACCCCTATACTACTGGCCCTTTCTACAATGGCCCACAGAGCAGACCAAGGTCTCACCCGAAGTAGTATGGGAGGGTGTTGGAACCAGGTTTCCATAGCCAGAGAGAGAGAAGGGTAATAAAATGGGGCAACTTCAGATCTATCAGTCCTGCACTAAATAAGCACGTAACCTAGGATCCACAACAACAGATACAGCAAAATACTTCGCAGAATATGGAAATTAACCAATCAATTACGTAAACCATATCTATGCATTCAGAACATCGCATCCATGTGCGTACCATTAACAATCATAACCACAAAGATATCTTTAAGCAATAAACGCAACACAAGGATCGCAAAATAGTCTTCTCATACAATTATAACCAGATTCCACTTACAGACTAATTAATTGGCCCCCAGCGGGGTCCACACACAGCAAGATTCAGGGTCTCCATGCACACACATAGCAGGAGCCCTTACCCAAACAATCGACGCAACAGATTCGCAATTTAGAACTCAATTCTATCTCTATGCTCCTCTACCTCTAGATTCAATTTACTCATGTATTTATAACATGCTAACCTGCGTTATCCTATGGTCCACAAACCATGGTTTGCATACCCTTGGCCTACCCTTTTGACCAATTACAAATGATTGGGGGTTTTTGACCCATCCTACCCCCCTGCGCTAGACTAAATATTGCAAAATATTACAAAATTAGACAAAAATAAGGCAAGGAGACCCTGCTCCAACAATCCCCCAACACAATCTTGTGACTCGTCTCGAGTCACAGCGCGGGTGAGATCTTCATCATGTCTTTGAGTTGTTCCATGGCGGCAATAAGCAAAGGCAATACATGAAGGCTCTGCGCAGCGGCCGTCTACGTGATCTCCACCAATTTCTGAGATGTTGCTCCTTCCATGGCAGTAGTGACACCGTCAAGAGCATGGTTCAACTGTCATATCGCGTCGTCTATGTCCTATGAAAGCTTAAGGGCATCCTCCGACTAGGGTGTCAAATGGTCACTAAGCATATATTTTTTGTGTTGGAGCGCAATAATGTCACTATGAAGCACGTGGCTAGTTTGAAGTTGTGCAAAGCACTAAGCTAGAACAAGCGTGGACATCATAGCTTCTAGCTACTCAAAGTCCCATTCCTTCTGAGTCAATTCCTAATTGATCTCACAGAGGAGAGGATCGTGCTGAACCTGGGACCAAATTTCCATAGCATTTTCGAGCATAGTGACACCTGGATGGATTTACATAGTGATAGTAGTTGTGGCCTCTATAATTAGTGTAGCTCGTTGGGTACGTACCTCCGAGGGGGTTTCAGGTTGGACCTTGGCCTGCAATGAGGCAATCTGAAGTTCGAATTTGGCCCTGACACTTGATACCTCAGTCCGGGATGCCTTCAAGGTAGAAATCAATCCTTCGATCTTGGCCTGGGCCTCAACAGAAGCAGGAATCACTCATGGCATATCTTTGCATAGTCGATTGAGCAGTTTTTCCAAGGCAGCTAGCTTTGCAATAACGGTGACATGCGCAGCCTGGATCTGGGCAGCTTCAGCAACATCGGTCACAATAGTATGTTCGGCCTCGCTAAGGTGTTGTTGGGCGTGGAGCTCTCGGTGCTACAATTCACAGGTGATACCGGTAAATAGCTCGTGTGGCTGCTCGTTGGTTATTCGACTAACATCAAGGTCGACCGGGCATCCCCTAACTTGGTTACATAGGTCAGTGGGTTCTATTGTAAGGGAATCACCTAGGAGCTGGCAGAGTCGACTGTCTGCAGTGGATGTTAGGTCTGTAACAGGGCCCTGTTGTCCCAGCTGCCCTATTTGATCCTCACTCTCTTGATTCTGCCTCGCTTGATCTATGCTAGCTTGATTCTTCCTCGCTTGATCTACACTCACTTAAAGGGTGTCCACTTTGAGCCGGAGCGCCCGCAGTTCTATCTGCAAAAATTCCATCACAGCATTGTGTTGTTCTTCCCAAGTAATTCATTGATCAGCAGTCGCGGTGGTGACCGCATCAGAAATCTTGTCCAGATCATCCTCTGTTAGGGTAACTGTTGAGTCTCAAATTTGCATCTTTCTTATACACCTTTCTAGACCTTTTTCATTCACCTGGACCTTCTAAGTCATCAATATCATTGCATATTAATTGTAAAAGAGCATCTAAAATGGTTTTTAACTATGTTTTGTGTCTGCTGTTTGATTTAGATCTTTGCTCATTTAGCTGCGGAATCTTGTCACTTTCCGCAGCTGCTGCAACTTTCCGCAGCCATTTTGTTAAAGTCTATGTTGCAGGTATCTTCAGGAAAATCAAGCCACATGGGCAAGTTAGAAATGACATGGACATGGATCGTGTCCTATTGGCTCGGTCGAATTCACCTAAGAAGGCTGTGGTCAAAGGTGCCCAAGTGTTGGTCAACCGAAGAGTCCCATGGTGACAGAACTCTGTTTCTCATCACGTGGAGATTTGCGTGGTCGTTTCTAGATCACGGGAGACACATCAACACCTGTAAACGGCTCCATAAGCCGAATCCAACAGCCACTCTCCATAGATTTAATCCTCACGGTGGCCATAACGCTAGATCTCTGGACGTGATGGTTCACGTGTCTTCTATCAGCGCAGACTTTAGGGAATTAGTTATATCTCCCTCTGTTATAAATAATGTGTTCTCATACGCATAATAGTTAGATCTTCTTCAGCTCTGTAATGTAATTGCGTCGCCATTGTGCTGTGACATTGTTTCTCTGTTATGACCGCATTTTAATATATGAGAAGACTTTGTTCAAAAGCGTAATTCGTATTTGAAAGCTGCTTCCCGAGGTCTGTGCAGAGGGCCCCTGCACATGCTGAGGTTTTGTGTATTACTGTATAGTTTCATGCTTCATTTCTTTATGTTCATTGTGCTATAGTCATTCACGTGTATATAAATTACATCTTTCATGGTATTTACATTTCATCTTTGTCCATAATCTTTCATGTTTTATATTTTACTTTTGTCCATAATCTTTTATGTATTATGTTGTTGTTAACTGATCAGTGTTCCTGTTTCAGATTACAATAGGCAGCCCGGGCATTTGCACATCTTTTTATAATGACTAATGACATGGAATCAATATTGTCCTTCTGCTGATTTCTTTTTCTTAGTTTTTGCTTAACTCCAGCACTATTTTGTTTATTTCAGTCTTGCACATTTTCTTTAGTAGTTAGATTAGATATTAAACTGTTCATGTCATTTTCAGTTACCTCCGAAAGCCATAGCGAGACTAATGGTGAGGGATTGAAGTATGAATGTGTAGTTTGATATTAGTTTACTTTTATGCAAGTTAGATATTAAACTGTTCATGTCATTTTCAGTTACCTCCGAAAGCCATAGCGAGACTAATGGTGAGGGATTGAAGTATGAGTGTATAGTTTGATATTAGTTTACTTTTCTGCAAGATAGATATTAAATTTCTCATGTCATT
This sequence comes from Pinus albicaulis, assembly GCA_034641835.2. Taxonomy (NCBI): domain Eukaryota; kingdom Viridiplantae; phylum Streptophyta; class Pinopsida; order Pinales; family Pinaceae; genus Pinus; species Pinus albicaulis. The sequence goes on from CM076578.1 coordinate 362,674,846, forward strand.
TTTAGTTACCTCCGAAAGCCATAGCGAGACTAATGGTGAGGGATTGAAGTATGAGTGTGTAATTTGATATTAGTTTATTTTTCTGCAAATTAGATATCAGATTGCTCAAGTTGTTTATGATTACCTCCAAAAGCCATAACGAGACTAATGGTGAGGGGTCAGAATATGAGTTGATGTAATTTGATTTTAGTTTTACTTTACTTGCAATCTTTTCTTTGAGTACAGTTTCTTTTGTGTTTAGACAGCAGCAAGGGTAATAGTTTTCATGATCAATAGTTCACTGTTTGTTTAACTAGAATAGTGGCACATTTTCATTTCCTTTTAGGAACTAATTTTGTCATTGTATGTTTCAAAATCCTTTTGAAGTTTGAAGTTTGGGAAATCATTATAAAGGACATCATTGCCTTGAACATTCATAACCATACTTGTCTTTTAGAATTTCCATCTCACATTAGGAAACCAACCAAGATAAATAAAAATCCAAAAACGACAAAAAGTAAGAGATAGGTTATCTTGCACATATAGTGCGCCACACTTCGTCAGCTTACGAATCCCGGATTGACAAATTAATGTAGAAATTTAGGACACACTAAATTGACCAAACATTTTGGCGCCGTTGCCGGGGAAGTGTAACTAGGTAGCCAATTTCTTAAAAAAAAAAACATAAAATCATAAAAGAAGGGAAAAACTTGATAACTTCTTGAAGTATGCTCTCCTCTTGCACCTAGTGTGATCTGGAGGATCAGAAAAGAGAGTTATTGGTTTAGTAATTTCTTAAGTATGCTCTCTTCTTGCACCTAGTGTGATCTGGAAGATCAGAAAGAGAATTATTAGCCCAACTTTTAAAAAAAATAAAAAATGACATGCATAGAGCAAGAGATTCTAGGGGAAGGTTTATAGCTAAAGCCAAGAGTTCGATTTTCACAACTCCATCTTCTTCAAGGCATAGACAAGATTCACCACCATCTACCCCTAGCCTTAAGATTTTTGGAATTCAAGGAGCAGCTAAATTAGAGGATTCTCCTATACCACCTACTAAATCTCATTTAGAAAAGGATCCTTTCTTTACTTCTACAGGAGAGTATATTGTAATCAAAGAAGTAGAATCACCTGAAGAAGAAAAGGAAGAGACTCCCCCTCATCCTCCCTTGATAGAAGAACCAGAGGACTTTGAGGACTCTAAAGAAACTATCATGGCAGAGGAAATAATAGATGGATTTGGAGGTAGAGGTAGAGGTAGAGGAGGAGGAAACAATGGAGACAACAATGGTGAAGGTAATAATGGAAGAAATAGGGAAGGAGACAACTTGTTTGGATTCCCTATAGTTGATGAGGAAACTCATACAAAAATGAAAAATATCTCACCATCTGTCCTCCCTAACTTTTATGGATTGCGAAGTGAGGATCCTGAAACATTTCTGTTTGAGTTTGAAGTAGTGTGCCGAACCTATGACTATATGGAAGACTCTCAAAAACTCAAACTGTTTCCTTCAACATTGAAGGGAGCTGCTTTGAAATGGTTCATGGGATTAGCCACTTAATCTATTAGGACTTGGAATGATATGAAACAAAAAAATTTGGATAGATACTTGGACTATTGTATGCCCACCAATCACAAGGATGAGGTATTCAAAATGATGCAAAAAGAAGATGAAAATTTGGAAGATTTACTTGAAATATTTCAATACAACTTAAAAAGAGCAAAGATGAGCAACTTAGATGATGAAAATTTGAAAGCCCTCATATTAAAATCCATTAGAGATGAATGGATAGATATTTTAAACATGATGGGGAAAGGAGACATTTCTCAACTTCCACTTCGTGACATAACAAAACTATGTGTCCATCTCTCAAGAGGAAAATCTAAAACAGGAAAAGGGCCTAGGGATCCTTCTCTTATTAGGGCTAACAAATCTGCAACTGGATCAGTAAGTAGGGCAGAGATTGGTAATATGCTTGATGAGTTCAAAACCGATATCTTAGGGAGCCTTAGTGAACAACTAGACACCCTTAAAATCCAAAACAAGCAGAAAGCAGAAACAGATGCCTTAGCCATCTTTTGTCCGAAATGTAGGAAGAAACATGCTTTAAGGGAATGTCCCTTGGATGCAAAAGTTGTAGAAACATGTATAATTTGCTCAGAGAATAATGAGATCAAGGATTGTCGTTCAATTCCTTCACTCAAAGTTGTCTTCTTTTGTCCAAAATGTAGAAAGAAACATGCTTTAAGGGAATGTCCCTTGGATGCAAAAGTTGTAGAAACATGTATGATTTGCTCAGAAAATCATGAAATCAAGGATTGTCCTTCAATCCCTGGACTCAAAGCTGTTTTTCAAGAAGATCCAAATTCAATAGAATCTCTCTGTTTTGTCGCAAGGAGACCTTGGCGGGGACAACAATCTCAAGGGTTTAATAACCCTATGAATCTTCAAACCCCACCAAATTGGACTCCTTGGCAACAACCTTGGCCCCAACATCAAAATTCATATCAGCCATGGGTACAAGGGATGCAAAATCCTTATGGGAGACTTGCTCAATTTTATCAATATCCTCCATCTTTTCAAAATCAACAAGCTCCACAATTTCCAAGCCAAAATCCACAACAACTTTCATTGCCATTTCCACAACAACAACCTTCTCAAAAAAATACAAATCCTCAACTCATGCTCCCATACCAACAGAAGACAAATCAACTTCCAGCTCAGCCATTGCTAAATCCTAACAATAAGAATCCTCAAACTACTTATGTGGTAGAAGGACAACAATTTCCTACTTATATGATTGTTCCTCTCAACGATGTACAACTCAGATCTGGTAGAGTCTTAGAAAAACCTTCTATAGACATTCAAGAGCAAGATACCTATGAAGAGGACTCTCTTCAAGTCAATAAGGGTTCTGAGGAAGAATCTCTTCAAAATTCAAAAATTCAAAAAGAAAAAGAAAAGCTAACATCCACAACTCCTATAGTTGAGAAACCTGTATCTTCATCTACACCTCCTTTTCCGGAAAGACTACAAATTGATAAGGGGGTGGAAAAACAAATATTGTTGCCTAACTATGACTTTATAGATGAATTGAAGAATGTTTGTATCAAGATTCCATTGCTACAAGCCATTCGAGAAATTCCTATTCTAGCAAAAACCATAAAGGAGTTTAGTTTCAAAAGACCAGGAAGGAAGCTAAAAGACACAAGAAGAATCCACCTGGTAGGAAAGATTGCAGACATTATGATGGGAAAAATTACCATGCAGAAGTATGTAGATCCAGGAAGTCCAATTGTCAAGACACATATAAATGGGATAGAAATTCCAAACACATTGATTGACTTAGGGGCTGCTATCAACATTATGAGTAGACAGACTATGGAGCAGTTAAAACTTCCTAACCTTCTTTTTACACCTACTTTATTGCAACTTGCAGATCGATCGGTTATTAAACCAGATGGTGTATTAGAAGATATTTCAGTCTCCTTAGATTCTTGGGAATATCCGGTAGACTTTATGATTTTGACTCCCAAAAGTAATCTAGGAGGACATCCAATTATCTTAGGAAGACCTTGGCTGGCCACAGCTGATGCTTTTATTAGTTGTAGATCTGGAGACATGTACATTTCTAATGGTAATTCGACAAAGAAATTCAATTTGTATCCTCCGGCAAGAGCAATTACAGAAATAGGAGACAATGAATGGGTCGATGATGAGAACACTATACAACCTGTCTTTACCATTTCTGAGCTTAGTGAGGATAGTCAAATTCTGAACACATTAGAAAATTTTGAGATAACTTCAGAATATGACCCCACACAATTTCAGTTGGAATCTGACATAGAATATTTATCATCGAGACAAATGTCTCTTTATTCTATGGAAGAGTTTGGTAATTCTGCTATTGAGATTTTTCCAGAAAAGACATTGAATATCAACAAACATCTGGAGAAGTCACAACAAGAAGAACTAACCAGAATCTTGCAAAAACATTCTCCTGCATTTGCATGGGAGTATACTGACATGAAGGGTATTGATCCTAAGACTTGCATCCATCATATCTATATTGAGGAAAACAGTAGACCAATCAGACAACCTCAAAGAAGGATGAATCCAAATCTTAGGGAAATAGTGAAAGAAGAGCTCCAAAAACTTCTCAATGTAAACTTTATTTATCCAATTTCAGATAGCCGATGGGTTTCTCCTTTGGTTATAGTACCTAAAAAGAATGGTAAATGGAGAGTATGCATTGATTACAGGGAGTTGAACAAAGCAACTTTGAAGGATCACTTTCCTTTGCCTTTTATTGATCAGGTATTAGATACATTAGCAGGTAAAAAGTACTTTTCATTTTTTGGATGGTTTTAGTGGTTATAATAAAATTCAGGTAGCACCTGAAGATCAAGATAAGACCACATTTACTTGTCCATGGGGAACTTTTGCCTACCGAGTGCTTCCTTTTGGGTTATGTAATGCACCAGCAACATTCCAAAGAGCAGTACTAGGAATTTTTTCTGATCTAATCCATGATTGTGTAGAGGTTTATATGGATGATTTTACGGTTTATGGTAATTCATTTGAAGAGGCATTAGAAAATTTGGAAAAAGTTCTTATAAGATGTAAAGAAACAAACCTTTCATTAAGCCATGAAAAATGCTTTATGATGTTTACTGAAGGGATTGTTTTAGGACATCATATTTCAGGAGATGGGATTAAGCTTGATAGATCAAAAGTTGAAGTCATCTCCAAGTTGCCTATTCCAAATTGTCAAAGAGATGTTAGAAGTTTTCTAGGATTTACTGGTTACTATAGAAGATTTATAGAAAACTTCACTAAAATAGCATCTCCACTCTTCAAATTGCTTACAAAAGATTGTGAATTTAAATGGGATCATGATTGTCAATCAGCTTTTGAAACTTTGAAAACAAGAATATCTGAAGCACCTATCTTGAGAGGACCAAATTGGAAACTTCCTTTCCATATTTCTACAGATGCTTCAGATACAGCTCTTGGAGCTGTGTTGGGTCAAAAGATTTAATTCCTTATGCCATTTATTACACCAGTAAAAATTTGACTCCCACAGAGTTGAATTATACTGTGACTGAAAAAGAGTTCTTAGCTGTTGTTCATGCAATTAATAAGTTTAGACATTACATAACGGGCTATGAAACTTTTATTCATACTGACCATTCTGCAATTAGATATTTAATGAACAAACCTGTTACTAATGGCAGAGTGACAAGATGGCTTTTACTTTTGCAAGAATTCAATATTGCTGTGTTGGATAGACCAGGAAAACAGAATACAGTAGCTGATTTCTTGTCTAGGATTCAGAATACTAAAGAAGATTCTCCTGTAGAAGATAAGTTTCCTGATGAATATTTGTTTGCGGTAACTATTAAGACCCCTTGGTATGCAGATATTGCTAACTATTTGGTTACAAGGAAACTACCTTCACATTTATTTCCAAGAGAAAAACGAAAAATTATTCAGGAGAGTTCAAGATATTCATGGATTTCTAACGAATTGTTTAAAACAGGGCCAGATCTTGTGATCGGAAGATGTGTCAGGGAAGATGAAATGCCTGATATTCTTAAGGCATGTCATGATGAACCATGCGGCGGACACTTTGCGGACAAAAGGACGGCCTATAAAATTCTTTCCTTGGGATATTATTGGCCTTCCCTCTTCAAAGATGCAAAACAATATGTCAAAAGGTGTGATAGCTACCAAAGAGTAGGGAAACCTACCCTTTCAAATGAAATGCCATTGCAAACACAGGTACTCATTGAACCCTTTGAAAAATGGGCTTTAGATTTCATTGGACCTATTAATCCACCATCTAATCAAAAGAAGTATATATTGGTTTGCACTGATTATGTTACTAAATGGGTAGAAGCTAAAGCATTAGTATCTGCTACTAAAAATTCAGTTGTTCATTTTCTTTATGAGGATATTTTTACTCGCTTTGGTGTTCCAAGAGAAATTGTGACAGATCAGGGGAGCCAATTCACATCAAATTTGGTGGAGAAGTTGATGCAAGAATACAAAATCAAGCACATAAGATCTACTCCTTACCATCCACAAGCAAATGGTCAAGTGGAGTCCACAAACAAAGTTCTTGAAAGTATCATCACCAAAACTGTTCATCTACATAGAAGAGATTGGGCAGAAAGGCTTCCTGAAGCCTTGTGGGCCTACAGAACTACATGGAGAAATACAACAGGACATTCTCCCTATGAACTTGTTTATAGGAAAGAAGTCTTGCTCCCCATTGAGTTCCAAGTCAAGACCTTCAAGATAGCAGTTCAGTTGGGGATGGACTTATCAGAAGCCCAAAAGCATAGAATGGAGCAGGTGAATGAGCTAGATGAGATCAGACAAGAAGCAATTCTAAGAACTGATCTAGTTCAATATCAAAGAACTAAATGGCATGACAAATATATCAAAGAGAAGAAGTTTCAAGAAGGATATTGGGCATTGTTATTTGACTCCAAGTTTAAAGATTTTCAAGGGAAATTTCAGACTCATTGGCTTGGGCCATATGAGATTGACAAGATCTTTAGTAATGGAGCTGTAAGAATCAAGACTATTGATGAGTTTCAAACTCCTCTTATTGTGAATGGCCATAGATTGAAAGTTTATCATAAGCCACTCTCAAAAGAGGATTTTGTCAAGTTGTTTCAAGAAAGTTCTGCAATCAGGCTGGTACAGAAGAATTCTTCTTCTCCACCAGCCTAGCTTTTGTTTTTCAAGTTAAAAAAAAAAAGAAAAAGAAAAAAAAGAAAAAAAATGGTATAAGCCTGAAAACCAATCATTGATTGGCAGTCTTATACAGAAAATATGGGGTGAAAATCAGGGACACCTGACACTCTATATTTTCCAAAAAAAATATGTCTTTCATTTCATTTCATCTCACCACCCACTCCATTTCATTCCACTTCATTTCATTTCATTTCACTTCATTCCACTTCATTTCATCCATTCCATCAATAAAAATCTTTTTTATGACCATTTCCATCTGGTCATTTTTCATTTGTTCATTTCTATTCAACGAAGTAATAGCTGTGTCAGTTTCCGCAGCTGACATCTGTTTCCGCAGCTGACTCCAGTTTCCGCAGCCAGAAGCAGATTCCGCAGCTACTACTCTGTTTTCAAAGAGAATGTACAGTCGGTTGTTATTTCTATAATTATGAAATAAAATGCAGGAGAGAGGATCAATGGAACATTCAAGACACTAATGAAGATCAATCAGTTGAAGACCAAGGGCAAAAGCAAGGATTCCAAAGGTATGAATAAAGTTTATTTCAAATAGTATTGAAAAACACATTTTATATAATTTTAAACTATGAGCTCTACCCATAACGCGCAATGATTATATTGACAGTCCCGTAACCTTCCACGATCTCCATGTTATCCTCTTGCATTTATTCACAAACGGTTTCATCATTGAAATTCCGATTCTCACTCATGTTCCAATACCCCACCGTAGATAATGAGACGTATTTGAGTTGACAAAGGACTCTTACAAGCCGCATAACTTCATAATCATTGATTGAAACGTGTTCATATTTATTACATAGCCACCAAAATTCAAAACGCGGCCGAATGCATTATAATTTGTTAACCTCTTTGTCATGTCTCTGTCGTGTTTATGAAACCCCACTCTACTCATTCTCACTCCCTGTTTCACTCCATTTCGTTCCTTTTGCTCACTCTCACTCCCGTATATCTATCCACAGTCTTACTCCATTCCGTTTATGGTGCTCATTTCCATTTTATGATAACATCCCCACAGTATTGTGCTCGATCCTGTGTATTCCATCGTTCCATTTCCACTTAAACCCTCACAGAGGCAAACTTGTGAAGCAGAGAGAAGTGAAATGGGAAAATTATTAAGGGCAGAGCCGGAAGGACCGAAGTTTATAGAGGGATATCCGCAAGCAAAAGAGATGTTGAGGAAAGCTAAATGGCTGCGTTTTATTCAGAAATTCAGGGGTTACCACAGAGAAGTTACAAAAGCGTTTGCAAGATCATTTGATGGCTCGGAAGCATAAGTTGGAGACCTCAAGTTTTTGGTCAATGAAGCATCAATAGCCACAGCCACAGAGCTTCTTCAGGAAGGAGAACGTTGGTTCAAAAATAAAAGTATCAGTGATGAGGCATGGAGAACAATTCTACGAAATCAAGGTATGGATATCACTGTTTTTAAAAGAGGAATCCTTGTGCATGCAATAAAAGAAGAATGGGCCACTTTACTACTAATTATTCAGAAATTTATTACATGTGAAGGCCGTTTTGGGTCTATGTACATGTACCATACTAGGCTATTGATGAATTTTCTTGAAAACCAAACTCTCAATCTTCCTTATTTTCTATTCAATATCTTGAAGAAAATGGCTGTGACTGTGCAAAAACACTTGGGAGATGTAGAGCCTCATCTTTATCACCACGGCCTTATAAAAATTCTGATTGAAAAGGAGCTAAAGGAAAGAAAAGATACATGGGAACAATTCCTAGTTAGAAACTTCTTTGAAGAACCTCGGGAAATTCCTGAAGGTAGTTCAATTAGGAGGAGGAGAAGAAAGAGAATGAATGTTGAAACCCAAATTGCTCCTACTCAGGAAATTCCCGCAGCTAGCACAACAAAAAGAAGTAGAAGGAAAAGAACAATAGATGAAATCCAAAATACTTCTACTACTACTATGAAAAAAACTGATAGGGAAGAGAGATTGGTAAAAAGGAAGAAGAAGGAAATTAAAGCTAAGAAGCCAATAATACCAAAAAGGAAAGAAATTATTGAGGCTGTCCATAAAACTCCTTCTTCTGAAGAAGAAGATCACCAAATACTATCTGACAGATTAGTTTATCTTCAAAAACATTCATCCATATCCAAGAAGGCAGAGACAGGAAAACAAGAACAAAAGGGCAGTGTACCACAGCATGTGAGGAGAAGCAGCAGGCTTAAGGGAAAATTGAGAAAAACACAAACTAAGGGTCCTCATTTCATTGATTTGGGTGAGGAGACATCTGAACAGTCTCCAACTGACCATAGTCCATTTCAGTCAGTTAGTGAACCTGACTCCTTTCACTTCCAATCAGACAATGAGCATACTCTATCTTATTCTCAGCAAAATATTGATGTAAGCCCTCCTCAGCCAGATTTTGAACATAATTCTCCCTTGCAGCATTTTGGGGACAGCCCAATGAAAATGACTCCGGAAGTAGACCCCAAGCAGCAGGAGGTATATGACTATATAGAATCCTTGGAGAAGGCAGCCACAGGCCCAAGTACCTCTTCCATTCAGCCTCATACATTGCAGGATGATTTAGTTCAGTCATTAAAACAGGAAATTTTTGAGCTGGAGCTTTTGAATCGGCACATCAAAAATGAAAATGAAACACTAAAAGAACAAGGCAAACTGGACAAGATCATCCATGATAACACTATGTTACATTTGGGAATTTGGCAAAAGAAGAATAAGAAATTAAAAAGGAAATGCCAGAAATTGAGCAGAGCACTTGTGAATATCAAATTTAGGTGCTTAATGAAGAAACCCAGAATGATGGCAGTACCAAAGAAGACGAGAAGGGGGTTGGATGTGCTGGCTGAAGTATCAAGGCACATGAACTGAACAAAGAGTATCAAAATTTTGGTTGCATGAGGACATGCAACACCTTCACAGTGGGGGTATGTTGAGTCCCGAATTTGCATCTTTTCCATACACCTTTCCATACCTTTTTCACTCACCTAAACCTCCCAAAATTGTCAATATCATGTGCAAAGGGTATCTAACATGGTTTTTAATTATGTTTTTGTGTTTTCTATTTGATCTAGATTTTGTTCATACAGCTGCGGAATCTTGCCACTTTCCACAGCTGCTGAAACTTTCCGCAGCTATTTTGTGGAATTATATGCTACAGGTGTCTACAAGGGAAACAAGCCACATGGGTAGGCTAGGAATGACGTGGACATGGTTCGTGTCCTATTGGTTCAAGCAAACTCCTCCAAAGAAGCCGCGGTCAAAGCCGTCCACGTGGAAGTCAACTATGGAGTTTCATGTCGGCCGGACTCTGTTTCGTGGCAAATAAACATCTATACGGCCGTTTCTAAGCTTGCGGAGGTTAAATCGACATCTGTGCAGAGCTCTGGAGTTGAATTCAAGCATCCACCTTCCGTAGATCCACTTTCCAACACGGCCATACTCCTATATCCGTGGACGAAGTGGTCTACGTGCTCTCTGTCATCATAAACTTGAGGAGACAGTCACAGTTTATTGTTTTATATAGAGCGTTTGCATACGCACATAAAGTGAGTTGTTAGTTGATAGTTGATGTTCGTGAATGTACTCTGTTATCTGTTAGTTTGCTTTGCAGTGATTACGCAGCCCTTAAGCCGTAACACTACCATTCTGTAATGAGCTGTTTGTTAATATGAGAAGACTCTGTTTTTCAACTTAATTCGTGTTTGAGGATCGTTACCAAGGCTGTGTAGAGGGCCCCTGCTCAGCTAAGGTTTTGTGTATTAGTGTACATTTCTCATTTCATTTCTTTTAAAAGTCATTGTATCATAATCCATCATATGTTCATACTTTGTAGTTGTTTCATTTCTGTTTATACATTTCCATAATTTCCATTTCATTTCTGTCTTTCATGTTTTATGATTGTTAATCACTGATCAGTTTTCTTGATTGCAGGTTTTAGATAGACAGCCCGGGCATTTTTATAGCATTTTGACTAATGACATGAAACTAACATTGTTCTGTTGCTAGTTTGCTTTTCATAGCTTTTGTTTAACTTCAGTCTTGCTTTGTACATTTCAGTTTTGCTTATCTGATTCAGTAGTTAAATTTAGATATATTAAGCTGCTCATAGCGTCTTCAGTTGCCTCCGAAAGCCACAGCTGGACTGATGATGAGGGACTGCATGATGAAATGTGTAGTTTAGTATTAGTTTCTTTTCTGCAAATTTAGATATATTAAGCTGCTCATAGCGTCTTCATTTACCTCCGAAAGCCACAGCTGGACTGATGGTGAGGGGCTGCATTATGAAATGTGTAGTTTAGTATTAGTTTCTTTTCTGCAAATTTAGATATATTAAATCATGTATGACATCTTCAGTTGCCTCCGAAAGCCACAGCTGGACTGATGGCGAGGGATTGAATCATGAGTGTATGGTTTAGTATTAGTTTACTTTCTACAAATTAAATATCAGTTACACAAGTTGTTTATGATTACTTTCGAAAGTCATAGCTGGTCTAATGATGAAGGGTCAGAAAATGAATTGATGTAATCTGATTTAGATTTATTTTGTTGCAATTTTGAATTTCCTTAAGCATAGTTTCTTTTGTGTTTAGTTGGCAGCAAGAATAGTTTGGTTTTCATGTTCACTAGTTTATTGTTTTGATTCATTA